>OX439050.1:27157997-27590209 GCA_949317995.1 Acholoe squamosa
CTATAAACGATCATTTCTCTCTCTTCTGCAGGTACAAGAGAGGCGGCCTTTGTCCATGCCATATCGGCGGCTGGGGTGGCCTATGCTGTAACTCGTGCCTGCTCTACAGGCTCAGTAAAGGGCTGTGGGTGTGATAGGACCGTACAGGGCACCTCCCCTGAGGGCTTCCACTGGGCAGGCTGCTCCGATAACATCGCCTATGGGAATGCTTTCTCGCGTACTTTCGTCGATGCCCGTGAGAGGGCACGCGGGAGGCAGTCCAGCCGAGCCCTTATGAATCTTCATAACAATGAAGCGGGACGCAAGGTGAGCTTATTTGCATATTTTGAATAATTAATTGTTTATTAAATGTCTACTATTGTTGTGTTTAATTTGTGTTTGGTTTTGTGTAATGGTAGGAGGAATTCAGGCATTTGCATAGCAAACCAAAATGCTGATTTTTGGTCCCTGAAAACCAACAGAAACTGTTGCCTCGATCTTCCATTCTCCTCTAGTCATCAGGGCTATATTAAGGACTAGGCCTTCATATATCTAGATTATTTAATCTACTTCAAAAGAAAATGATAGGGCAGAGCAGTCACCATTTGTTTTCCGTAAATAGCATGGTTTTTACTGTCACTTAGTCTAAGAAACCCTATAACCATAATGATTTACTGGCCCAAAAGTATCTCTAAAACACATACTACACACTCAAAATATGTTTATTTTATTTTTCGATTATCACTTGGAGGGAAACGGTTCAATGCTGGTATCATCAGGGACATATATACTTAGCCTTATCAGTTCCTAACATTATGAGGGTAGCACCCATACCTATACATCCATCACTATCTACAGCTATAGGATATATTTTAGGGATACAGGTGGGTCGATAACACTCTAGCTGATTGTGTCTTGTAGATCGCCATCTTGTTCCCCCATGTTTCACTGGTTTCCACAGACACCATCAGATCCCTGCTAGTTCCAGGTGCATATGTGGAAGAGCTTATATAGGGAACTAGAAACATTTTAGTTCATTTTGCTGCCACTGTTTTGAATGGCATCATGGCGCTGCAGTAAACTGCAAAGCCCCTATATACCTGTTTAGTAGGCTTTGCCTATCACCTACCTATCTTATGGCTGCTACAGGTGAACACCAGCTTGAGTGACAGGGAAACACCCCTAATTATCGCCCATGTACCTCAGCCATTGTTCGCAGGGGGTAAGTCGATACCGCCCACTGTGGCTTGGATAGCAGAGAAGATGAATGCAGGTAAAGGATAGGGATAGGGGTAGCCTTATGTGGAGGCTGGGGATCAGCATTGGATCTATACGTTTATATACAGAAGTATAGTTAATCTAATGGTACCTTGCAGAATGAATCCAGTGGTGATAGGTTGTAGAGCATTATGGGTTCTGTAAGTTAATTTTGCAGACAGTCCCGAACAATATTGGTTTCTAATTCAAGCATTTCAGTGGTAAAACGTGGAATTCCTACAAACAACATGGTAGCATAAACTTATTTTGTATAACATCAAGCATGCTTAGTAAGGCCCAATTCAAAAAGGGTTTTGCATTTTACAATCTTTTAAGTCTAGACATGGTCTCAAGTGAAAGTTAGGGTTCAGGACACCCACAATGTCAACCATGAGCTCAATACCCCAAGTAGCAACATCTATTGTCATCCCAAATAAGCAGACTCAATGGTAAAGCCACTCCACCCCTACCACCCCCACCGCACATTAATTTTGCTGAACTATATAGCTGTCCTTGCTGGTAAAGCCAGAAGAACTTACCATGATTTGTAATTGCGTGATTCTAAAACTTTAGCATCAAGTATCTGAATTCTCATGTGAGGGTATTGGCTAGAGATGTTTTGATACCGCTCAAGGAGAGAAGGGATAGGGCTATATGTTATAGTAGTAGGAGTGTAGAGTTGATGTCGTGCTAAAGCTGCCCAAAAAGGTTCCCCACACCTATGTCATGCACTGTCTTCTCTTCCAATAGGCCTGGCCTCTCCCTTTTAACCATTGACACGGCACTCTTCCACCCCATTTTCCTGACCATGGCACCCCTTCTCTTCATTTGTTTGACCCCCATTATCTCCTCTCTTAACCTTTTCCTTCCAAGTTTCAAGTTCTTTAGTTTACCTTAGGTTGAACTTCAAGATACACTACAGCGTGTGGACAAATCGGGGCAGTACAGGGAGTTGGGATGGGGTGTATGTCTATTCAGTCATGGTCGAGTGATGAAGCATGTGCTCTTTCTATGTTTGATTTTCAGAAGATAGACACCATATTGAAGGTGCAGAAATCAACAAAGCCTTTGATGTGAATTTATTTGCATTCCAATGGCCTGTACACTTGCTCCTTAAATCGTTATAAATCTTCCACAAATTTCCTATGTTGTGAAAAGCATCCCTTTATTTCGTAGCCAGGATCAGGAGTCTTAAATCCCTCAAAGCCCTCAGTGTGGTATCAATAAATCAACCTGTAGATACCAATGGGTTACATCCCATTGCATATATTATACACAACAGTAGCTCCCACATCAAAATGCCACAACTTTCAATGGGCGTTTCTCTTGCATAACCTCCCCCTTAAATCGCTTCCTAACCCCTGTGTCAAATTGCTTCCTCCATGTTATAGCCTCAGTTCTATATACCACACCAAAAGTGTGTGTCAAAAGATGTTTTTACTTTTACCCTCACCAACCAAAGTCCATTGGAACTTTAGAGCTCAGGTTGGATTAGGGGATTGGCCTCCCAGGCTTCACCAATTGTGGAGCTGTCTCATTTTGCCGCCAAATGTTTTTCACTTCTTTGTCGTCTGCTGCAAAAGGCTACAATAGTCATTTGCCGCTGTTCAGGTCTCGGCTTCCTAAAATCCGTTTGAATGAAGGACCCAGCCTCTTCAAATCCCCCACAATAACATTTACACGCCCGGTTTTATTGGTTTCCCCCTTTAACCCTCGGGATTGGAGTAGGTGTTCTGACGGGGAACATTCGAGATAACTTCCCAAAGAATATTTGAATGAGTGAGTTACAATTATCATCATACCTACAGATGAGAAAAAGTGCCAAATAAATCATAGCCCATGCTATTTCAATCAGAAATACAATTTAAAACCTCGTTATAAATCCTATAGATATCCCTTACGTAGATATTTTTTAGTTCAACTCACTCTGTGCAGTATTTTTGGTGGGGTGCATCTTTATCATGCTCCATATCGGGAGGGCACCATGTGGCTGTTCATCAACGGCGGTGTCACGCCGCGTGATCGCCGCACAAAGATTGTCACACTGGGATCTTTCTCCCATTCCGCACCTCACCCCTGCCCGCACTTTATTGCCATTTAGCGAATTGATTTTAAACGAGGCAGCGTCCCTTGAGGGCCGCTTGTCGCCTGGGGCTAGACAACAATGACGGCAAGATCCCCCTACACCAATGAAAATAATTGCAAGTCTCATCGTGGATGAACCCTGAGAAATAGGGATGATAAGAAAGGGGGATAGGAGGAAGGGATGGGGTATTATTTGGATAACAAATGGTAGTAGGTAGGGCACTATGAAGGGCTTATCTGTGCTCTGGGATGTGACTTGGGTCTGGAGTGGGGAAATTAGAGCAGAACAAGCTTGTACCATGTAGGCCTATCTATATACTAGTGAGTGAGTAATAGATGTTTTAACGCCATTTCGACAGCTAAGGTCATATTCATGGCGAGAACGACATTACATAATTTCACATAGGAATGTGTCAGTGCCCGCGCATATGTGCACCACACACATCCAGAGGGGATAGGAGAGAGGAGATATAGACCCTTTTAGGTGAGCTAGGGAAGCCCCCCATATACTAGTAGTATATATAGTAAATGTATGTGTATTGTGGAGTAGAGACTCCAGTACAGGGATGGGTGTATTGATTCGTCTATATTGTGCCATTTAAAATACTGGTTCCATATCATTAACTGGTATCGTGTTTGTTTGTTTTTTTAATATCTCTGACCGGAGGTTGTTGTATTTTTAAGTACATTTCTTTCTTTCTTTTTCCTGTTCTCAACATGCATATATATTAGTTGTGATAAGATCAGTGATAAGAAGCTAGTTCCTCTCTCCTTTTTTTCTTACATCTTTACTGAGGAATCTACCAGTATAGATTCTCTAGTCATGTTCCCTGCAGAAAATCTCCAATTATTTGATATGTGAAGCAGTCAAGAGATAAGAAAGTACTAAGTGTGTACTAGTGTTTAAAGATCATGGCTGTCTTTTCACAAAGAATGCTCTCTGTAGCCCATGACAGCTCACTAAACCCCAAGGATGAGATTGAGAGAGACACCAGAGATTACTCTGAGATCAACCCTCAATCAGACCATCAGATTGAAATAGCTCAAATTGCTAATCCCCTATGCTACATGCTACTTTGAATTTTCTAATTTTAGTCTCACATTCCAGGCTACTGTAGCATGTACAAGTGACATCTCCCGGGGGAGGTACTCACTATATGATGCTATCTCCCCACTGCCAAACTATGTACCCCCTGAATCTAGGTAAAATGACCGCTCCTCGACTCCTGTAGTAATCCACCGCCCTAAGGGCATTTGAAGTCACCGCCCCTTAATTTCAAGGCATTTGAAGGGACTGTACCTGAATTTTTTAGAAATATTTGCAGCAAGGACCCTTATTTGTAAAGTAATAAGAAGATATTTACCGCCCCCTATTTTTGAGGGGGCACACAGAGATATTGCCCTCTTTTTTTTTAAGTGCATACAGAGTTACCGCCCCCCTATTTTTTAGGTGCACACAGTTACCGCCCCCTGAATTTTCGTCTCACCGCCTCCGCTTCTGGGGATCGTTTGGCAGTTGGTAGCCTATTCCGACCTGAGTAGCCCTCCCAGTTGACATGTTCAAGCACACTATGACAAGATAGTAAGTAGTGAATGCATGTACAAACTCAAACTGACAAGTGTTCCAAATGTCTGTGTTATCTCTCAAGAGGTGCAATAATTTTGTTTGCACTTGGGTGATAATTATAGATGTGTTTACCCTCTGCTCCTTCTCCCATGTCCTTGGATGACTTGCATTGACAAGAGGCCAGTGCTGGACGTATATGCCCTTAGGCTTAAACTCTAAGTATATAGTTTTTTGTATATGGCTACAATTTGGGGCAGATATTACATTTTTACCCCCAGCCCCTCCCATTATATGCCTTATTTTTATGCATTGTTCTGATGGGGAAAAAGGGTCTTTGGTGGGGGGGGGGGGCAAGGAATGGAGGGGGGGAAGCAGCCATTGGAGCAGCAAACTGAAGCTTTCATGCTTACCAGGTTGTGACCCTGTGTTAAGGTATCAGCGTTATCTCTTTCCTGGAGTGGGGCTTGTCTACTATCTACGCAGTAAACTATCCCTGGCCTATTATCAGTAAACTACATGTACCAGTACCTATGCCAAAATCGAGGAAATACTTTAAGCATTGAACAATGCATGTTCATTGCACCATGCCTTTCACTCACACTGTGCATTGGTCCATCTGCAATGAGTTACTTTCCAAATGCACCAAGATAGCCACGTATAGGCGAGTAACTTTCCAATAGTTTGGTGCATCATGCTCATTTTGTGCCCCATGATGATAAGGGTTAACTGTCTCTTTGAGGGTGGGGCCCCTGTGTACCCACCAACCCGTTACAACTGTCGGTAGAGTAAGTGACACTCAACTTTTACCACTTTAACGTGATGAACGACCTTGTGTCAAAAGTTGCCACCAGGTGGTAGAGCCCCGCTGAGTGCGCAGGCGCAGGGGGTTGGTCCGGAATTCCGTCGCTAGGCGGCGTGTATGGGTGACTTTATGCCCTGAAGGTAAATCAAGGCTTAAGTCTCATAAACAACCAACGGGTTTGGCTCTCATTCACAAAAATGCAATGAGATACTGGTAAGACTTATACATCTTTATCACTCCATTGTGACCATGTATACATCCAGCAATACAAAGGCAAGTAAAATCTGGTGATATCATTTGTCTGTCAACTGGTGCTCTTGTGAGGATCTCAGATAGATTGAATGTCAGGGAATGATATGAAAGATACCTGATGAATGGGGCAATATTAGATGCTCAGGGTAGAATTGAGAATGAGGTGACATCCTCAACTGATATACTTGTATAGTCTAATAATATGTTAAGGAGTCAGAATGTGGTTAAGGGAACCAAATAATAAAACTCACGTTCATGTAATGCAGATCTATAGAGCTGTTGGTGGATATAGAAATGTTTAACATCTGTTTATTGGGTGCATTGCCAACACACTTAGTGGCACAGAGCCGGTTGTTGATACATGGATGTGTGCACCTGTTTAGTCTAGTTTGTCAATGACTTCATGGATGGAATATATGGCGATTATTCACAAGTAGATCGCCCCCAACTTGTCAGTGGTTCTATCAATTATTTGCATGTGAACTACCAAACGTAGCTAATAGAGGTCTGTAACACGACAGTTGTAGTGCTTTGGTGGCAATGGATAAGAACTAAACTGTTGGTATGATAACTGGGGAATGGTACCTTCCTTTGCCAATAGCATCGCCACAAAATGGTGGCCTTACTGGTTTGAATTATTCATATGTCATAGTGCACCTGGAGGGGGAGATGTAAGTACTCTGGGGATGAATGTATATAATCTAGTGAAAATTAGTGCAAGCATCTATATTGAGGAGGACAAGATGGCAGCCCTTTTGGACTGCTCAGGGACAATCCTATAAACCAGTATCTGCACCTGCTGAGGCAAGTCCACCTGGGCTGCTGAGTGTTTGCGTCACGAGGCAATGTTGCTGATAAAACTAGAATCATGGAGGGTGCAAACGGCACGCGTGGCTATCTGCTGTGTAGGCGGGGTGTCCGTTTCGTTTGGTAGCAGAACGAGCTGAGGATGGTTTTCTGGTTCAGTATTTTCTTCCCCAGGTGCGACTTGTGAGGTGTACCCCCCAGAGCAGTGTGAACATTTTGTGCAGAAATTCCCCTAAAAAATGGAAATTCCCTGACGGTGTGCCGTCATTGCAATATTGGTATTGGCATTGGTACTATAAATTTATAATAAGGTGCATGCCGAATGTGGAATAGAACAGTCTTTAATACATTAGTGCTTAAATGGACCCTCTTTCATACAAACTTCCTGGTCTTTGCCTGGGTCTGGGGATTGATTGAGAGCATGCTGTGAGCATGGAGTTGTTGGCATACCACAACGAGCAATTTGTAAGGCTTGGACGCCACCTGACTACACCAAGAGATACCCTGTGTGTGCAGACAGAGGGGTGACTACTCTAGTACAAGATACCCTCCCTATCTAGACACACTGTATTGAGATAACACATAGAGAGAAAAAGGAGCACAACCATGAGGAAGGCACCCCAGGGACTTGTTTCTCAATGGTAAACATAGATAATGCCACGATACTCAAAAGGGCCTCTAGGAACAAAAAGAAAAAAAAAATTGCATTGAAAAATTTTGTGTTTTTTTTTTCTTGACTTGAGGCTTGGGGCTAGGAAAGAAGTTATTATAGGTACTTACCAAGAACCCCTGAAGATTGGTCTTTCCAAAGAAATTTCTGATGATATTCCGTTTTGGAACATGACCCAGAGCAAGAAAAGATACAGAGTGGCGTCAAACAGAAATAAAAATAAAGCTGGAGAAAATGAACGTGTCGTCTGATATATCTGAGGGCCTCAAGGATACTGTAATGTGTGCTACTGGTTCTGGAGATGGTTTTATGAATATCACAATCTTTCACAGGCTTATTTTTATCTAAGATCCAGCTGCCCACTTTTATTAAGTTTTAATTCTAAACCCTCAAAGCCCTAGAGAGTTACTGGCAAAGGCTGCCTCCATGCAGCAAACCAAGCCTATACATTTTTTTTTGTAGGAGAATTATACAAATGTATGATGCATCAGCGCAGCTCACGAGTGTTGTGTTAATGCATCGTGACAACAAATGAGGCAACAAATGAGGCATCATATCTCCCTTAGAGGGTTAAATGTCTAAGGATGGAGCATTTAGACTTTCTTCATTCCAGGAATTTCCTTTGGCCACTGGCTTGGTTTGTCTGACTATTACAACCCTGACTATTTTAGGAAATACATTCAGATATTGTTCATTGATAGTTGACGTCACACGTGTCGGCTACATGGAGATGTTTGAAGTGCATGTATTTTGCTAAAAAAAGATTACTACCTCTGGGAAATAGGATGTGCATAGTGCCTCCTTCAATATTAGCAGTTATGTGCACTTGTAAACATGACTTGACTATCTCTTTATTGTGAACCTTTTAGCCTCTACCTCTCATTCAACAGTCGTTTATACACTGCAGTACTTCAGCGAGGTCTGAAAGTGAGCATTCAAAGTCCGCCTCCACGCCCGGTGTTCCACCTGCCGCCGGGGAGGGACCACGGTGCCCCCCGTGGGGAGGTTGACGGCACATGCCGCCCCTCTCTCCGGGGAGCTTCAGGGGCCCCGACCGGTCTCACCTGTGGGCGTGAAGGCCCCTTTCAGCTTACCTTTATGGTGTGAGGATGGGGTGAAGGGTGGGGTAGGGGTTGTTAGGCTAGGTGTATAAGGCTATTTCACACCATTCTTTGGAGATTTACTCACATTTCCATAGCCTTATGAATATAGATATGTGTGGCTGTATGTCCCCGACAGGATAAAGCCTGGGTCCTGGGACATACTGGCTGAATATTATAATTGAGTTCAAATTTAAGAGGAATAATTAATGAACAAAACTCCACTGACCCCGGAAAATTATGTCTAATAGAATTTACCAGAGAATCTAACAATTAAAGGTGGAGTCTTAGGTTTAATACTGTCTGTATTGGACTTCCCACACGTGTCTGAAACAGATAAAAAAAAATTGAATTTGTTATTCTGAAATCTCAAGTTGGATTTTCCCCCACACGCATAGCTTTTAATACGAACAGAATAGAATAATAATTAAAAAAAAATGAAAGAATTGTCTATTTAATAGATTTATTGAAAGGAAATACCAGAGATTGAAGAAGAAGTGTCCTCGTGAAGGTGTGATGGGGGGAAAAGCAGTGAACACGTGCTACGGTGGGTTAAGCCTATTAGGTCTGCATGGTGTATTCAAGTTTATGTTCCTCTGTTGTCATGATGCACCAATACAGTGCTGTGGGTTCTACTGCCCAGGACTGCATTGGTGCATCATGCCATCGAACGTATCGACCCTATGAAGTCATCATGATGCAAAAATACAGCATCATTCTACATTATTTCATCGTGCTGAACAGAGACCATTATTATAGTATTAAAACACTCTGTGGCACTTTAGGGGTGGACTCATCCTGAGGGATAGGTGGAAATTGGAGGGTGTACAAACGGAGGTGGAGGCCAGGTGGGGTGTCTACAGGTGTCATATCTCACCTCCATACTCACCTGTATGGGGTAAAGGTACCCCCCTCTACAGACCTCACTTAGGCCACACAAACAAGACTGTTTTGGGTAACACAGTGGGACTGATATAACTACCGTAATGTATTATTTTGCATATTTCCTCCAAGAAAATCAATGTGCAAAAGTTTATTGTAATTTAGAATGTAAGTAGAGTGGCGTGGGGCGAACTTGTCCTCATAGGCCCTATAGGGTTCTATTACCCTCAATTTTAGGCAAAATCACCAAGCACCAAGAATTAACCTGGGCAGTTGGCTCTCTCACTGAAAGCCTTCATGTATTCCTGGTGGTGATATGCAATTATCCTTTGCAGATGTCTCCTATAACCAACTCACATTTCCACCATGGCTTATCCTGCATTTGCTCTAAGCATCTCATCCTGCGATGAGTCTACACCCTTGAGAGATCCATCTGGATCCTACGACTCCTAAATTCAAAACCATGTATTGGTTTAAGTGGAAATCCTAGACTTAGGACACTTCGCCGCGCGCTTGGTGCCGCCGCAATAATGCTAGTCATAGAATACCTCCAGTTCAGACCTAAATTTTTCTAAAAATGGGAGATTGGAAATAGTGGGGGATATTTAGGAGATGTAAACCGTACAAATGGAACAGTGGGACGGACGTAGACTTACCTGGAGTTTCTCTATAGGGCTGTAGCGTATTGACTGCAGCGCCAAGGGGTTGGCTCTAGCAACGGCAGGCACAGGAACTACAGTCGCTGGTACCCATAGGCAAGCAACTCATTTTTGCTCCCTATAGGCGTTAATTGGAGTCATCTTGGGAGCCATGCAGTGAATTCTGCAGGAAATGGGGGACAAAATGGGGCTTATACAAGGAACCATTTTCATCTCTATATGGTAGGGAAAGGTAAGGCCTTACCCTCCACCCCTATCCACCTTTAATACCTGAATATGTGCTGTGTGGCATAGGCAGGAGTTCACACATTTAAGCAATGTTGATGTAGAATGGCTTTAACATGTCACTTGAGACTCTCATAGCTTTTAATCCCCCTACAAACAAACCCTCTGCCTTCTACTGAAAGGCGGCTCTGTGCGTCTCTATATGACTCTCAATAGTTACAAGAAGTTTTATGGAGAATATTACTTGTTGATTGACAGTGATTGTAGATTGTTTGCAGTGAATTGAATAAGGTAGAACTAACGAAAATTCAACCTAAATTTTAACATTGTTTCAAAGATTATATCAAACAATATGATTGCCTATAGAACTCAACTTGCTCCTCATCAAAAAGCTTGCAACAGTTCTTAAGTTTGTCCCAGCTGCCTATTGAAATAATCATATTCATTGATGATAATGGTTTTCATTGATATTCCATCTATATTGCATTGCTGATTCCAACAAATGGTTATGTCTCTCTTAGCCTTCCGAGAAGACAACCAAGCAAAGTTCTGACTTGTCAAATTGAAATACTTCCCTTGTTGTGACAAGTTCGCTGTCCAAAGCAAACCCCACACTACATAGCCACATTCCGGAATGCCCCATGTGAGGTGGGTGGGGAAGTACCACTCGTCCGTTCCTGGTATTAGTTGAAGCTTCTGCTTCCTCTGAGGTCGTGGCTCTGATTCCTGTCGACAGATGTCAGTGCGGGAAAAGATACTCTTTTCTTAATGAGGTTAGAGTGTGTGTGGAGAGAGGGATGGGGAATGCAAGCATCACAGAACTGCAGTGGCTTCTAGTCGGGCTTCTGCCACCATGTACCGATGTTCTCTCTCTCTCTCTCTCTCTCTCTCTCTCTCTCTCTCTCTCTCTCTCTGATTTCTTTCTCCCCTGTGGGTACCTTCACCTCATTCTCTTTTGTCTTCTATAAAGCATACACATGTATATAGTAGATTATTCTCTCCTTCCATTGAGCATTCTCTCTCTGCCTCTCCCTCTCTCTCATATCTCTCTCTCTCTCTCTCTCTCTCTCTCTCATCTCTCATATCTCCTCCCCCCATCTCTCTCCACCTATCTACACTATACAGCCACCCTGTACCCCTTGTCCTCTTCACCCCACCCACCTATACACTCATCATTGGACCTGTTGACCCCTGACTTCCCTCATACAGATGGAGCTGCTCCTCACCAGCTGCTCCTGAGCATCTCTTAAACTACATAAGCTAGGTCACCCCTGGGGAGTAGTACAGGACTAGGTCAACCAAATCTACAAAGGATTCTTCAATGCCAATGGCCTATCACAAGGGTTTTTTCTGGCCTTTTTAGTGGTTAACCATTTATTTAAAGTAGCACAGCGCTATATGCAGTGCGTGCAAGAAAGACATCTCTTCTAAAACTCAAGGAAGTGACCTGTGAGTTACCTTGGGCAATATGGTAAATTGCCAGCTACCTTCCCCAATAAGTCACAACAGCCCTATAAACTAGCCATGGCTATCATAGACCAGCATTATGCAACAGTAACCAGAAGAAATGTTTCAAAAACATAACCAAAGAGAGTCAAGTTCCCAAAGTACAGACATGGTTCAATGCTGTTCCGAGAAGTCATCCAGATTTTGATATGGTTAGTACTCCCTAGCGTTTTGAGGGGGGAAATGTACTCCAAAATTGCTATTGCCACATTTTCTGCTGTACCCAAAGTCAACCCCAGTCTACCACTAACTAGCTCCCTTGTTAGATAGGCTGTGATTGATAGACCTACCTGGAAGTACCTTCCTGTGACATTCATCTACCAGCTTCTGATAACATAGATATGAATCATTTATGTTCCACATAGATTGTTAGGGGCATGTTAATGCGTTGGTATTACACGTATACACATGTTATTTGGTTGAATCAAGAATTCTTTGCGGCCAGATAAAGTTTTTCACCTATAAAAATTAATAACAGATTGAGTGTGTGTATAGGTCATTCAAATATTTCATCTACAGTTCTTTTCTGTCGATAAATCTTGAATTAAAATTATCATTCTTCCATAGAGCTTTTTTTTTAACTTCTTGTTGAGTCCCTCTATCCCCAACTGTAACTGTATATCTGTAATGCGTGCGAATCACCCATGTTACAAGATATCCAATCCTTTACATTTCTGGCCAAAGGCCATAAGTTAAGATTATCATACTAAGCACTCCATTTTGAGGGGTAAAATGTATGTAATTGAGCGTTCAGCACCTTGTCCCAGTTGTCAATGCTCAAGGTGAGATCTGCAGTAAATACCTGTCCTCCAAGTACTGGTCAACTTTACCTCTATCATTACTAAATGTATAGAGTGAATCCACCTAAATGTCATTTATCTAGGGAGTAATGAATGGTGAGGAGATATTCAGGATGTGGTATCACCTAGGGGGAGGGGACTGACAGTAAGGGGGGGGGGGTTCTTACAAAAACACACATGGTTATTTAGGCTTGTGTTACACCTGCTCTCACCCCGGTGTCACTCCGCGAGGAGAGTAGGAAAAATACCACAAGAAAAGAGTCCCTAAATCTTTCCCAAACTTGAGTGTCTGTGTTGGGGTGGATGTAGTTCAGGTTTTGCTCACCAGGTGGCTGTGGCTTGCTCCCCAGGAAGCAGCACCGAGTTAAGGACGTGACGTGTTTTCACGCCGCTGGGGGTGAAGGAAAACAATAGGTGAGATGGTATACATGTAAACATAGAGTACTGGGTGTAGGTAAACTGCAACCCTTTAGCCATTGAAAAGCCCCGCAGTGTTAAACAAACTGTATCTATCAGAAGTAACCTTCTATTGTAATGATTCATAAATGCATGATCCGGTAATCCCAGGATTGTACTGCAAGGAAGGGGTTCCTTAGATTGCCCCATGTATGTCCATAAACTTCTTTTCCACCTTTTGAAAATCCAGAATACAAATACATAAGTTTATACTTTTTGAAAGAATCGTTATGGAATTCAGTATTTTATTCAATCTTCAATGTGCCAGGGATGTATAGAGTGGATCTTTCTTAGAGGTTCAGTTAAATTCAAATGGAACGCTCAGTGGAGTCACCTATTTATCTCAAGGATTCCATCAGCGTACCTAAAGTTTGGCACTAAGAGCTTTTAAAATTGTAAGGTTGTCACGCGGTTAGGGCAAAGCCAGGAGCATATTCTTTAGAAAACAGTTTACCCATCACCATAAGAGGAGTCCCACTGAAGGGGAGAATCTGCCGCCCACAGAGTACCCAAACTATGAGTATGTTGTAGTACATAAACTCACCGCTAAGCGCTGCGGCGGCGCCGCGTGCAAATATAACACAGTGCAGTAACTGTTGTCCCTCACAACAATTTTGTGCGTGAGACACATCTCAAATGGTGGAAAACTCTATGGCGCTTTTGTAGGTGATCTACCGAGAGGAAAGTGCAGTCATATACCACCCATTGGCCCTTGTAAAGTGGGCCCCTTGTGGGTCTACAGAGGAGGGGTTGTGGCTTAACCCTGTTTGTATCGCATACTGCTTCAGTACATCATGGCGATCCTTTGGGAGTGTATCAACCCCTTAGA
This sequence comes from Acholoe squamosa, assembly GCA_949317995.1. Classification (NCBI taxonomy): domain Eukaryota; kingdom Metazoa; phylum Annelida; class Polychaeta; order Phyllodocida; family Polynoidae; genus Acholoe; species Acholoe squamosa. The sequence continues at coordinate 27,171,874 of OX439050.1, forward strand.
TCCAGGAATATGAATCCATGAATGAATGAATGAATGAATGAATGCAGCCCAGCATTGATAGAGATACTCAACAAGGCTGCATTCGTCACTTCATGTGTCATGAATATCAAAGGATTATACTTTAGATTTACAAAAGGGGTAGAGTGGAGTTGGCATGAGAGGAATGGTGTGGTTGTGGAGGGGGGGGGGTGAGTGCAAAGAGCTTGGTACATGTAGATAACATGTTCACATAAATGTACCTTTAGATAGGGGGCATGTATGTACTGCCAAAACAGTGTGAAACATGTGTTTTTCATATCCTGGTGCATGTCCCTTTCTCAATACTGAGCTCACAGGTTGTTATCGATTGGTGATTTATGTATTGTACTTGATGAGTAGCAGAACATGGTGATAAGTTTTAATGAAATGTGACTTTTTAAAAAGCTCTGTGGCCATTTGATGTAGACTCCATGTTAAAGACTCAGACACTATAAAACTTAGGCCTAGATGTTTATTTTGTATTTTGTTTAACATGTGTATACACAGAGAGAAGAACACTGATCGCTTTGATGCATACTGCACAGGTCACAATTTGTCTCCCACATGACATATATATGAAGGCATCTCGAATGAGGTTGACACTCTCATATTTGGTTCGTCAACTCCACTTGACATGCGTAATGAAGACACGTCACATATTTCTGATCCATTCACCTGAGTGCTAGGTAATACTGTGAGACAATCATGTAAGGGTCAATAGCTGTCAATAACTATGTACCAATGATTCAATCAAGGCAGGGGATATCATAGTCCCACAGGCCTGCAACATTAAGGCACTTTTTCCTATCTTCAGAACTTCTACTTGACTGAGGACCTCTATGCAGTCCATAAGACAAGGGCATGGAGGTGCATATGGCAATGCCATATGTCTCCCTGTACTGTAGATACTGAGATTATAGATTGTGGGTTAGAATACAGTCCTTTGGTATTTTCACTGACCCACATATAAGGTGTCTAACCTCTCCAGTTGAAGTATTCAGGATGGATGGTGTCTATTTTGATATTCAATAACAAATGCAAATTTAACAATGAAATAGAATTCACTACCATTCATTGATAGTATTTAAGAGACCTTAGTGATCTGTTCTTCATGAAAACAAAATGACACTCAATTGTTGGTAGTACTTCTCGGTAGTGATTAATCCTGGTACCAAAATGGTTGTTTACCCCATCTAGTGGAATATCCTAGAACAATTATGTATGTCAAACCATCACATGTCAAGGGCCTTCGACATGACCGTGACCCTAGTCAACTCACAGATGATGTGGCATTTTAAGGCATGTCAAATCATATGAGGATTACTGTGTGCTACAATTGTCATGGTGACATATGTGCACATGTCCCAATGACGTGTGCTCTCTGTGTCAAATCAAGTTGACATGGGTATGTATGTCACTTTGTCAGGAAGACTTTTTTCAGTGTATATACACCTAACAGAAATATCAAGGTGAAATATTTCTAATACCTGGTATTGAAATGTTTAGGCACCTCCTTCCGAATTCCTTAACCTACCCCGGAAGCAGTCTTAGCCACTTCCGGAATGCCCAACCCACGACGTGACGTCATTAAACTTCTGCACGTCAGAAACAAGCACAGTTAATAGGTTCTGAGAACATTAAGGGACGCTCTAATGACGGTATGACTGGTCAGATCAGAGAATACTACCCGGAAATAGTAGGCATCTGGTGAAAGATGCGTGGTCTGCAACCACAGCGTAGTATCTGGTAAAGTATGGCTGGAGGGGGCAGCTAGGTTTTAACTTGTGAACACTCTGGAATTTCCCACGTGTTTCAAGGTAGAGCTCTGGGATTTAAGAATGATTGGATCTCCCACAAAATCGCGACGAAAAGGGTAGTAACGAGGATGAAATGTGAGAATTGGTTACCCCAGATGGTATTCTGGTATATTGGTATTCTAGACTTGCCCTGGACTCTTGGGTAATTGTGTAATTTATTCTGATGATCCAAGGTGATGAAGAGACTTTAGAGAGGCTGACCAAGTCTAAATCTAACAATCTGTTGCCTACTTCATTGCCCGCATTGCCCAGATATGGGCCTCACTGCCCAGCTCAATTTCAAATCCCTTTAGAGATTATCGTGAAACAACAATACATCACCCAAGCACACCAGAGATTGTGTTGACTTCCAGACAGCCTATCGGTAATATCGTAGCCAACATACAGCATTACTAGGATAAAACATGAAATACTTCACTCCTACACACAAGGGGCCTTTTTCCAATCACCCTGCAAGCTGCCAGGGGTCGGGGGGTTACCAAAGCAACCAGCCAATAGATGGCGACACCTCATTTGACCAGGGATTGACCAGTAGCTCCGGGGTCAGGGCCGGGGTCAGGACAGACTAGGGAGATTGGGTGTAGTTTATTATACAGACGTCAGGTGACGCCACTAGTGGATGATGGATGTTGCGCACGCAGGTCTTGTGAACCGGAAGTGGACTTGTCCCGACTTAACAATAAGACAGGCGTCTCACTGCAGCTCTCCAGAGAATACTGAAACTCGCATAAGAAGGGGGCAGCTCTTCTTGAAACAATGCTTCCTTTCCCTATTCTCTTTGTCTACTTTTTGTGAATATTTTCCATGGTGCATTTCACCCACAGATCTAGTTGAGGGAGGCGTGCAAGAAGTCTCTGCCTCTACCATTTCTCAAAGTCTCGATTATCTCTCTAATTCCCTACCCGGTACCTCTCTACCCACTTGCCCTGGCCTCACCTTCCGCCGCCCTGGAAACCCTCACCTTGACAAACACTACACTTACTACCACCCATCTCAGATACACTTCTCGTCCATTCTCGCCATCCGTAAGACTTCACGTGACTCGTCCGTCTCCATTAGATCGTCGTCAGGTGGCGCCAGCGGCGCTGGTTCCGCTCGTTTCCTCGATAAATAAGGCGACCGGAAGTGTCTCTGGAGCCATGGCCAGGGAAAACTTCCCAGACATAAAGTGCCCCTTCAGTGCCCACTTTAAGGGGACGCTTGGTAATTTGCCCTTGTGTAGTGTAAAACGAAGAGGTAATATCAATTAAGGCTGATAGGATGTGCCGTGGTGGTTTTTAGACTACAAAATGTAGTAGCCGCTAGGTGATTTTCAGTTCTCAAGATGAGAGCAGGCATTGGATGAATACAGGAGAATACGCTTATTTTGTGGATCATGCAATGCTGCAGAACTACCCAAGAGCACTGTATTCCTGCACCATGACAGGGAAGGGGACTGATCTACCGCCCTTGAATGGTTTAACAAGAAGAAACTAACCAAAAAGCCATTTCCACAACAATTTATATGCTGGTCAAGTTTCCTATTGGTCTCACACAAATAGTGCAGAGACTAAGACACCGTCCGCCAAGCCGAGAGCTGCTCAGCCCGGGGGCCCAGCTCTGGACAGACCATTGAGCTCTTCCTGAGTACCTTATAACATAGATGTTACACCCCTGACAAGCACCACATATCCACCCTGCCAGGCCATCTTGAAAGAAGGGCTGAAAGGATTAAGGTTTAAATTTTCTCCCCTTTTTCTTATCCTTTGCTTACCAAAAGCGTACTCTTTCTCTTTCATAAAGACCTGTCCCTCCCCCTTCTCTATATTATATTGTATTTGTTTGTATTTATATCGGTCCAGTTTTGCACATGTTAGCAATTAGATGAATAGGATATAAATGACTCAAAAGTAAGGAGAAAATGCAAAACCCAACGACAGCTCATTAAAAACTGTACTGACTCACATTGACATTTACTTGGAAGAATATCCAAGCCCAATAACACACATTCCTATAAATATACTCCTTTAAACCTTTAATTGCCACATGATGCCTGCTTTGTGGTCTTGATGCACCTATGCAGTACTGATGAGTAACTCTTTAGCACTGCATTGGTGCATCATGCCGACCCTTCATGAATTGCGTCAGCATGAATGTATCTATGCCCTGGTGAGCAACCCAATAGGACTGCATTCAGCCGTCATGGCATTCAATATGCGCATTCAATAGTTAACCGGAAGAAATAGGTCCACTCCCTCGTGTCAAGACTGTTTCTAAAACATTTGACAGAGGGTGAAAGTTGTTAAGGAAAAAGGCAGCAAAAACTTGACATTTGCTAATATTGATGTGTAAAGCAGTCATTTCAGGGTAAATACGTCAGTTTGTGGTTATAGCTTGTTGACGTACAGGAAGGTCAATGGTTTACGTCATTCGGAGCCGCCCATGCCTTGATGACGCATAGCTATGACATAAGTCATTTGTAAATGTCCAAATGACAACAAATAGTCTATACGGGACTAGCACATTGCTAGTACTAAGAGGTTCAGCAAGATGGCTCATGTAGTCGGGGGCTAGATCATCATTTGGCCTGTATAGTCTAGTTTGACAACCTGCCAATTATTTACTATCCACATGATTTTTCCATAAATCATATGTGTGGATTCTTCACATCAACAGCTTTACATAGATGATCTAGAAATGGATGAAATATTTGAAATAAAAGAGCAATAGATCATTGAATTTTTTCTTTGACACCACAGGTAAGGCAATCAGGGCATTGTCTCTTATCTGAGTTAACACCTTCTTTCACACCTGAAACAATAGAAAGGTACTTGGGGTGATTATCACTGACCATTGTTCTTGAGACTGATAAGAAATTTACCCAGAATGCCCTGCTCTGGAGTCGGGGGCCTAACCAAGATGGCGACCTCCATAACCTGATATGCTAATGCCATATATCAAGTTAACAGCACATTTTCGCCGAAATTTCCATGAGGAATGGTCTGGGATGGGCCGTGTAAGCCTACAAGTTGTAAGCCACATGGGGATGAGCGATAATGGAAGCATTGATTAATGAACCACAGGTGGTTAGCCCTGTCTGCACATGTCAGTGGGGCTTGTGATCACGTGACCGCTGCCAGACCCTAGCCCAAGGTAAACATTGGCTTTACATGGCCATTCGTTTTGAGCTGTAACTAGATAGTCCAGCATAGCTTCTATCACCAGGGTTTTAAATCAAGGAGGTGATTCTTCATATACCACACCTGTGATTTGCATTATGGTGTGTTTTGGTGAGGCTTCTTAGCAGAATGTGGGTGTTTTTTTTTTGTTGTTGTTTTTTTTTGTAGAGGTTTTCTTTTTGTGGAAGAGAGAAAGGACTTGTTAGTGCAGACCAGCCAAATATGATGTTTTTAGGGTCGAGGGATATTTCAAGTCCCAATTTGTCCAAGTTTAGGGAATCTGTAATTGTGCTCTGAGACAGGAAAAAGGTCAAAGAGGAATGGCTGTGGAGCACCTGATTTGGCCATGTCATCTATCATGGTGGAGTTTTTCTACAGAACATCCTGTAACTTGTGAAAGGGGAAAGTCCCTGTCTGGATTATGTGAGCAGTTTTTCAAAGAATGGGAGGGGTTTAAAGGATACCTGCACTACAGATTATTTCCCTAGGGTATCATGTAGATTATCTATGATAGAATTATGGGACTATGAGATTTAAGGGGATAGCTTAAACTGCTCAAAATAAGCCTAGTTGGCAATACAATTGGAGCCAGTATAATTAGTTTCCCACGAGCTGATACTGTAGATAGGAAGCATGCAATTCTTATCAACAGTGTAACGTATGACTCTTGCGTGACTCTTGCAGTGCTACTACCCTCACCTCCTATGTTCACAACTGCCCCTCCTACTCTGATAGGGCCTAAATTTATTACATTAAAACCACTATGAGCCATTCCAACCTGTGCTGGTGATTGTTTCTGTGGGTGGTGAGTTTTAATTTCCACCTTTTATAGCCACATAAAGGCATCACGGTTGAGATTTATGACGAAGCCTTGTTTTGTGAAGCCCACACACCAGTTACACTTACAGCCATGACGAGTGGGCCCACAACTAACCTACCATACGGCCTCTTGGGAACAAACCCCTAAAGGTTGCTATCACGATGTGGAGTTGATAAAATAGCTACATTTAGGGCGACACCCCAGGGTTTATCAATAGCAGAGTGGGCACGTGATTTATTGATACTTTACGGAGGACGCTCTCGACTCAACGAACGCTACAGGAAGTCCGTGACTGCGCGTGCGCAGTGACCCGAAAAACGAGGTGAAAATGCGCATGCGCACCTGTCACAGAAACACCGTGGGTGGCGTCCCAAGCGACACCCATGGCGAACTTTAGAGGTGTATTTATCTTTACTTTTCTGAAGTCAAGTCATTATTCCTCCACCGTTTGCACAGCATGTGTGGGAATTGTGTTGTTGTGAAGAGTCATTTTTCTTCTGACTTTAGACTCGAGCTGTGAGTGTGACCAATAAGAAATGATCGATTATTGGCATAACTAGCTTATTAGGCCTACAATGTCCAAGTGAATGGTGAGAGGGCCCAATGAAATGACCTAATATGGGAAGGTTAACTTGATAAATTGTTTGTAAAACGTGGGCTCAATATGAGGGTATTGGAACCTCTTAACCTGCATGTAGAAATATGATAAATGTGCGTCAATCACAATCAGGAGAAATGGTAGCCTCCCTCATGACTGATAAGAATCCATGTAATATTGTACCTATAATAATGGGTGATTGGAAGGCATAACATTTTCATACCTAAAGAGATGAATTATTCATACTGCACAAATATGTAAAGAAGAACATAAGGTGGTGACAAAATGAACAAAACATAAGATGTTTTCAGGTATGGTTAAAAAGGAAAGTAAAGGAATTAGGCCTAAGTATTCACTCAGTGGTGCCAAAACCCTTTAGGTATGAAGGTAGGACTACTAAATATTAGGCAGACAATGTATTCAAACCTAAACATGTTTTCCCCCAAAGAGCTATTTGAAATGGCCCTACCACCCAGTGGACGAAAGAGCAATGGCCAACAATGTCTAAAACGGCAATACACGTACCCCAGGTACGTCATTATCCGTGTCATCCCTTCATGACATCACACGTCAATCAATGTCAGTGCACTGTGCCGATTAGCGGATGACCGATCCAATGGTTAGATCCCGGGGGTTAGATACCCCTAGACGGGGGATCTATACGGGGGATCCTGACCCTTGGGCCCCATACGTCAAAGAAAAGACCCCTGCATGTGACAAGTGCCTTGAGGGCCGCTGACAGCACGATAAATCTGGCATGAGCGATGGAAGCCATGTTAACATCTCAGGAAGAGGAGATCACATAGGAATGCTCAATAGTTGAAGCCTCTTGAAAATGCCCCTTTAAGGAAACAGCTGTAAACTTTGTCTTGAAATAGCAAAAGTGCCAGCGTTTGTTATTCTATGTAGTCAGGGTTATTTTTTTGCCTATGGCCCCTACTTAGGCAGACATGTTAACACAAACATCGTTTTTTATAAACATTTGGTCTGGTCTACTTTGAAATAGGCCACCATTGATATCTTAATAGAGGTCTGAAGAGCATGCCCTGAATTCATGTGAAACATAATGTGCTCGGAAAGTATTTCTGAAATGATATGATATGTCCTCAGAGACTAATAGCTGTTTTAATGACCAATAAATTCTTAACAGGTCTTCCCATATGGTATACCAGATTTTTTAGCATGCTGCTTCTGTCGAGGCGGACTAGGCTATTGGCTGGAAGTGGGTCTGGAGCTGGTTCTGGTGACATGTACTGATAAGAACTGACAACATGGGACCAGCATGTCCCTGGAACTGGGTGTTAACCAGGGACAAGGTACCAATCATGGCATGTCTTATCAGTGGGTTATACCTCAACCAGCGAAATTCAAAATGGCGGACTCACAGGACGTCCATACTAAGCCCTATAGAGAACAGACGCGTAGGAAGCAAATCTTCATTGGGGGGGGGCAGCGAGGGCACCATCGCGACCACATTGAATTGTCGGCTGATGCGGAATGGCGTCTATATAATGCGTATATAGAATTCATATAGAAAAGTAATTTTTGGTAAATTTTGGATCTGACTTTAGGCTCAGACCCCCATTTTCCCTATGGTATCACCATAATACATGTAATCTAATTTGAGATGTAAAGTTTTAGCTTCTTTTCCATTGTGTTTATGAGTTCTTGGAAAATATTGGGGGGGCCCAGACATACTCAGGCCACACTCCCCTTTTCCTACGCCCCTGGAGAATACACCTACATTTTATGCACCAACTTTGAATTGAATTACTTCTGGTTAACATCACACAACTAACCAATGCTTCTTTTGTATCATTTCAGGCCATAGAAGACAACATGGAGGTGCAGTGTAAATGTCATGGCGTTTCAGGTTCCTGTGAACTCAAGACCTGTTGGCGGGCTATGCCCTCTTTCCGCCGCATCGGAGACATCCTCAAGGAGAAGTTCGATGGCGGCACGGAGGTGCAACAGAAGCAGTTTGGCTCGCGTCGCGTGCTTGTGCCACGCAACAACAACTTCAAACGCCACACCGCATCTGACATTGTCTACTTGGAGTCTTCCCCTGATTTCTGTGAATTGGATCCCCAATCTGGCTCCCTTGGAACAACAGGGCGACTTTGTCGGAGGAACTCGAAGGCCATTGATGGCTGCGAGTTGATGTGCTGCGGAAGAGGTTTTCAAACGACAAGAAGAGTCGTTATCGAACGCTGCCATTGTAAGTTCCAATGGTGCTGCACAGTTAAATGCCAAAAGTGTAAGCGGGAAGTCGAAGAGCATCGTTGCTTATAGTGACGTCATCAGAGGCGTAATTACGTTACTATATATAGATGTGATGTAATTATGTTACTACATATAGACGTGTCGTTCTTCACGGGCGTTGGTGACGTCACGGACTGAGAACAATGTGATAATTCATTCGATTTAAATGAGTAATTATGAGACATTATTGGATAAGGGGAGGGTGGGTGGGGAAAAACAAAAGTATTGGGTTGACAAAATAAGATCAAGAGTGCTAGGGTTGGTTACTGGTGGAGAAAAGGTGTCAGACCTACAGATCCTTTCATTAAGACAGGTTGACTTCATCAAGTGCAGTCCATGGTTTGGCAAATTACAAGCGTGATACTATTCCCCCAAACTACTGGTAATCGATTTTTATATATCAAAGTATCATGCATAGGAAAGATTTGTTATAATCATATCATTTTACAAAGTAGTTTGAAAGCTTTAGTTTCCCTCTGCAAAAAAAAACAAAAAAAACAAACTGAAAAGTCACCCTTTCTTAATGAAAGTATCTATAGTTTGAAATTGTCGTCTGCTATATTACCACATTTCCCGCCAATATTAACAGTATTGAGCTGCGTTTGTACATAGTATGGGACAGTGTACATAGTAGGGAATGTAAGCTTTTGAATCTCCTTTGGTTTATTTGTTGAAGAAGTAGCTACATTCTGTCCACTTTATTACTATACATGTATGTTAACTCGTCTGTAAGTTTAACGTTGACTCGATATGAAAAGAAGGGATGGTGTTATATACTACTGTTAAACATTATTAGACTTATGTATACAATGTATGCCCTTTTCAACGTCATGTTATTATCGTGTTTATTGATATATAGGAATAGATGGGCCACACTTGCCAAAGTGAAGAGAATACAGGATGATTTTTGTGCCGTCGTAACATAATGTATAACCGTGTTGAATATTAGATACTGTAAATAGTGTATATTTTAGTATATAGACCGTGGAACAATTGTCTCAAATATGGCTGCTAGGTAAACTAATAGTTATTGTAGAAGGAGAAGGTCACAGGTATGGTGTTAATATGACATGAAGGCATATAATTTCACTCTTTTTTGGTCTATATCCATTCATGCAGGTTTATGTCACTTTGTTATCATAATGCATTGTTGATACTGATACTGATGCAGTGTTTGTAAGCCTTTTCACCAAAACTGCACCATGCGCCTGGTACCCATCATACCATGTCTTATCAGACCATTATACCATGACCTTAAAGGGTTCAGCATAATATCAAAGGTTACACAATATAGGCCTATCTATTACAGTATAATTTGCTCATGCAAATCTAAGCTAGTCGAAGAATATCAGATTTTGTTGTTCTCCCCATCTTACAGAGAGAGAATCATGTATTCCACACACACTCACACAAACTATGGGCAATGGTCCCACAACCAAGGGCGTGAGTTTCACCAAGCATATGCAAAACAATCTGTGAGAATTGCTTTAGCTACAGAGTATGCCACGTTCCATCTTACCTTTTGTAGATATGTTTTGCCTCTTCTGTATACAAGCTACCTCTAATTTGTCTCTACTGTGAAATAGCAGTGGGGCATACAGTGCCTCTATATTGGCCTTGTTAAAGAAACGCTAATAGCAAGGAAAGCAATAATATAAATAAAATTGGACAAAAACGGTCACTTGCATGAGGTACAAAAACGTATATTCAAATGGAGCGTTCCTATAGAAAGTGATAGCTAGATTGCAGTACTTTCTGGTCAATTCAACCATGGTGTTTTAGAATAACTTCACATACTTCTCATGACATTCTAACTTGCTTCTTTCATAACCCTCCCCCTCTATTTCCTCCTGTTCTGAGGAAGATGCTTCAGCACCCCCCTCCCCAACCAGTCCCTTATCTATTTCCCACCCACCCCAACATTTCCCCTGTCTACACACGTCTTTATTTACCTGCCCTCCGTCAGCAAAATGTCTTCCCGACAGCCCGTGTGTTCTCTCAACACCTCCCGGTCTCGCGGCATCTCACGAACCCCGCCAGTGCCACGTGCTCAGTGGCGACTCCGCTCGGGTGTTTCTAGAACTAGGTATCTACATTTCCTCCCTGATGAAAGGTACAACTTATTGGCCCACATACCTGGCGCATCCCTGTTGCCATGCCAACGATTCCAAAACAGTGTTTTCAACTCATGTACTCTCTATGTCAAGTAGTCACTTCAAAGCTAGAGTACATGTCATATTTACTTACTTCGCACACATATTCCTAGTTCTAGAGGGCCCCTTAAAGCTATGCATGAGTATATAGTTCATCAATCATCGTTCTAAAAACTAAAATATATACATGACTTTGCATTCTCTTGAAGCTATATCTTATCAACTTTTACATCTTTAATAGCTAGTTAGGTTATGCTATGATGGTCTACCTAGATTACTCCTCAAATTAACAAAGGAAATATATGTGTAGATAGATGTACCGTAGCATATCTGCATTCTCCTTCCTGTATATAGTGTTTAATAGTACAAAAGAAGAAGAAAAAAAGATTCAATTATATTGTTCATAATCCTAAGGCTATGTTGTAGTATCTACAACTTGTATAATTTCGAAAGGTATCCTTCCTTTAATTATCCACCAGAAAAGTAGTAATAGACTTCTATATTGTAGCTTTTCCTGAACACAAATGTATTAATCGAAACAAGAATATGAGAAAGTCAACGAAAATTCACTCTTTTAGTAGAGTAGTCTCTATATTGACAATTTGTCAATACTTGTTCACAGTGATATCTATAAAGCAATGTCTTATCTGTATCTTTGACTCTATATTGCCAGAAGTAGTTGATGGAATACACCCCATGTGTGCTAACCTCTATGGACATTTTTTTTTTATTACTATTTAGCCTTGTATCTATTGTAGGTATCCACTGTAAATATTCCTGTATATTTATAGTAACTATTGTGTGTTGTACCAATAAACTGTACTTAGTAAAGGTATTTCATGTTTACTTTTTGTTGTCTTTCGTTTCAAAGGTGATGGTACCTTACCTTAGTTTTATTAACTTTCATTCCATTTCTCTCTCACTGATTTATTATTATATTATACCAATTGGCCAAAGGGCCCTTTCTATTCAAAATTTTAAAATTGTCGTCAGTCCCTCAATGCTACACCATCCAGCATCACTTTTATGTCCCTTTACTTAATTGTAACTTATCTGTATTAGTTATTGATAATACCACATTACATGTATTCTACTTTATGTCACTTTGATGTTTGGCTGGACGCATAACAAATAACATAATCTATGAAAGAAGAAGTTTGGCCTAACATCGCCTATAGTGGGTAAGCCTTATGAGCGCTGGGTTTTAAATGAGAGGCCACATATAGATAAGCACAGGGGTGCATATACAAGACAAGAAAGGACAAGGCCGACGTAAAGATTGTTGTTGGCTTTCAAACTGCATTATACTTATGAAACGAGATGCATTGCAAAATACAAGACTATATAATATTATTAAGTCGACCAGGTAACTAGCCCAGGGGCTTGTTTCAATATCCCCGACCAGAATACAGACCATAAATCGTCTGTAAATCTGTAAGCCACTGTGTCGGTTATAGTGACCTGTATAACTGCTGGCAGTGCTACGACTACATGTACTCTACAAATCCTAGGGAGGAATCTCTGACTACATTATTATTCAGATTGTCAATCAGCCTATATCCGATAGGTCCCAGAAGCTTGTTTTAATATTATGTCTGACATTTTCATAGGGTCAAGGGATTCACTATATGCTGCTAATAGTGACCTATAAATTAGTGTCCGCAGTACTACAACTGGTCTACCATGTCCTATATGCAGATCTTATTATTCTGCAGGGCCCAATTGATGTTGCCAGGACCGAACACTTCAAGATTACTATTTTCAACCCATGGTCCTAATATTACAGTGGGACATTCAGTCCTGCAGTCTGGCAATTTCCGCAGGCCCAGTAGCAAATTACCCGGCAAAAGCCCCGAGAGTTTTCGTATTGACTGGTATAGCATAGTGACTAATCTTAGGGAGGAAACAATGTATAGATAGCATGTCTCTCCAGTAAAAGGACAGATATTTTGTAAGTGGATTCTGTGATCGTCATCTATATTGAATACAGGCCCACAAAATTAGGGTTAATATTTTCCAGACCCCCATAAATGCGTTATGGGCCCAACCGAATGCTACAGACTGATGAATGATTTAAAAGCTAGTGGGAAATTCCCAAGATTATTTTGCTTGGGACCTGTAATTGTCCATGACGCATTTATGAATCATGTGCAAGCAAAGAATTGGTATTCGTGGTGAAGGGGCGTCCAGCTAGCGGATTCATGGGACTAATTATATTGACTGGGTATTGGAGAAGTGAGCGAAACCATGGACCCGAATACTCGTGTATTTGTCCGTGCTGAAACAAATTGCAAAATTTGCTAACCTTCAGAATAATACTCTCTCCTAACTTGTCGGTGTTGTTGCGTCTGCAGGGGCCACCCACATCTATTAAGGGAATAACCTGCAACAATAATGTTTTATTGAGAACTGCGCTTAATGCCAGTTGGACAATAAACGTGAAAACAATGCAAGAACACAACCCTGTAAGTCGCATACCAGGATTCAATTTGTAAAGTGATCGTGGCTCACGATAACATGTAATATGATCAAGAAGCTTCCTGCACAAGATTTGGCTGGATCACTGAGTTCAGGTCGTAAGACTAAAGACCGAAGTCCCTGAACCATAAAAATGGTTGATTTGAGCCAAGGAACCTGTACACTGATCATACTAAGACATATGAAAGGTTAGCTTATTTCAGTCAAGAAAACCATATAAAAAGTAGACTGATTTGATTTAAAGAAGAAAAACCACACCCACACCAATGCAGACCTCCTGCACCTGCACTGACAGTGCTGCCACCTGTGCGTGTAAAGTTGTATCAAGGAGGGGTTAGTTAGATAAAAAGGCACGACGCAGCAGGCACGACTAGCTCAGCATGCAGTGCCACCTTTTGTCAAATGTTAGTATAATTTAAAAGACTCAAAATGCTTTTTTTCTGTTTTCCCCTTCAGCTAATGTGCCTGCCCTCATTTGGAGGGTAGACACATTAGCTGGACATTGAACTGCGTTTGTCTCTCTTAGGCACACAGCGCCCCCCCTCCAAAAAGAAAAACAATACAAAAACAAAAACAACTCTGCTTATAGAGCTAGCCAAACCAGAGAAATAAACCCAACTATCCTTCGTTTGGAGCGAAATACTCCATGTTAAAAAAGAGATGTCGGTGCTTCTGACCGGATTCAGGGATGTATGTAGCCAAACTGAACAAAATTTGTGTCTCTCAGAAATAGGCCCATTGTAAAACTGAAATATACCTCGTGGAAAGCTAAATAAATTTGAAAGCCACACACAAGAGAATTCAACAAGCAGACTACAGATCGGAACCCAATGTATTTAAGATAATCACCAATGCGAGACATAGTCACCTTACCTGGCACACGCACAAAGGTCAATTCAGTTCATTGGTTTGTTTGCCTGCATAGAGCCATAATTAGTAACAATCAGTAACTGTAATTCGCTATTGGTATCTGCAGGCAAACAAACCAATGTACTGAATTGACCTGTGGGTGCATGTAGGGTAAGATGACAATGACTCATTCACTTACATTTTACACACAAAGGGTAAAACATCTGTAGGTTCTATTCTGGGTGTTAACATATGTTGTCATCCTACACGGAAGTTTATAGAAGGTAAAGGTGTCGTTCATGTATTACAATTAACAATTTATTATCTTATATAATCGATACTTTGAGGCTTCCTGCCCATAGTGTAGTTATATTACCTAACCACGCGAAATAAGCAAAGTTTGCCCGCAGCTAATCATCCTGTGACGTTGCAAGGTCCTAACTGTAACTAACGCTATACATATGAGAGGTACTTGACACGAAGACCTGTTCATTCCACCTTGACCCCCCCCCCCCTCCTTCGCTCATGATAATTCACCGATAGAAATCGCATTTATGGATGGCCCCTAAGTTTTTAACTATAGTCTATTATATTTTTCGACCTACAACACTATTTTTGTACTTATCAAAAAAGAAGGTATTAAATACGACTCACCTGACCTACCTGAGCAAGATTTCAACCCACAAACTAGATTCCATCTGCTCATTGATCCAAGCCTTTGGTCCAAGTAGCAATGTATGCAACCTTTCAACAAAATACTGTCAACGTTTTTTCCATCGCCTGATTTGGTCGGCTGTGCAAAGGTGGCGGTGATCCAAGGTTTAAATATACAGATAAACCCTTTCTGCGAAAACTACCGTAGATTCTCGCGTATAAGCCGCGCCTTGCATTTCATGATGGTCTTAGTGCTCAGAGAAAATTTAAAAGGATCCTGAATTTAATATGCGAGTATAGATAATCCTTGCATATAACTTAGAGTTAGACAAGGATTTTTTAAACTCACCTAAAGTGCACAGAATATGTCTCCAGGTGTACCTTATATGTCTAGTATGAATTCAGGATGTGCCTTATATGCGAGGTACGCCTTATATGTGAGCATTTACGGTAGTACCCACTGAGAAATCCATCTTGTACAAGATTGTATGAAAGGTCTGTTCAGAGACAATGGTTTCACTTGTTCTATACATCGACGACCTTTCTCTGCTGTGTCTTGGCTCAAAGTGCCAAGGGTTGATATTGAAAAGAAGGTGTACCCATAGATCTATTTTTGTAACAATTCAGTTAGGGTTGGGGCAGTAGCAAGCTTACATTAATAGGGAAGTGTGGGTGAGTGTGATTGATAATAGTTTGAGCTAGACCCAACTACTAAGATAGCTAGCTGTGGGAAACGTTAACCCTTTAAAGGCCGCTGATGCATTAATGCACCATGCCCATTGGTCGTCATGATGCAGCAATGAAGTGCCGGCAAGTCTGCTCACCACCACTTCATTGGAGCATCATACTGTAGGGTAGGCATAGACTATCTAGAGCTCTGCCGAGTGACTCGTTAGGGCTGCACTCATGCACCATGAGGACCAATGGGCATGGTGCATTAATTGCGGCCTTTACAGGGTTAATATGCAGGTTTGGCAACCCCAATGCAGCCCTGCAGTGCCATGTGCAGCCAGGTGTTCCTTGAGGCACGTTATTTAGGGTCGTCTGAAACTCACTCAACCATGCAACTGGCACTGGGAGGCCTAAAATAGGGTCCTTTAGGGAGTGATCCTTTTTACATCGGGGGGGGGGGGTGTTTTTACGTGCAGACGCACGAAAATATTGAGTCAAAAATCCCATTATCCAAGTAAGGTAGGCCATGTTATTCTAATAGCTTGAATTACGGTACTGAGATGGAAAAAAAGTTCGATTTTGGGACCAGACTTTCCCAACCGCCAGAGGCAGAGGCAAAAAGACGAAGAAAATCTACCTAGAACGCCTTACACTTTTTGGGCCGCCTGACAATAAAGTATAATTTTTGGGGTAAATGTAGGAAAGAACATGATTTGTTGGGTGTCTGCCTGAAGAATATAGGGTGTTTTTCCAGTTCAAAATAAGTGGATGAGGGGTATTTTTGAAAGCTGAGAACACAGGTGACATCCCCTTTTGATGTTGAGCGCAGGGACCGGGGTTAAGCGTATTACTAAACAGATGGTGGTATTTTTCAGGTGAATTGATGAATTCGATACACTATGCGATCTCATAATTATTCAGAACCTCGGCCTAGATCGTACCAATGACCCCATTTAGCTCATAATGACCATTTGGATACACTATAGTTTAAATGCACTAGATCTATTTTCAGATTATAATGCCTACGCATTAGGTTGCTATAAGTGCAATATTTAAAAAAAGAAAGGTGGTTTTGACCAGAAAATTAGGTCAGTGAGATAATAGTCGCTGTCTGGTGGGCCAAGTCACAAGAAACCATCAGATTCCGGGGTTTCAGACCCCCAAAAGATCAATACCAGCTTATTTAAAATAACCTTATAAAATTTTTAAAGGGCATTTTCTTGGCGTAGAAAATCAAATTACACTGACAGTGCAAAATGATCACATACATGTGCCAACAAACCTCCACCAGTTTGGTTCGGACAATTTAGTAAAAAAAAAAAAAAAAAAAAAACGTTTCCAGGGGGCGGGGGAGTGTAAAAACTTTTGACCCCTCCTTGGGGAAGGGCGTAATAACTTTTGACCCCTCTTGAAAAACAATTTGCCTCGTTTTAGCAAAAGCCCACACGATCAAAGAGGGGCATGAAACGTTTCTGTGGTAGTGAGCGGAAAACGTCCTTACAATACAACTCATCTAAAACAGACCAATTTGGTAAGGATTCCTATGTAGTGTACCTAAAAAGGGATGATAGTTCAGACTTGTGTCCAGCTAGGTACATCAAAAAATGTGTGAAGGCCTGTAAGTACAGCAGGTTTCTTTTCTCCATCAATTCCAGACCATTACAGTATCATTATGTGAATATGAGGTTAAAAGCTATCGCCTTACAGTGTGGTATATCTGAGAGAGTTTCAACTCATTCTCTTAGACATGGTGGTGCAACCTTATTAAAAAAATACAGGCCTGAGTGTTCAAGACATTATGAGGCGAGCCAATTAGAAATCTAATGTGATATATAATTATTTATATGAGTCAAGGGACAGTTTGCTAGCTTTGGATGTCATGATTTAATGTGGAATGTTTAACATTGTGTTTGGCGGTTGGTTGGCATGTATAGAATTGATATTGACAAATTCTCACCAAACACACTGTCTCCTCATTTGTCCACATTTATTATATATGTATTATTAATACGTTTAATACTATTTATTATATTAACGGTACACTCGGGCAAGACATTAAATAATGGAACTATATACTACCAGGTATATATATATAATTAATGCGTGGATCGTAGACCTGTACAACTTTTCACCAGGGTGCAGGAATATCTATGACATCATCATAACATTTCCTCCAGTATATAAGCCCCAACAGTTGAACTAATGGTCAATTGGCTTCATATACTCAAGCGGCACACACCATGCTTGGTGGTGCTGGAAAATTTTAAATTTTAACTGTTATTATGATTATATGTGATATTATTGTCTTATAAAATATTGTATTGTTGTATTATATTGTGATATTTATTGTCTTATAAATAAAGGCATGTATAGGATTGATATTGACAAAGTCAATTCTCATCAAACCCACTCCTCATTTGTCCACATTTATTATATTTATGTATTATTAATACGGTTAATACTATTTATCATATTACCTGTACAATCGAGCAAGACATTAACTATATATATATATATATATATATATATATATATATATATATATATATATATATATATTCCAATATGAAAGAAAGAAATTTACCTGGATAGCTTAGATTTTCTGATTATTTGACCTGAAACATACAATCTCTCTAGCATAAGCAACAATTATTGTAGAGAACATGAAGAAACCTTTATTCCTCATGTCCCTCATTCGTTTGGACTGTATTGTGTAGACTTGTTTTCATTAATAATTACTACATGTACAACTCATACAGTCATTCTCACACACTGGTATTTGTTGAAACCTGAACAAACCGTAATGCCCTTTCTTTTAGGCTGTAAAATTCTTAATAATGGTCTTATTTGAAAGCCGTGAAAACCAAAATGTAGCCCAAGGTCCTAAAAATACAGCCAAACATTCGGTCTAGCAGTCTGAAAATTACCACGGGCCCGACAGCGATATTGCCAGCGAAAGCCAATGTCCAACCATTTTTCATATTGAATGTGGGCCAGCTTATGAAACACATACTCTATGAACCAACAGTGAGAATAGTTAAAGTAGTACCTAGTGTATGAGGTGCGGCTTATATATAAAGATTGGCCAAAGTTGGGGTTGTGCCTAATAAGCAAGGATACTATACTACAAAACAGTATTGATATAAACTGCTTGGAATCATGCGAGATTTGAAAGTAGCCTTGGGATGTTAAGTCAAAAGAGACTTATAAGTCTTATACATTTACTCTCTATTAGACAGGGCATAATCTGTATTTTAATGATATATTCCTTATGTACAGGAGTCGTTCCTACTCATTTTTCCCCCCATAGAATCAAAATCTGCCAAGGGGACATTCTGTATGTTGCATATCAAGGGCCCTAATTTGCATATCTAATCACATTGGCTAGCTTAGGTTGTTATTCCTTGCAATGGGATAAGATATGACCACAAGTACTCCAAAATGGCTGATTCTCAAAGATATATAGACCATGACGAAAGGTCTAATTAGTATACTTTATACAGAACAATGAATAAAGGAGATGTTTTTATTCTGTTAAAAGGTGCACATCGGAGAAAATCCATGAAACTTGTCAGACATTTGCATGCTAACCCAGAAAGTAATTTGACACCTACAGTGACATTCAAAACCTCAGTCAAATGTGACTGCCATATTCCGATATATGAAATGTCACCTGTATTCTTGGTGATAGTCCTTCCAGGTGACTGTACCTGCTAGGTGTAGTAAGTGTATCAACACTGCTATCTGTAAAAAGCTAAGCCTACACCTCGCAGTCAACCATGCAAACACTAACTGTATCACAATATTGCTAAGCTTACACCCTGATGTGTAGTAGTAATTGATGCTATATGTGTAATAAAACCAGTAACACATTGATATACGTAGTTGGTTCTGATAGATTTAGCAGTTGGATGATAGACCATCTGGTATAATAACTAATTAACACTGTTGATACACTTAGGGTAAAGGCACCCTGAGTCAGACAGACACCTCCAGTCGGACACCTTTGGGATTGATTTACATAATCAATATCAGAATCCTACCTATCATATAAACCAGGTATGAAAATTAAACTGTTAGCTGTGCAAACCTGGTGTTTCTTTGTATAATCTGATCATGCAGAATAGTGAGCAAATGGGAAATTTCTTTTCATTCTTCGATCTGTTGTGCCTTTACCTACATGTCTATAGGATTGGTATGTATTGCAATGTCAAAATATAGATTTTACCTATTAAATCATTTGACTTAGCATACCAGGATACCCCACTCATATAATATTTTGGGAACCATTCTTATATCGCTATTAAATTATACCTAAAGTCGGACACCAATAGCACCCTGTGTGGGACACAATTACATTATGGTTTAAGTACTTTTAGAATGGATCATTTTTCATAAAATGAATCTGTTACACTATACCTGTACTCCCAACCATGGATATTTAGCCTTTTCTTATTTTTACCACTGGTTTTACCTACTATCTAACAACTGCAGCCAATCAGTGCTCCATCTGCCCTGTGGAATTCATATAAATTTGAGCCTGCACAATGTACTGTTACAAGAGCAAAAAAAAATATTCTGAACATCAACCTAGTAGCTTACACATTTCAGAGTATTGCTATATGCATTTACAGCATATTCTATATGCAGTTATCATTATGACAATCATGTAACAAAGTGTTTGACTCTAGGGTCACTCCTGATCTGAGCTGTCTGACTTTGGGGGCAATTAGGCATTTTGAAGTCAGAATATATACAGTTCATTCATTAATATGCTATGGAGAGATTTATCCAAATCCCTCCATGAGTACTAGTGGCCAAGTATCATGTACCCATTAGTGCAATAAAAAGTAGGATTTGTATGATTTGAAAGTACAAGTTTTGATTGTCAAATATGGTCACCTCTGGTTTGTCCAGGAGCGTCCGAGATGGGTGCCTTTACCCTATCAGTGGGCTGAATCAGCTGAACCATCAGGAAGCAGTAGATCAAGAGAAGCTAGTAAAAATGATTAACTGGCAATACACTTACTCCCCTGATATATCATTGTTTTCAGAAAATTCCTTGTGTAAATGAGCAATTATAAGAAGCATGAACTTGCATGTGATCTAAGTTGATCCTGGTGTCATTGCACAAAATTGTGCAATGCATCCGGGACAAGTTGGGAACCACCAATGAAATGATGACGGGATGCAATTCAAATATAGAGCATCTCAAATGAGATAAGAAAGGTTATTTAGCTTAGAGACTCTGGAAGCACAACCTAAAAGCAGGTTCAAGACAGGGCATAATCTGTATTCTTCTAACCATGATGGGTACCTTATGTTCAAGGAGTCGTTTCTATTAAGTCAAATGATATAGAATATGACCACAGGTATTCTAAAATGGTGGATTCTCAGATAGTCCAGCCGCCAACCCCCCTCCCCCCCCCCCATCTGGCCTAATCCCGCTTTTTTTTTTTTTTTTAGTTCTTCTTTTCTTTGCTGCCAATCCCTTTTCCTCTTCTTAATAGAGGGGGCCAAGCGGGTTCAAAAATATTTTTTTTGACTGTTTAGGGGTCCAAATATATGCTTTGAAACTGTCCATGAAGAAAAGTAGATCCATACCCCAAATATGATATTGGGCTAAAAGATTGTACATGTAATTGTTTTTACTCAAATACATATTATGCCCTGTCTACTATGATTATCCCATTTGGCAAGAGGAGGTGACTTTTTATGAATAAATTTGTCTTTTGGTCAAACTTCTGGAATATGACTTTGATTGTAGTGCATTCTCAAAGGGTTATCTGAATAAAAGTCCCAAACCTTTATCGACAGCTTTTTTTCTGCGAAGTTAGCCTTTCTTGCTGTATTGATCTATAGTGCACCGCACCTAGATATCAGTCTGCACAGCATGGCATGAATAGACTAACATAACTTGCATGTCTTAATCAAACGTAATTTGAAATGGTATTATTCTACATGACAAGTGTTGATTTGCTTGACTTATAAATTCCAGTCTCATTATTTTCTAATAAAAGCATTTTATTGAAACTGAATTAGTTGCGTTGCTCTATTAGTGAGGTTGAGATTGATTGATACAAACCACCCGCATTAATTAATTTGTTTACATATTATAGCGCGATTGGTCTAGTCATTCAAGATCTTCATTTCCTCTTGATGCTTGACATTTTCTCAGGACCAAGCGCCATGGATCAGTTACAGTCAACTCTCTCTACTGGGTCACCATTCTGTCTTTCCAAAAGTGACCAGAATGGCGAGTTGAACGGAGTAGAAAGATAAGTATAAGTAGAGAATTGACTGTACTTCACTCAACAAATTATGAGGTGTATAATCAAGAATTTTACATGTACCACACTCTTCTTGATTTGATTGCAAAATATAATTAGAAGATCCTTCAACTCGCGGCGTCAATTTGCAGATTCATTTGCACATGCACATACAGGTGCATACAAATAGAATAATTATATAACCACTAGATTCCATCTCATTTCATGTAATAGATACAATGTATTGTCACATGAAAGATAATAATGTCCATCTCACATTATACAAACATTGGGTTACTTTACTAGCACTGTCAAAATGGCCCAGCAAATTGTTGTGACTCCTCGTCAACCTGTGTGAAGTGGCTCACACATGTCGCTAGATGGAACACGACGTCGCTATAGCACAAGATCACCAGGAATAGCAATGGTGGTGATCACATGGCCTCACCTCAGATGGCGAGGATGGTGATCACTCAGACTCACCAGGGATGGCGACGCGGGTGATCACTCATCTCGCTAGATGAAACACGCACCTCGTCATAGCACATGTTCACCAGGGATGGCGAGGATCGTGATCACTCATCCTCACCAGGGATGGCGACATGAGTGATCACTCACTTCGCTAGATGAGACGCACACCTCGTCATAATGCACATTCACCACGGATGGCAAGGATTGTGATCAGTCACCTCGCTAGATAAAACGCGTACCTCGTGATAGCACAGGTTCACCACAGAGGTGAGGATCTTGATCACCCACACTCACCAGGGATGGCGACACGAGTGATCACTCACCTCGCTAGATGAAACGCACACCATGCCATAGCGCATGTTCACCACGGCTGGCGAGGATCGTGATGACTCACACTCACCAGGGATGGCAAGGCGGTTGATCACTCACCTCGCTAGATGAAACGCGCACCACATCATAGCGCAGGTTCACCATGGATGGCGAGAGTGGTGATCACTCAGACTCACCAGTGATGGCGACGCTGGTGATCACTCACCTTGTTAGATGAAAAGCTCATGATCATCGACATTGGTAATCATGCAGCCTCACATCTGCCAGATCAAAGTATGTTTTGCCAGAGAAGATATTGCCATATGTATCTTCCCTCTAACCACAGACAAGGTGTTCATGTTGATATTTCCCTATGTATTTTTCCTGTAACCAGAGAAAGGGTGTTTATGGATAGTTGCTTTCATTTTAGAGATACCTCTATCTAAATTCAATTGATATTCTCTCTATATAATCTTGTTTGATTCAACTCTGAAGTATTACATGGAAATCAGTGTGAAACAAAGCACATTTGATACGTATGGGACTTATACTTCATGCCCACACTTCCTAGATAGGCTACATGTGGAACAGTGGTGCTGTCTCAACACCTTTGGCAATGGTGGTGATAAGTTGCCACTGTGAGTGAGAGTGAGTGACAGATGATGCAATCCTCAGAGAGCATTGACTTGGAGTGACACAAATTCACGCATTGAGTGAGACAAAGGCTGGCAATGGTGGTGATAAGTTGCCATTCTTAGTGAGAGTGAGTGACAGATGATGCAATCCTTAGAGAGCATTGACATGGAGTGACACAAGTTCACGCATTGAGTGAGACCAATGTTGGCAATGGTAGTGATAAGTCGCCATTATGTGTGAGAGTTGATGCCAGTGGCACGGGAGTGGTACATAATCACACAGTGAGTCAGATCCATGTTGGCGATGCTTGTGATAAGCCGCCATTCTGAGTGAGAGTTGACAGGCAGTGGCACATACTCACGCAGTGAGTTAGATCCATGTTGGCGATGGTGGTGATAAGTCACCATGCTTTGTGAGGGATGACAAGGGGTGGCACATACTCACGCAGTGAGTGAGATCATGTTGGTGACTGTTGTGATAAATTGCCATGCCATGTGAGACTGACACACAGTGGCGAAAGATGACGCAGTGAGTTATCACTCAGAAAGGAGTCACCATTGATGACCAATCATGGCGACAGATAACGACAATTTGCTGGGGGATATCATTATAAAGGAAAGGACCACCCATTTTCATGCTGACTTGACTATTGGTAGGTCTTTTATTGAATAAAAATAAAATAGCTGAAATATACCCTGTGTGCTTTACTTTCATGGAAAAAAAAAGAAACATGATTTTGCAACAGTCTATGTGATTCTACAATCTGGTGCATTTGGTCCCGCATCAGAATCTTTTTATTCAATACAAATACTACCAAAATAAGTCATGTCGAAAATAGGGTTGTCTTTTCTTTTTAGTATCAAGGGGTCCGAGCGGTGGCACTACAAGTAGAAGCTAGGTTAATGTATATAAGTTTGTGTATATCTGTATTTTACTCCATTGATTACTTTTTAAAAAAGAACAGGCATCAATACATTAACAAAGAAATGGAGGAAATGTTTTCAAATATCTGGAAACGGTTAGGGCAAAAAAATCGTCATTAACATCAAAAGGGCTAAGAAAGAACAGTGGCATTGAAAAAGTGCTACTTCAAACCTTTGCAAGGTTAAAAAGGTTTCTTGCAAATCGAGTGCCGTTATACTTTGGCGCGGCTAATACACGAGGATGGACTATTGGTGCACCATATAGCACTGGTCACAGTATGACTTAAGGGAGTGATCATTTTTTTAACAACAGGGGGTGGCTGGTGGGTTTGTGTCCAGCTGGGCAGGGCTGGGCAACTGTCGCCATGTAGCCAAACAGTGGCGACAATGGTCTTGAATTTGGCGACAGGTACTTTGAGGTTCATGTGCAGATTCTGGACTTTCCAACAGTGAAAGATTTTTTCAAATATTCCTACTAGAACCAAAGTTTTTTCCCCATAAGTCATCAGAATGCATGTTTGGACATAGACATTTTCAAAAAATTTCTCAGACCATGAAGACATATCCCAAGTCCTACCAGTAGTGTCTCCTCCTTTACATTCCCCACTGCCAATTGTGTATAGCCTGTGGCCCTAGGTGCACCTTATAGCTTTCTGTTCAACTCAAGATATCCCTTATATAATAATATGATATGCGGAATGTGCCTAATATGTAGGAGATAGGTAGGACGTCACAGGTAGATAGTAAAGAATGGAAGGGTGTGGTAGGTAGAAGGTGGAAAAGATAAGGCTGTGGTTGGAGAAATGGGAGGCCTTGAGGGTGTGGACCATGGGAGGACAATGACAATAGGGCAATATTATGGCTGGGGTTTAGGGCAGAATGAGAGTGGCAATGAGGGTCTCCTTCCCCAACCCCAGTCCAATCATTAGTCCACCTTCAGTCCAATCCTTCCAAATGAAATTGTAGTCCTCCACAACCAATTAGAAGTAAAAAAGGCAATAAATTAGGACCTATAAATGCATCAGGATGCACCAAATACCGTCTAGAATTCAAAATTTCCCTGGGGGCATCCCCAGACCCCCCTTAGCTTAGTCACTTTAGACCCCTCCTGACAAGGGGGCGCAAAAAAAAACTTTGACCCCTCTTGAGGAGGGGGTGTAAAACTTTACCCTTCTTTAGCCTGGGTACTACTGTATAGATCAAAATAGCTAGGGGGCCGAAAATCGCGTGTGAACGCGCCCTTTGAACCTTTAGTAATGTGCTGGCTTTTTCGCTGAAAACAGGTGAAATTATTTGATCACCCCTGGTCAAGGGGTCGAAAATATTCTGACCCATTGGTCCAATGTATCCTTGCTGCCTGGAGAGTGCCTATATGCAGGAGGATAGGACTTGCTGCACCTTTTCGAAATGGAAATGTGCGCCTTGCACAGTAAATCTACCTGTGTGTGAGACGATTGAGATATGCTTCCTCCTAGACAATGAGGAAAGTGCAATTGCAGGCACCGAATGACTTAATTTCCTCATCGTCTGTGCAGAGCAAATTTCTGTTTTTGTGGCAAAGACAGGTAGACTATACCCACAAGTTACTCTGTGGTTTTATTGTGATCCCCTAAGTACAATCCATCTTGAAAACCATCGGATTTGTGAAAAGAAATGTATGGATTGACTAGGGATTATACAGAATATAGCCTTGAATCTATAAGAGACAACCAGATCTTGGGAACATTTAAAAGTTGTACTGCAATGAGAACTTCCAACACCTACAGAACATTATGTAAAGTTAACTACAATATCAGCATATTGTATAAACCCCAATAGACTTTTCCACATTTTATAAAGATATATAATAATTGAATTGGTCGACCCAGAGCATTTCTGAGAAAGCAAATATCAATATATGCCATAGCTATTTTCTATAGCTTTGTTTTACCTGTGAGATGGTTATTTGAAGACAACTGACTTGTATAGCTTACAGTGACAGAGCAGCTATCTACACCATCTGTCACTCCTCATTTTCTGGAGACAGAGGGGTGGCGGGGTAGGCCGGTCTGAAAAACGTTCCACCTATACAATGTACCTTTACACATGTCGTACATGCCTGTTGATATTTTGGCCTGGTATATAGTGACAGGTAAAATGCATGATTAAGGCACAGCTTATATGTGAGATATCAGGTAATACAAAGCCTATCACTGGAGGGAGCACGGTGGAGGGAGGCATGTGTCTACATGTCTTTTGACTTGTGGGATGGGAAGTGAGTCCTATGACGGGAGGCTCTATAGCCGGCTAGCGGGGTGAATTATCAACCAATGAAAAAAAATCATAATTCAAAACTGTTACCCATCTGATAGCTTGCTGGTAACCAGCTCCAGCAATGGTTGTACCCATTGGACATACCGCAACCTCAGGGCTATGTGTACATTGTGTTACATTTGTATCATTTGGATTTCACCTGAGTTTCAAACCTATATTGTGTGGACGGACTGGAAACTATATGCCCTACACAAGAAGCTATATAGTGTGAGTGTAGGGGCAAGGACAAAAGGTCCTCCAGACACAAAATTTAGCTCATAATTGAGCTTTTTTTGGTGATGTATTGCATACTCTTGCAAGTTTTGGAGAAATGGCTTGCTCTGTATATGCCCCAATCCTCAATCTCAATACTGCATCTGCGCTTATAATTTTCATGTAACTGTCAGCCCGGCACTTATGCAGGATCTGGGCACATTTAAAACCATTTAAAGATACTTTCTTAGGACTGTGGGGGTGTATACCGTGTGCCACTTTGAGGCCCCTGTGCTTAAACGAGCAATTCCGATAAGCTTGATTATGCGAAATAGCAAAACTTTTCTACCCTTTTACTCATAGTTTTTGATCTAGAAATTTTCTTTCTGTTTTCAGCATAGAGAACCCTTCTTTCAAATGACTTGTTTGGTGGCTAAATACGAACTTTATATGACGGGGAGCCTGCTAGTCTGCTCACATGTTATAGGTTAATTATCACTGTGCAATGAGTAACTTTAACTCTGTAGGCATGACCACTGATGACTCCCTATGCAGTGAACGTCATATATAGATATTAATGCCACTGGGTGACAAACTCTGATTATTTTATCAGTAAAATGGTATTTCTAGTACAACACTGTACCTTCCGCAACACTGGTTTAGACTGGGATAAATCTGACGAATGTTTGTTTACAGACTAATTAGGATTACAATATGTGAATCTATGGGAATAGTACCAGATAACAGTACCTGAATTCATCTGGATTTCATTAGGCTATCAAATAAGGTATGACCCCCTGCAATCTTCTTAGGATGTCCCTATTGAGGAAATATATCACTGATAAGCAACTATCTAAATGGCCAGGATTTTTTTGTTCTCATACATTTCAAGGCCGAAAAGCAATTTGTTTCCGGTAACATACTCAAAAGAGTTGAGGTTAGTAGGTCGGACTGTTTTGTTGTCATTTCTGTTTTCAAAAAAATGACTGAATTGAGGACGGCATTAGTAAGTTATGTAGCTTAAAGTACTGATCACGATCGGATGGTACAATGGTTGACCCCATATTACATTATCTTTTAAGATGATGTAGAGCAAACGTGTTTAGACTTTTGATGAAAACTGTAGGTTTGTTTTGTTTTTTCCTGGGAGGGGGAGGAGGGGGGAAATCGGTGATGTGCCATATTAAGGGCCGCTGGTGTATCAGTGCATCATGCCCATTGGTGCCATATTAAGGGCCGCTGGTGTATCAGTGCATCATGCCCATTGGTGCCATATTAAGGGCCGCTGGTGTATCGGTGCATCATGCCCATTGGTGCCATATTAAGGGCCGCTGGTGTATCGGTGCATCATGCCCATTGGTGCCATATTAAGGGCTGCTGGTGTATCGGTGCATCATGCCCATTGGTGCCATATTAAGGCCCGCTGGTGTATCGGTGCATCATGCCCATTGGTGCCATATTAAGGGCCGCTGGTGTATCGGTGCATCATGCCCATTGGTGCCATATTAAGGGCCGCTGGTGTATCAGTGCATCATGCCCATTGGTGCCATATTAAGGGCCGCTGGTGTATCAGTGCATCATGCCCATTGGTGCCATATTAAGGGCCGCTGGTGTATCAGTGCATCATGCCCATTGGTGCCATATTAAGGGCCGCTGGTGTATCAGTGCATCATGCCCATTGGTGCCATATTAAGGGCCGCTGGTGTATCAGTGCATCATGCCCATTGGTGCCATATTAAGGGCCGCTGGTGTATCGGTGCATCATGCCCATTGGTGCCATATTAAGGGCCGCTGGTGTATCGGTGCATCATGCCCATTGGTGCCATATTAAGGGCCGCTGGTGTATCGGTGCATCATGCCCATTGGTGCCATATTAAGGGCCGCTGGTGTATCAGTGCATCATGCCCATTGGTGCCATATTAAGGGCCGCTGGTGTATCAGTGCATCATGCCCATTGGTGCCATATTAAGGGCCGCTGGTGTATCAGTGCATCATGCCCATTGGTGCCATATTAAGGGCCGCTGGTGTATCAGTGCATCATGCCCATTGGTGCCATATTAAGGCCCGCTGGTGTATCAGTGCATCATGCCCATTGGTGCCATATTAAGGGCCGCTGGTGTATCAGTGCATCATGCCCATTGGTGCCATATTAAGGGCCGCTGGTGTATCGGTGCATCATGCCCATTGGTGCCATATTAAGGGCCGCTGGTGTATCGGTGCATCATGCCCATTGGTGCCATATTAAGGCCCACTGGTGTATCGGTGCATCATGCCCATTGGTGCCATATTAAGGGCCGCTGGTGTATCAGTGCATCATGCCCATTGGTGCCATATTAAGGGCCGCTGGTGTATCAGTGCATCATGCCCATTGAAAGAGAAATTCACTCACAGTTATTGGGACACTTCACGAGTCAAAAAATCCCCACTGAACAACAATTTGGCTTTGTTCCTGGTAGATCAACTGATGATGCGGTGTTCAAATTAGTTCAATCTCTCTACAAGGCACGTAATAGGGGTGACTTATCGGTGGTGGCCTTCCTTGATCTGAGGAAGGCTTTCGACACGGGAAGTCACTTGCTATTGCTGGATGAACTGCATAAAATTGGATGCTCTGAGGGTGTACGGAAATGGTTCGAGAGCTATCTTGAAGGCAGAACATAGCGAACCAAAGCCAATGCAGTACAATCAGGCCCTCTGCAGGTATCATGTGGTGTACTACAAGGGTCCGTGCTCGGGCCGCTCTTGTTTATTCTCTATATCACCGGTATAAAGGATGTACTCCAAAATTGTGATTTCATCTTGTATGCCGACAATCTTGTGGTATACTTGTCAGGTAAAGATGTATATATACTGGCCGTACTGCTTAATGAGGACCTTGATCGTATATGCAATTGGTGCACAAAACAGCATCTAACTGTGAATACAGAGAAAACAAAGATACTATGGTCATATCCAGATAGAATTGAAGGGAGTACCCTTGAGGTGGTTGATGTATTCTGTTACCTTGGAGTAGATATTGATAAATATCTATCATTTGGGTTGTTCAGCGACAAAAAAAATGAGATGCAGCCTTGGTCCAGCTATATAGACTAAGAAAACTAAAGCGTTAGATGACAAGGGTGTTAGCTCTACGCACCTACAAAACAATGGTGCTACCTACATTTGATCATGGTAGTTATGTGATAGGTGATGCCAATGCAACAAAGCGGAAAAAACTAGAGAAAATTCAGAACCATTGCTTGCATTACTGCCTGTCAATACGATCGGCAATAGACATAAGCAGAGTTGAATTGCTAGCAAGAGCTGATTGTAAAAAACTATGTGAACGATGCAAGAAAGTGTTGTTGAGGCTTATGTATGATCTAAGCAGAGACTCAAACAGTATTATAGAACGTGTGCGTGTATTGTGGGCTAATGCGAAAATCAAAAATCAAAGTCAGTAGGGCTCATAGTGCCTTATACGAAAAAAGCCCTCTATATAGAGGTGAAAAGCACTGGGCAGCACTTGAAGCTGAAACCCTGCATCTAGGCAATAGACAGACTTTCAATGCCACCGTATAAAATATGGGACAAAATGACACTGACTTTAACTGGGTGGCCACTCGGGAAAGTCCCAATGAATCACTCAATGCTAACATGATACTAATGTATAATGTACCTTGATATATTTTTGACCTATTTGTATTGATGTTATGTTCATTGCTATTTATTGACCATTTTTTGGCACAGACGAACAGCTATTTGTAACTGAATTGATCTTTTGTCAAATAAAACTATTCAAACTCAAACTCATGATGCATCAATGAAGTGTTGGTGAGTCTGCTCGCTAGCACTCCATTTGCACATCATGACGACCTTCTGGGAGTGTATCGATCGTGTAGGGTTGGTATGATGCATGAATGCAACCCAGGCGAATTACTAGCCAGGGATGCATCATGACGACCAAAGGACTTAAATCACTTTGCAGCCATTTAAGGGTTAAACCAACAGACAAAAGAGTCCCTATCCTTAGAGTAAGAAATGAGAGAAAGCTGGCACAGGACGTATGCTTTCTGGTTAAAATATAAGAACTGTGGCTGGCATCGATACACAGGTGAAACTGCCCCCAACTGCAAATTGTGCTCGCTGCATCCATGCACACTTTAACATACAATGCAGGAATTGAGACATTTCAGAGGCCCTCTGTGGGTAACCAATGCCCTTTGGGCACAGGAGAGAGGGATGACATTGGACTGATCAACCTTTTTATAGTTTTAGGGGGAATAAGACTGAGGTCCTGGTTGTAGCTACACTGTAAAAAATATCTGTTGAATCTACCAGGGATCCTCATAAAACTGAACAGTGGACCACAGTAATTGTACAGCAGTGAACGAGTGTAGCTTTTATAGGAAGTCCCAGGTGGTAGTACACTGGTACATGAATATACAAGGAATATCTGGAGAAATAACGATGGGTCTCCGGCAACTTTGGGATGAAGATTGTGCCGTTATTCTAACAACATTTTTTTTACAGTGTAGTTGTGCGTGTATACCACCCACCCACCTGTGCCCAGAGACCAGTGCTAACGTCCTGCGCGTGGTATCAAACTTAAAGCGTCAAGAAGTGAGTCCTTCAGACATATCCATCTATAAAGTGTACTGTGGTGAGCAACTCAGGTCCACTCCCACCCAGAGCAGCTCACCGACCAGAGCTGCTCTCACAGCAGAGGTAGCTGCAGAGGACAGCCAGAGCGCACCACAGGCCTGTCTTCAGGAGCAAAGGTAAGCTATGAGTCGTATTTGATATTATCAATTTTAATTGGTCCTTGTTATGCACTAAGTGATGTCAGGAAGTCCTCCCCCCACTCGATTGAGTGAGTAGTAGATTTTTAACGCCATTTCGACAGCTATGGTCATATTCATGGCAAGAACTACATTGCACAATTTCATAGACGAATGTGTTGGTGCCTGTGCACATGTGCACCACACACATCCAAGTGGATAGGAAGGAGGAGATATAGACCCATTTTTTTAGGGGACTAGGGAAGCCCGCTTCCCCCTGGAACCCCCCCCCCCCATTATCCCTATAGGACACCATGCTTACCTTGTGTTCATATGAAGAGTCTGGTTCCAAAATGCAATAAACGCCATTTTGAAAAAAAGAGGTAAATACTTCAAAGGCCTACAGGTTAGGGAAGGTTAATTGTTATAAAGAAACCATTTTCTTTGAGAAATTTATTTTTCAGCTGTTAAGAATAATTATATCTAAGATTTTAGCACTAGCATTCACTTTAGCGGAGCACTACAAACATAGGTATATATATATATGCTGAAAATCTTAAATGGATTTGTTGCATTTTGGAACCAAACTCTTCATATGTAGGTTAAAAGTTCACAGGTTGTTCCCCAGTAAGATTTAGGGATAGGAAAAGGGTTAGGGTTTGTTAAGCTAGATCGTGACAAAACTGCG
Source organism: Acholoe squamosa (assembly GCA_949317995.1). Taxonomy (NCBI): domain Eukaryota; kingdom Metazoa; phylum Annelida; class Polychaeta; order Phyllodocida; family Polynoidae; genus Acholoe; species Acholoe squamosa. The sequence goes on from OX439050.1 coordinate 27,203,914, forward strand.
AGATACTGACAAAAATGTATAGGTTTGTTAGCATCTCACAACCATCAGGCTAGATACCGACAAAGCTGCAAGATACCGACAAAACATGTCCAGATAGTGACAAAAGGGGCTTTTGTCACCATCTCGCAATGCAATCAGGCTAGATGGTGACAAAATCGCCAAAATGTCACAAAACCTGTTTTTGTCTTTAAAACCTATGTTCTATGCATGAAACAGGATGGGCATCTCTTGAGAAGGTGAGGGGAGACTTATATCTGCGGCACAAAACTGTGAGATAGTGACAAAAGCCACTTTTGGGCAATTTTCATCTAGAAATTTGTGTAACAAAACTGCAAGACAGTGACAAAACCCACTTTTTAGCATGAATAAAATGGTGGGATAGTGACAAAAACAATTTTTGGCCAATTTTCATCTAAAAATTCATGCTACAAAACTGCGAGATGCTGACTATTTTCCCACTGAGCTTGGTGTGAAAAATAGGTAAGATAGTGACAAAAGCCATTTTTTGCCAATTTAAAAGTAAAAATTGAGGTAAAAAAGCTGTGAGATAGTGACAAAAACCTTTTTTTTTTTATTAATTTGCTTCTAAAATTTGTGTGAAAAAATGGTGAGATGGTGACAAAAAAGAATTATGCAATTTACAACTAAGATTTTTAGTAAGAAAACTGCAAGATAGTGACAAATTTTTCTCAATTCGCCCTAAATTGTGAATGACAAAAATGGTGAGTTACTGACAAAAACTATTTTTTATCAATTTACCACTAAATTTTGTGTGAAAAAATGGCGAGATAGTGACAAAAAGCATTTTATGAAGAAAACTGTGAGATAATGACAAAAACCTTATTTTTCTTCAATTTTCTACTAAATTATGTGTTTGAAAAAATGGTGAGATGGTGACAAAAAGCAATTTTTGCCCAATTTAAAACTAAAAATTTAGGTATGAAAGCTGTGAAAAAGTGGCAAAAACCATTTTTTATCAATTTGCCACTAAATTGTGTGTGAAAAAATGGTGAGTTAGTGACAAAAGCCATTTTTGGCCAATTTAAAACTAAAGATTTAGGTCAGAAAGCTGCAAAATAATGACAAAAACTTATTTTTTTTATTAATTTGCTACTAAAATTTGTGTGAAAAATGGTGATATGGTGACAAAAAACATATTTGGGCAAATTACAACTAAAAATTCATGTTAGAAAACTGTGAGATGTTTTGCCCAATTTAAAACTAAAAATTTAGCTATGAAAGCTGTGAGAAAGTGACAAAAACCATTTTTTATCAATTTCTAACTAAGTTGAGAGGGAAAAAAAGGGTGAGATGGTAACAATAGTCATTTTTGGGCAAAATAAACTAAAAATTTAAGTGTGAACACTGAAATAGTGACAAAAACCACTTTTAATGTAATGCCAATAGAATTTGTGTGAAAAAAAGAGTGAGATAGTGACAAAAGTAATTTTTGGGTAATTTTTATCGAATAATTCATGTTAGAAAACTGTGAGATAGTGACAAACACCACTCTTTAGTGTTTTGCCACTAAAATTTGTGTTGAAAAAGAGTGAGATAGTGATAAAAGTAATTTTTGGGCAATTTACAACAAAACATTTATGTTAGAAAACTGCATGATGGTATCGAACAGCGGTCATACCCTGTTCGGGGTATTGGTACCTAGGGGGCCTCCCACCTGTGTGACCCAGTGCCCTACCTGTCACACACCTCTCACCTGCACTCCACTCACCTGCACAGGCAGGCCCAGTCAGTTCAGCCCAGTCACTCCACTCACCTGCACAGGCAGGCACAGACATTCAGTTCAGCTCAGCTCTGTCTGTCGGGAAGCTCAGCTCTTCCTCCACAAGACACTGCGCTCCTTAGGTTTCTACATTTCCTACAATAAAGTGCGCTCCCCCAGTCAGATTCAGACTTATCTGGGAGTGGAAATTGATTCAGTAAATATGCAACTGAGACTACCCGCAGACAAATTGCGCAAACTTCAGATGGAGTTGGATTTTTTCAGTGGTCGTCGCAGGACGACGAAAAAACAACTTCAAAAATTATGCGGAGTTCTGGCACTTTGCGCGACTTTGGTTCCGGGTGGTCGCACTTTCTCTCATCGCGTTATCGCAATGTTAAGTTGTTTCACTCCAAGGAAAAGGTACATCACATTGTCAAAGTCCTTTCACCTAGATCTAGCCTGGTGGGGAGACTTCGCCGCTTGGTTCAACGGCACAGCGAAAATAATCCAGCCTCCAGTTAATACTTCTATGGTGTGCACTGATGCATCTGGTACTGGTTTCGGTGCTTACTCCGGCGTGGATTGGTTGTGCGGTAGGTGGCAGGAGGACTTCGAGATGAAGGGAGACCGCCACAACCACTGTGTTCCCAAACCGGTCCATGATGTACCCTGTAATATTACTGTTAGAGAACTGTACCCTATTCTGGAGGCCCTCACTAGATGGGGCCACATGTGGGTGGACCACCTGGTAGAATGTGTCACGGACAATACGCAAGTGGCGGCGGCTATAAACACTGGTAAAAGCAGAAATTCAGCCTCAATGCACCTCCTCCGCTCAATATTTTGCTGACAGTGATGTTCAACTGCCATCTGGTGGGAGTGTTTCTACCGGGCAAGGACAACCTGGTAGCGGATACTCTCTCCAGAGCTACCCTCATCAACGGGTTACCGGTCTTTTTGTGTTGCAGAGGCCCGCCAGCGAATCCGGGAACTGGACTACCTCGCAGCGGAGCTTCGCAGTCAGGCGTGGGCGCCAAGTACCTGGAAGACTAAAGCATCTCAGTGGCGCAAATATATCAAGGTCTGTGCATCAATTCGATGCCCAGCAGTACCCACAGACACAACCCTTATGTGATGCTACGCAGTCAGTTTGGTTCCAGATCTGAAATATAGATCAATCCAGAACTATATCAGTGCAGTGATATCTCTGAACAATTATTCCGGTTACGACATTAAAAATGTAAGATCGGGTATACGCCTTAGGCTTGGTGACCCGGAACCGGCTCGCCCGTCTTTCACTCTTCGGGACTTATTATTGTTATCAGACTGTGTTAACTGGGATCGGGTGGAGGAGAGGGTCCTATGGACTTGTATAGCGGTATCGTTTCGGGCCCTTCTACGAAAATCAAATATCGTCCCTGATTCAGCATCAAACCCAGTGGGCCATTATCTTCGACGCGGAGCAATAGGTCTCACACCGTGGGGCATAGAACTGAGTATCTCCTCTTCTAAGACAGTGCAATATGGTCAGACAATCCACAAAATACCTATAACTTTTAGTCGGGGTTCACCCCTTTGTGCAGCCTCCCTTGTACGGGATCACCTTGAGGAATTTCCTTCGTCCGATGCCATGTCCCCAGCCTTTGTAGTACCCAAAGGGAATCGCCTCATCCGGGTAACCTACCCTATGCTGTTGGGGTACCTCAAAAAACTTATGATCGCAGCAGGCATGAACCCACAGAGGCGGGCATGCACTCCCTAAGACGGGCAGGGGCACTCTACATGTATAGCCTTGGGCTCACCCTGGAGGATATCCGTCAAGTGGGGAACTGGAACAGTATGGCTGCCCTTATCTATCTCACAAAACCTTATCACCTCCGCGTGGACACGGACTTGATTGTGTCTAAGTGCCTCAGTACCAATCTACAATTATGAACAATTACTCCTAGTTTGGGAGTTACCGGCGTATTCGCGCAGGCCCAAGTGGCTACCTTGTTCCTGTTTCTCCCTCGCTAGGATCAATGGTATCAAACAGCGGTCATACCCTGTTCGGGTATTGGTACCTAGGGGGCCTCCCACCTGTGTGACCCAGTGCCCTACCTGTCACACACCTCTCACCTGCACTCCACTCACCTGCACAGGCAGGCACAGACATTCAGTTCAGCTCTGTCTGTTTATTTTTTCTTTTCTTTCTTGTTTGTTTAAATTGTTAATAAATAGGCCGGCGTATTCGCGCAGGCCCAAGTGGCTACCTTGTTCCTGTTTCTCCCTCGCTAGGATCAATAGTGACAAAAACCACTTTTTAGTGTTTGCCACTAAAATATGTTTAAGAAAATGGTGCAATAATGACAAAAACCATTTTTTATCAATTTGCCACTTGAATTTGTGTTTGAAAAGCTGAGATAGTGACAAAACCAATTTTTGGCCTATTTTCAATACAGAATTTGTTGCACAAAACTCTGAGACAGTGAGAAAACCCATTTTGCCTCAATTTGCCCCTCAAATTTGTGTAAAAAAATAGTGAGATAATGACTAAATAATAAAATGCATGTGTAATGGTTCTTCTCTCTACTTTAGTGACAAACGAGCCAACAAGAAGAGGATTCGGGTGTATGCGAACAGGTTTTATTTTGTTCCATATGACACAAGCACGGCTACCCGGAGGTAGCTCAGGTAGTTCTCAACAGATACCGGATTCTCTGGTTAGCCTCTAGAGATCTCTATACGGAGGTGGTCTACTTAACTCTGACGCAGCGACAGAGCCCTGTCCTCCTTTTATAGGTAAGGACAGTGGCGCCACACCGTGCCTCTCTCACACCTCCCGAACAGATGCTGCCACCTATCCGGCAATTGGAGGGCGAAGCCCAGGTGGCTGACTCACCCACCGCGCCAAAGGACCATAATGTTATTAACATGTATATGTACATACCTCTACACTACCCCCACTAGATAAAACTCGGGGGGATAAATAAACCATTTGTGACCCATCCTAACAAAGTGGTACTGAAGTCGCACATTTAGAAGCCTAGGTATAGGCTTCTCAAGTGGTAAAGTGTCAAAAATATCATATTTTTTAAAATTGATATTTTAGCATTTTTCTAACCTATGGGTAGATATCTTCCAGTATCCTTGCCTACTAAACTGAATTTAAGACTAAATTTACTGACGGAAGATCCTTAGAGGACCACCTGGTTTAAATAGGCAAGTGTTATATACCAAATGAAAGCTCTTGACAAGCTGTAAATGAATATGCCAATAACTAAACATTTTGTATGTGCGACTTCCGTACCATTTTGTAAGGATGGGTCACATTTAGAACCAACAATGGGGCTATGTTATAGTTATATCTATCCATAATAATAAAGGTTTAACATTATGGTTGTATGTATCCTTAAACAATAATATATCTGACCGGAAGGAGTGATATTAATACATATTCGTACAACATCATAAAGAATATCACAGGATAATTATTGACATGCATCCGGAATAGAAGATATTTTATATCATAACATGTAATCGTCATACACCCTTGGGTTTGTTTTTTTTTTGTTTTTTTTTACAAACATACTACAAATATATCAACAAAAAATGACACAGTCATTATAGTACATGAACATAATGTTATATACTCATCTGGATCACAGATCCGTAGCGAGGAGGAACAAGGAATAACAGATGAACACATTCCGGTTTGTCCATATGATGGGTTTTGTGTTTAAACCCAAACAGTTCGAATAAAAAAATATATATATATCTATATCATTGTTCTAATAATAGAACATTGTCCATTCCTGAGGTGTGGAACTTGTATTGGTAATCCTTGTGGTTTTAACAGGTACGATATATATAGTATGTGAGATGATAGGGCAGCTACCCTAATCCTCTGCGGTGTGCTACAGTCTTGTAAATTTAAATAATGTGAAGTTTTTAAGGTAACATAACGACACTATCCACGGTTGTGTCGTATGTTCCTTTTTCCATTATAGTGACTACTCCGGGTTAAAATATCAGGAGTGAAGTAATATAGGATAACATAACGACACTATTCACAGTTCTGCCGTATGTTTCCTCACAAACGTATAGTATAGTCCGGTTAGAATTTGGGTACTGGACATCTGTGTACACCGCAGTCCTTCCCATAGTCCTGGTTAATATCAGGGTGTAGACATCATGCGGAGAACATCGCACCCGGACAGGTTGGTGGTCCAATCGGGGTCCCTCTGGAATCATCTCGCGGATCATCCGTTATTTTAATCCGGGCGAATAAATAAAAATATACAGCCTATAGGATTAACTGCCCATAGACTAATCGGGTCCTCACTTCTAGCGGGGAAATGCGGTTATTTTTTACCGTACTTGTCCTTTAGTAACCGCAGAGCATGCTCCTTAGTGCCATCCCACTCATCGAGATCGACACCGAAAACCGTCATGAACTTGCTGTAAAGTTGGACGTTTTTCATCTCTTCCACGTCCAATTTCTTTTTAATGACGTGGACGGCACAATCCGATTTTTTCTGTGCTTTCTCAGCGAGGTCTTCCTGATACTTCACATCATCCTTGACCTGTTTCTCTACACATTCCTTTTCGGCTTCGTGCAGCTCTCTGAAGCACATCAGAGTGTCATTAATCATTCCCTGATGGAATGTTATGGCCCTCTGACGTTGAAGTCCTTCCCACGCCTGGTAAATCGTGCTTTGGACTTCAGCTTTCCCCGGGTCGATACTGTCGAACCAGGTCTCCGCCCTACCACAACGAACGACAATTTTGTCCTTCGGTGCTTCAGGCGGTTCCTTCTCCACTTTAGCGGGTGCTTGTGGAGCGGTTGGGTTAGTCCTTTCGGTACTAACCGCAGCTTTCGGAATGGGGGGCAGACCCGGATTGGTCTGGTCCCATATGGACATAGGGCACACCATCCGGAGTAGGGGGGAGGTGCACCTGCATTCCTAACTTCAGGTAGTGCTGAATTTGTTCGTCACTGGTTAGGGGTTTATAAGTGCCTCAAGCGGTAGGACTGCCTGCTGCCGCGGACGGCTTCCGGTGTAGTTTACCCTTGTTACCGGGTGTCAGTACTTGGCTTTCCGGACCATGTCCTCCCAAGTCGGGGAACTGGCTGGGGTCAGGCTTGCCAGGTGTGGCTTCAGCAGCAGCCTTATATGAGCTTGCCCTGCCGGAAGCGCCTCGTAACACCTGTGTCGGGTGTTTGAAGGTCACTTCTGTGGAGGTTTTCTCCGCATCGTGATGGACGAGGGGGGACCTCGATCGGTCCACCCGGCTCTGGTTGCCATCCGGATGTCACCAGGTGGAGTTGGAACCGTATCTGGGTGTCCCAGACGCGTTCCTGCTCCATGTCACTCTTATCCATACAGATGGAGAAGGGGCATGTCTTCCAGGTCCTGGAGTACCATTTATCCAAGGCCTACCGCAGCTTATTTTTCTGTACCGGACTGTAGTATGTGTCGGCACAATTGTTCAACAAGAGCCAGATACTCTGGTACATCTTGTTCGGGATTGGATCACTGTCGGTTAGACGCATCCAGGCTTCATCGTCGGAATTACCATCCTTGTTGTACCGTTTGGGGCAGGCATATTTTACCGTTCCCTTTTTGGTAACACCAGTGAGGCAGTCCTCCATGCAAGTGGGGATGCAGTCTTTAAACCCACCCTTTGCATTGGCCCATCTGTCCACATCGGATAGAGTCGGCGGGATTATGTTGTCATCCGACTCATCCGAGACATTCGACTCGGAAATAGATTCCTCTACTTCCATAGTTTCTACGGGTTCGGCTGCTCTGCTGCGCTGCTCTATTAAGGCTGAATCCGGAAGGTTTTTAAGCTTCCGGAGTTCCGCCTTCCGCTGACGTTCCAACTGGGTTTTAGTCCAGCTCCCGTCGTCAGTGTCTGCAGGTGTTTCCGACTCTCTGGCCTTAGGCTTAGGAGTTGATTTCCCCACACGAGGGCTCTTGGTTGAGGAGTCCTCCCATTTGCCGGTGACGACAATTTTCTTAATCGGAGGAGCTACGGCGGCTTGGTCATCCTGACGTTTCCTCTCGCTCTCCTCATGCCATGCTTTGGCTGCTGCTCGCTCATGCTCTATTTGTTCCTGGATGAGGCGACGGATAAGCTCAGATCGAGTCTATGTTAATAGACTAGACTTCCGAGTCTTTTCGATTTCTGATTCCTGGACGGTATAACCAATAGACCAGGAATCAAATTCAGTTGCTGCTTTCCGGTACTCAGTAAGGTTCACTAAGGAAACTTTGTGAGTATCCGGATTCGGATAACGGTGGCTTTCAAACCATATGAGAACCCCGACCCAATCTACCTGCTTAAGGTCGTCTATACCCCATGTACTACGAGCTGGTCGTGGCATGAGGTCTAGCTCCAATGTCATAGCAGCGTCATATACTGCCTTCCGGAATTCGTGGTGGACCATGAGTCCCCGCTGAAGCCATCCGTAATCCGTCAGCCATTCCTGAGGGATTTCCGAGTATATGTGGTTTGGTATAACCTCCAAAATACTCCCTCGGACCTCCTGGTCGATCCGAATGTGACGCCCATCTGCGTCTGTCCTCATCAAGTTCGGGTGAACGAAGAGGTATCGGCCATCAAAGGATGGATAATGTTCCTCGCTCACTCTGTGGCACCCAAGGGGTCAAAATCCGTCTTCCGGGTTTCTACTGCAGTCATCTGCACCCTTTAGGGGCACCCCAAAGGTTAGTACCCAACCCTTCACAAAAGCTTCCGCACAAGTGACGGCTTTATGATGATCCGGTAGTGGGAAGACTTTAGTATACTTAGTGTAATAGTCACACACCACCATCATGCATGTATTATCATTCAGGGTTTTATTTAATCCGCTAATGATATCAACTCCTATCCGGGCGAACCTTACCCGGAATAATTCTTGGGATAAGGGCAACTTACCGGGTCCGTGTCCGGGTTTTTTTTTACAACAATCCGGACAACTAGCTACCCATCAGAGTAAGTCCTGCGACATACCCGGCCAGTAGTATCTTTTGGAGAGACGAGCTAGAGATCGTTTCTTCCCAAAGTGTCCGTGACAATAGTACATGATGTCTCTACGCATGGCAGATGGGATGACAACTTGTATCTGTTTTCCACCATTATTACATGGTTTCCAACGGTACAGTATTCCTCTCTTGACTTCTAACTCTGTCCATTGGGCTAGAAATCTTCTCATTTCCCTATTTTCCAGCGACGCTATAGGCCTAGCTGGACATATACCCTTCGGTACTAATTGAAGGAGCCTAGCAGTAACCGTGTCAGCTTTCTGGAAGTTCCTTATGGTTTCTAAGGACCAATCCAGGACACTGCCAATACGTGTTTGGAAAGGAATTCGAATTGAGGCTGCTACTGCTCTATGAATCCCACAATCAGTACAATTCGAATGTCACATTTCCGAATTGGTATTCGGGATAAGGCATCAGCATTTACGTGCTTATTTCCAGCACGATTTTGAATCTGACTATTTTCTAGTCCGAATTCTGACAGATGGGCTAGCCATCTCCCTATCATTCCTTCGGCATCCCGAAAGTTTAGTAACCATCTTAAGGAGGAGTGATCCGTATGCAACTTAAAGTTGGTTCCCCATAAGAAGTGTTTAAACTTTTTGGTATACACCACGACAGCTAATAATTCACGTTTAGTAGTGTAATAATTTCGCTGCGTTTTACTCAGTGTGTTGCTAGCGAATGCAATCGGAACCTCCACTCCACCCTGGACTTGGGAAAGGGCTGCTCCAATACTTTCATTGCTAGCATCCGTATCCAGCATGAAATGCCCATCCTCGGATGGATATTGCAGTACTGGAGTACTCTTGTTCGGTTCCCCACGGGAACTTATCCTTTCTACTTCCAGGGGTCCATGTCGTTAAGATTTGTAAGGGATAACTCACCCGAGAATAATTCGGTATAAAGTCTCTGTAATATGAACAGAATCCCAAAAATGACCTTACTTCCTTTGGATTTTTTGGTACACCCCAGTCCGTTACTGCCTGGATTTTTTCAGGATCAGCTTTTATTCCATCATCAGATATTATTCGGCCCAAATAATTTATGGATGTTTTAAACAAATTACATTTCTTTAAACGAGGCACCTTTTCCATAATAGATCGCTTAAGAGTGTCTCCATCATAGCCTTAACTCTTCCTTTACCGATTACGCATTTATGCGTAGTTTGGGCCGATTTTGGCCGATTTCTGACCGATTTTGAGTAGCCTATAACTTCCTCAAAATCCACTGAAAGTCTTAGATTTTTTACAGTGCTGCACCTTGTGTTGGGTTCACCATGGAGTCCAAGGAGTTAATCTCTACCTCAAATACTTTTTGTATTGTGGTCTTGCAAACTAAAGATAGATTTCTGAATCACCATGAAAGTTTTCCATAGATTTAATCAATATTAAAGCTAAAAATCATGAAAAACATCAAATAATATAATTTTTTTGGTGAAAATCAACTTTGTATATTTTTTCATGCTCAACAAAATGACATTGGAATTTTCAGTGTATTTTGATGCATTATGGGTCATTTGGGCTGTTTACCATGGCAACAGATCACATAGATATGCTACAAATGCTGATTTTGCATAGCTTTGGTTGCTATGGTAACCAAAAAGAACATTTTCTAAATTTCATCATTTATCAAAATTCCAGCAAAACATTAGATTTCCTACAATATGCACCTTATTTCATTACAATTGATACAGGGAGTGTTGAGATATCATAATTTGAAGTTTGGGTGAATGATCAATTTCTCTCATTAGTACACCACATTTTTCAACCTATATCTCAGAAAATAAAGTAGATAGAGAAAACGCTGTGTTACTCTTTCTGATTGACTAGCCCAGCATAACCAATCACCATTTCCATTCTAATTGGAATATTCACATAATTCCAACAGATTTTGAAAGCTTTTGACACCTACTACAACCCGAAATCTGCTCTGAAAATAGTCTGGTAAAGGAAGAGTTAAAGGTTGCTGGAGCATTACATAAGCCAAAAGGCATAACATTATACTGGAACAAACCTACATGACTTAAAAAAGCTGTCTTTTCCATATCATCCGGGTTCATTCCTACTTGCCAGTATCCGGACTGTAAGTCCAGGGTACAAAACCATTTATTACCTCCCAAGGAATCGATGGTTTCATCAATCCTTGGCAATGGGTACGAATTTTTCTTCGTTAAACCATTTAGTTTCCTATAGTCTATGCAGAATCAGATAGACCCATCCTTTTTAGTCACCATACATACCGGACTACTCCAAGGACTGTTAGAGGGAATTATTACATTCTGTTCCAACATCTTAGCTATTTCGGCTTCCGCTACCCTTTTCTTAGGTAGGGGAAGTCTTCGATACGGGATGTTCGGTCCATCCCTGTTCATCCGATTCAACCGGAAGGTTCAGGGAACAACTAGTCACTATTTCAGCCAATGTAACGTTACCAAAAATGGATCCCTTTTCCAAATATAATGTCCTGTTACCTGGGTTGGAAACCGGTATGACTGACCAAGCCCCATTGGCTACTATCATGTCTACCGATTCCAGTCCTATAGCAGCCAGCATAACTGTATCCGGCTCAATTACTGCATCCTGGTTCTTTAACTCGGAATTACTCCGAACCAGAACGTCGCATGCTACTCCCGCAGGAATCTTTACAGTCTGGGTGACGGATGCCACACTGCTGACTTTTCTCAACACACATTGTACTTTCACTGGATAAGGATGCTCCACACTCAACTCACCCGTTCGCGGGTCCAACACTGCCCCATACAGTGCCGCGAAGTCCAATCCTAATATCCCTTCATCCGCTATGCCAGCAATCATGGTGGTAATCACATATTCGTGAGTACCCTCAAATTTCAATTTCACACACGTCCTACCATATGTTTGCATCTTACTACCGTTGGCCGTTTGGGCGTTTCCTCCCATTAAGAGAGTATCGCGCACATCCGGTATAAGATCCGCTATTTTCCGAGAGACACAGGAATGGCTAGCTCCCGTCTTCCATTGATATTAAGTGAAACATACCACCGCCTACCATGCAACATGGAAGGTATATCAGTAATTACAGAATCCTCATTATTCACACCCGGGTCCCATCCACATCCTTTTAGGTATTCCAGACAAGGATGGCCCGGGGGTAGGTGAGCACTACCAACTCTGGCCAACAAACGACCTCCTACCTCTAGTCCGGTACCGCGTTTCCCCTGTGCTCCCTGGACACTTGTTATACTGGATTCCCCAATCTTCTCCCTTACCACCTCAGTATTGGGCGAGTGTGTTACTCCATTCGGTTCTGCTGGTGATATCACGGCAAGTGACTTTTCTGGACCCTGTTGCTTGCCTGAAACAGAATCCCTTTCTAGTTTTCCTTATCCTCTATGGTAGAAAAACTCATCCTCATCCTATACACCGGTTTCTCTGCTACACATTCAGCAGCGAAATGTCCTAGCTCCTGGCACCGGTAGCACCGCCTCTGGGATTTATCTACCCTTGGGCGTCGCAGAGCATCCGTTAGCCGGGTAACCAGATTCTCCATAAAATCACCCTGTGCAGTCGACACTGCTACTTGAGGAGTAGAGAATGTGGGTAACTGCGGTACCGGTAGTTGTGTTACCGGTTTCTGCGGCACCGGTAGCTGAGGTGCTGCTAGTGATGCGTCTTCAATAGGTTTCTGGAAGTTTGTTTTCTTCTTTAAAACCTCCCTTTCGGTACCTTTTCTGCCGATAATATTTACCGGCAATTTGTACAGATCCGATATATTCTCCATTCTCATCAGAGATATATTCATAATCCATGGGACTGGACTCAACCGCAGCAGTATATTTCGGTATGGGCGGATCACTTTTAACTGCTGAAGCTCTCGCAAGGGGTGCGTTTGCTCCTAGCAACCGCTTCTTCCTATCATAATTCTCGATAGCCATGAACAGATCGTTGAAAGAAGTATCATCCTTCCATTCATCCCAGGCCACTGTCTTATGTTCCGAATCACGGAGTACGGCAATGAATTGAGTGAATAACTCCTGTATCCAACATTCATCGTCATATTCCCAATTAGGCCTAGCTTTACTAAGCAGGACTTGTAATTCTAGCCCAAAGACCTTGTGTGATTCTCTGGGTTTCTGTGTCCGTCTTTTAAATGTGATCGAAGGATCTTCTCGGACAATAGAACCGAATAGGTAGCAGGCACACTCTAACAATTTGTCATAGGTACCTTCAATTCCATATTCTTTTCTCCACCTGTTCAGGGCCACTTTACCTCCCTTACTAAGCCAGCAGACTAAATACGGTAATGCTTCGTCTTTAGTCCATCTGCTACAATTTACCTCGTCTACGAAGATTTGGTAATTGTCTTTCCAAGGTTCATTCGGATCATATGGTGGAGGTATCCGAGCCATACGACGCGCAGGATTGGGACAGCCTTTACGCCGATTGGCTTCTTTCAAACTCCAGTCCATTACTTCGATACCATCGGCTCCTTTACGATAGCAATAGATTCCTAATCCCTGAATGCATTTACTATTATCAAAAATTTCCTGCATTCCAGGAGACATAGAAGAACGCCTGTTCAATTTCTTAGGCCTTCTTCCGTCTCCTTGGCTTGCACCATCTGGGGTATTACCTCTACCCCCTGGTCCTCCCGGTGGATATCCTCCACCTCCGGATCCTCCTGATGGATAACCTCCACCTCCGGAGCCTCCTGATGGATAACCTCCACCTCAGGATCCTCCTGATGGATATCTACCACCTCCGGATCCTCCCGGTGGATATCTACCACCTCCGGATCCTCCCGGTGGATATCCTCCACCTCCGGATCCTCCTGATGGGTATCTACCATCTCTGGATCCTCCTGATGGATAACCTCCACCTCCGGATCCTCCTGTTCGATAACCTCCACCCCCGGATCCTCCTGATGTGTATCTACCATCTCCGGATCCTCCCGGTGGATAACTTCCACCTCCGCTATAGCCTTGGCCAGCACCTTGCCCAAAATAATTTGAATGTTGGGTATAGGTATAGCCGGTATTAATACCATCATAGCCGTAGCTATTCGCTTGGTTTCCTCGGAAACCATTTGAGTCATTTGATGGAGGTTGACCACCACCGGCATACATCACTGGATGTGGGCTGTGCATATTTTGTACTTGAGGATTACTTACGTAAGTTGGACGAGATGGGGCATTCTGAGAAGACGTATCCGGCATTGTATTCCTTGTAGAGGGACGTGGAGTACTTGCTCCGGGACCAGGATTTGAAGGTCCTGGGGCGGGTTTTGGTGGGTCTGGTTGTTTCCAGTTCTTCTGCCGATGTCTATCCTGTCTACCCGAACCATTGTTATTTGGATCTGAAGGATCCCCTGCTCCACCAGCGGCTGACGTTATATTCGTCAAAAAGGGCAATTGGGGTACGGGTGGGGCTTTTACATTGTTTACAGGTGGAGTTATATGGGAACTACCTGTGGGAGGTGCTGTTATTCCATTAGCTACTCCATTGGCATTACTATCATCTACTGCAGATCCTGCTTGTAAACGACTAGCCAGTTGTACGATGATTGTATCTTCCAGTGGGCCAATTGCTTGTTGGGTCTGTTCTACATAGTCACCCAATGCAAATGTAGGTAATCATCCCGATCATTCATCAATTGCTTGTTATATCGGAGGATACCTATTCGGACAGTTTCATTATCTTCAGCCTGCTTAACACAACATTGTTTCAGGCGCTCATATTCTGTCTGTAGCGATTGCTTTGCATTTTGGAATTGGATTTCCTCTTCGCTGCTTCAGAGTTTGTCTCTCATTTTCAAACTCATTTCTCATATCTCGGATATTTTCTAAAATATCCTCTTTCTCCTCAAACGCTTCATCTTTAGCTCTTGCTATCAGGTTTAGCGTTTCATTCATAGCCAGGTATTGCTGGTTCATTTCATCCATTTCCCGATTATATTTATCATGATCTGGAACGGTGAAAGTTACATTCCCAGTGGTTATAGCACTACAGTCAAGTGGTGGTAATCCCCCTGGGACATCGTAAGGAAGTTCACCAAAGGTTACCTTCCTCGGCATTGGAGCAGGATGATTCGGATCATGACTTCCTCCTGTTTCGAACAAAGAATCTGCTAATTCCAAATTAACAGAATAATGTTGATTGACACGTTCATCCCTGTGCTTCACCAGGATTGAATCCAGGACATTCTCCTCACAGTAGTAGTGTATGAGACACAATGACATAGTTTGGTTAAGGGCAAGTTTTGAGGTGAAGGATTGGGAGTTTGGATTTGATTCAGCTATGTATGTGTAGGGAAAATGTTGAGCTATCAGAATGTGCAATAATATTTGGGGGAATATTAAAATGAATAGTGAATTTAGTGGTCCAAAGTCGGGTAATTTTTGGGTGTTTTGGTGAGATATCAGAATGTTAAAACCATCTGTGGGAACGCATTGACTGCATGGAATTACCTATAGTTTTGTGGTATGATGCAATCTATGTGTATACATGTGCATGTATGTTTTCAAGTTGATTAGTTCATAATTTATTGAGTAATGAACAAAAGAGTGTAGACTGTAAATGTATGGAGTTGGAAATCCAAGATGGCGGCAGCTGGTGGCAGGTGCTGGCTTGTCCTGGGGTAGGTGGCCTACATTCCAGTGTGTGCTGACCTCCATTCGAATTCTGCTTGCTGATTGGGTGGGGGTGGGTAGGTGAGTTCAGTTGAGCAAATAAGGGGTGGCAGGGAGTAGGAGTGACTATTATTGAAAGGGGTGGGAGGAATAGTGTATTTATGGAATCATGTACCTGACATGACCTCATATTGAACTTGTGTACTGGTGGAGATACTACACTACTGGACTTATAACCCCTGAGGTGGAACATTACTCCTTTGATGATCAGGGATTAGATCCTTTACACTTTGATTATATTACTGGACTTATTACCTCTGAGGTGAAACATTGATATGTTTATGATCTGGGATTAGGTCCTTTATACTTTGATCATGGCTGAGCCTCCAGATGATAGACAACCAGACAATACAAACTGGGTAAGAACAAAACTTTATTTATACTTATATGCTTAAATACTGTAAAGTGCATCCCTGAGTGCTGTCTTGATGTATATATATGTGGTGTATGTACAGGACGTGTCGGCAGTGTCTGAAATGATAAGAAATGAAAACAAATTAGAATATGATGTTAGTGTTGATACTTGGTAAAGTATTGCATGAGGTTGGCATTCAGATAATGTCCCAGGAATCTCACCTGAAACACATTGAGAGCAAAACATTTATTCAATCATTCTTTGTTTCAGGGACGGCAGTGTTCTCGCTGTGCCAGGAAGTTTGCCACCTCAAAGGGAAGGAGGATGCATGAAAAAACATGCACAGGTGGGGCCAAAGAGTGGAAGTGTGACATGTGTACAGTAGTGTTTTCCACCAAACAGCGTCTCAATACCCACATTCCTCGTTGTAAATGGAGAAGGGCAGAAGGGCAGGAGGCTCGTTGGCAGGCTGAAATTGACAAGAGACTCCATGAGTGTCAAATGGCTGGGGTGATGGAAGTGGATACTGACAACTGTGATAAATGTAACACTATTCACGGACCCTCTACTAGTTCTTCAGGGAGTCACAAGTGTGAGTTGTGTTCAAAAACATTCCCATCACTGAACTCACTCAGCCGACATAGACGTGTGCATTATAAAAGTAAAAACAGGGATCGATATGTGTGTTCATTGTGTCAAAGACTATTCACAGAAAGGAAAGCTTACCACCAGCATCTCTTAGCTGCACATAATAGAATTGCTGAGGATACACCTGTGCCAAAACCAGTTTATAAGTGTGATGACTGTGGTGAAGTTTGTGATTCATTTCTAAGCCTTCACAACCATAGGGTGGTACATCGTCAGAACCGGCTGCTGGAAAGGGACACACCAAATTATGCTCTATCTTGGGAGAACGATCCAGATGTCGATCCCCCATGGGTCACTCGAGATGGAGAGGGAAATGAAATTCTTGATGTTGAATTCATGAAGATTTATACAAGACACAGGGACACCATAGTGGCGGGACATGATCCTGGGATAGTGCATGGTGTGTACAACTTTCCACTAGCTGATTTTGATGGAGATGTCAATGATCTCATTCCTCACATCACTGAGATTGTGGCCACTGAACAACATACTTTCAGGCTTAACATGTCTTTCGGCTTGATATTGAGAGACATAGAAACAGGACGCTATAGATATTGGAATCCATATTTCAATGCACTGTTGTGGGACGACCCTCCAAGGATCAGTCGTCGTCAGGATGTGACTAATCTAGTAGATTTGCTTGAAGGAACAGATTGGTTTCAGTACCTGTTACGTGAAGCAGATTCCACTAAATTACGACTTGTGTATGTTACCAATGTGACCTATTTTGTGTTCAGAACGGGTTATCCTATTGGAGCTGGTCAGGGGGTTGATTTACCTTCATACATCAATGACAGAAATTGTATCATAGGGCTGGCCAAGAGAAATGGGATAGCATACAAAGATAAACTGTGTGCATTCAGAGCATTAGCATTTCATCAGTTTGGTCAGCAAGATCTGGAAAACAATGCCAGAATACTCTATGCTCGATGGTATGATTATAAGGTTGCAGAAGGTGTAGATGACCTCCCACACAATTGTAAGAAATTCCAAGGTCTAGAAATGGGTGATCTACCTGATTTCGAGAGGTGTTTTGATGCTCGCACCAATGTGTATTCCTTGAACAATGATGGTTCTTGTACCCGTATTTACAACTCCATCATGTCCGATGCAGAGCAGGCAGCAACAGAGCTCAATCTAAATCTGTATGAGCGACATTTTAGTCTGATTCAGGACATGGCACAGTATGCCCAAAAGTTTGCCTGTCCTCATTGTGGTAGAGCCTTTGACCGTTTGTCTAATCTAAAAAGACACCAAAAATCATGCTGCTCTCGAGTCAAATATCGGTATCCTGGTGGGATATATGGGTCCCAAGAAACCATGTTCGAGGAACTCCAGAGCACATTGGGTATACAGGTCGATAGTGATTTGCAATTCTATCCATATTTCGCGGTTTTTGATTTTGAATCGATCTTACTCAAAAATTTTGAGGATCAGGTACAAGGTGAAGATCTAGATGTGAATGTTGAAGAGAACATGGGTAGGGGTACAAGGTGGACCACTGAGCATGTACCTGTGAGTGTAAGCATTTGTTCCAATGTTGAAGGTTATGAAAATCCTCACTGTATTATTAATCCTGACATGGATGAGCTGTTGGCATCCATGGTTCTGTATTTAGAAGAGATACAGCAGAAAGCCCTGACCCTGTGTCAAGCTAGATGGGTAGGAGTAACAGAGAAATTGAAAGCACTAAAAGATGAGTTCCCTGTGAGTCTGGATGAAGAGGAAGTGAGAGGGTGGGCCGGTGGTGGGGGAGAGGAGTCAGGAGATGAAGAAAATGTTAGGGACTTACCACTGACTCCGGATTCAGCCCCTGAGCCAGAGGGCATGGGGGAGATGGATCACATAGATGTAAGAAATGAACATGCTAAGCGTGTGGAGAAAATGACAGACAAGTTTAATGAGTATCTCTCTGTTTTACCTGTTCTTGGGTTTAACTCCTCGAAATATGATTTGAATTTAGTCAAGAAGAAGTTCCCTAAACATTTTTCTTTGGCAACAGACATGAAATACATGATCAAAAAGACAAACCAGTACACAGCTATTGCCACCTCCAGGTTCAAGTTCTTGGATGTATCAAACTTTCTGGCTGCAGGTTCTTCTTATGCCCAATTCTTGAAGGCCTATGAAACAGAAGCCCGGAAATCATACTTCCCTTATGAATGGTTTGACACTGCAGAAAAACTGGATCATCCTGAGCTACCATCTTATGATTCATTCTATTCCAAACTGAAAAATGGTAATGTTTTGGAAACAGAGCACTCAGAGTGGATAGCTAGGGGGAGAAAGGGACCTGAGCCATTGACAGGAGAGGAAAATTATAGGGAGTTACAAAATATTTGGAATCAGGGAAACATGCAGACTTTCAGTGAGTTTCTGACCTACTATGCCAATCTCGATACTGCACCTTTTGTCGAAGCTGCACAGAAAATGCTTCAGTATTATGTCAATCTTAAAGTGGACCTGTTCAAAGTGGCTGTTTCTGCTCCAGGGGTTGCCAGAAAACTGTTGTTTGACTGTGTGAAAGGAACAAACAAACAGTTTTCCAGTTTTGAGACGTGTGATTCTGATTTATATCACAAGCTTAAGACATGTGCCTTTGGAGGCCCCAGTATTATATTCAACTGCTACACAAAAGTGGGTGAGACTACCATCAGGGGAAATGAAAACAAGATAGCTAGACAAGTGTTAGGCCATGACGCGAATGCCTTGTATTTACATTCTCTCAATCAGAAAATGCCTGTTGGGTTTCCAGTCCGCAGGAAGGCAGAAAACAATTTTTTTCCCGAAGCAAGGTTCAGACACATGGACATGTATGTCTGGATGCAATGGAAGATGGATTACAAGGGTTATCACATTCAGCACAAATTGAATAGTGGAAAGGAATTCCCTGTAGGTCCCTATAGGTTGGATGGTTTTTGTCTGGACAAAGGTACAAAGAGAGGGTTTGAGTACAATGGGTGTTACTACCATGGACATGACGAGAAAGAATGCTGGTTCTATATGAAGGGAGGGAATGCAGGTTGGCCAGACAACATCAGAAAACTAATGGAGGCTAGAAAGGCTAGAACAGAAGCCAGGGAGGCTTACCTTAAAGAGATGAAAATAGAACTGACTGTCTGCTATGAATGTGAATGGCACCGTGACAGAGAACAGGACGGATATGGGTATGACAGGATCAAGGAGTTGATCCCAAAGTTCTTTTGTGAACATCCTGTCACAGTGACTGAAGACATGATCAAGGACAGCATACAGACTGGGGAACTTGAAGGGATGGTTCAGGTAGATATTCAGGTACCTGAAGAGTGGCCAGATGGTTTTGAGAAGGCAGGCATGACTCCAAAGGAATACTTTTCCGAGTTCCCACCCTTGTTTTGTAACACAGAGGTACATTACGATGACTGGGGGGAAACAATGCAGGATTACATCAGGCAGACTACTGATGGTAAATTCGATGCCACAAGAAAGCTACTGGTGGGAGGGACACGAGCCTCTCGGGTATTTTTCTCCACTGATTTGCTTCGATGGTACCTGAGCAAAGGAATGGAGGTGACCAAAATATATGAAGTGGTGGAATACCGATTCGATTACTGCTTTGGTCCCTTTGTGGACTTTGTCACCAAGGCTAGACGGGAAGGGGATATTTTCCGTCATAAAGAAATCCTGGCAAAAACTATGAAAATACTGGGCAATGCTGGCTATGGATCCCTTTTGTTAGACAAGACAAAACATAGGAAAATCAAATATGTATGGGGTAAGCATGCTGCTCATTTGGCTGTCAATGACCCTCTCTTTAGGAACATGGCCAGTCTCTCTGATGACATGTATGAAGTAGAGATGAGCAAGAGGTCCATCAACTTGAACATGCCCATACAACTAGCATTTACGGTACTTCAGAATGCCAAGCTTAGACTCTTGCAATACTACTATGACTTTTTAGATGTGGTCATGTCTAGAGACGACTTCCAATTACTACTTTGTGACACAGATAGCTTGTATTTCGCAATCAGTGGTCAATCGATGAGCGGGGTGATCAAACCAGACGCTGTTCAAATGTATGAGCATCAGATCGCTCGTTGCAATGTGAGCACTGAAGGGGTAAACTATTTTCTGCCCCGAGAATGTTGTGCAGAACACAAGCTATATGACCAAAGAGAGCCTGGGCTTTTTAAGTTAGAGGCTAGTGGGACTGAACTAATTGCTTTGGCTTCCAAGACATATTATCTGGCCAAGAGTGACGGGACAGAGGGGGTCAAAGCAAAAGGGGTACAGAAACGGGCCATCATGAATCCCAGGCAGTACTATGAAGATGCGCTTTTCAGAAGGTTAAGTGGAAGTGTGACCAATGTCGGGTTTAGGGTTCGGCAGAATACCATCATGACCTATTCCCAGAGAAAGAGGGGATTTTCTTACTTCTATGTGAAACGGGTAGTCCAGGAAAATCATGTAGACACCATTCCTTTACCTATTGTTTTGAACCCCTGGACAGATCACAATACCTTTGTGCTTCGAAAGAAAGTCCACCGATTGGCCCATGATTACCCCTGCACTCTAGAGAAACAAGGCAAAAAATTCATCAGTAGTGCTCACTTGTTCTTCTACGAGATGGCTTTGGCTAATGACTGTCCATTTTGGGTTCTTTATGCCGTGGAAGAGAATAAGACAGCCAAACAGGTTTACCATTCTGTATCCCAGATCAAGGTGAAAGAATGTTGGTATGCTAGAAGAGATGCAATAATGGAAGGGGTGTTGCAGATGAAAATAGATATGATGAAGGTCGAGTTGGTAGAGGAGTTGCGAGAGGTGGGGGAGCGCTTGATTGTTCAACCTGGCCACAGGTGGGACAATTATTTCACCTGCGGTCTATCTGAAGGGATGGCAGAAATCACTAACCCCACCAATCTACCTGGAAATGACTTCATCAGCCTTTTCTGGGCAAGAAAGATGCGGGAGGAGGGTTTCATGGATGACTAAAGTATGTGGCTAATATTTCAGGTGGTTCGAATATATAAATGTACATATTATTCGCATTGTGTATGTCTTCTCCAATCTGTGATATCCCATATGGATTGTTGTAAAATTTGTGAATATTTTGTACTTGTGAGATCTTGCTACATTGTACCTGTCGCTCAATAAGTAAATAAAACTTGACTGTCTTAAATCTGTTTTCTGTTTCATTTCCATGGGCAACAGTATCATCTGATAGTAACAGTATAAAACAGTAGTGAGTGGTGGTGGGGTGTTAATAGGAGTCGAACATTTGGATAGAGCAGATCACACCATTAGTCATACTACAACCACATCACAGTTCAATCATGGATCATTACATTGAGGAAATAGAGGGACCATTGTTTCCTGGTTTACATGCACCATCAGCTGCATGCATATCAGGGATGAGTGGGAGTGGTAAAACTACTTTGGTACACCGTATCCTTGCTCACAGGAATGCTATTTACAAAACCCCAGTCCGCAAAGTTCTATATTGCATGACTGTCAATCAGCCCATATTTGATCAAATGAGACAAACAGTCCCTGGCATCATATTTCATAGAGGAGTGCCTACAGAAGAGGACCTAAACACATTCACAGATGGGACTGAACACACTTTACTGATTCTGGATGATCTTATGGAAACGGTTGTCAAGGATCCACATGTACAAATGTTGTTCACCAAGTTCTCGCACCATAAATTTATTTCGGTTTTATATTTAACTCAGAATCTATTTGCACCTGGGAAATGTCAGAAGACAGTAAGCAACAATGTACACACAAACATAGTCCTTTGCAACCCTCGAGACGTGGGACAGATCAACATCCTGGCCAAACAAACTGGTCTGGGTCATGTTCTGAAAGAGAGTTACAAGGACTGTGTCCAGCAGAAAAAATATGGCTATCAAGTCATCTGCCTTCATCCTGCTGACATCTCCCATCCAAGCGACCCACCTAGGTTGAAGGCACAGATATACACCAACATCTTTCCTGGAGAGGACCTGGTGAGCTACCTGTGAATAAATACTTGTGTTAGTGTGAAGGGGGTACCAGTTGGAAGGCAACCTCTCACATGGATGGACAGTAATGTCTACTGCTAGACTAAGAAAGTGTGATCCATTTTTGCGAGTGCTGCTAGATGCTGACCGTCTGCAAGGAGAAGCAATATTAGCTACAAGTTTAGATCATCAAGTGGAGTGTATTTCAGAAGTGATGCTGAACATACTGCGGCTACCTGTGGGGAGGAAAACAAAGGAACTCATTTCAAAGTACAAGAAGATCCTGACCGCCATCTCTGACTTTGGACTGAGTGTGAGAAAAAGACTAAGGATCATTCAAGATGCTGCCCTGAAAGTGTTTTTAGTCATACAGAGTGTAAAAAACAGGCTCAAGAGGGTTATGTTGAGACAGCATTAACATGAAAAAGTACATCACTATACCCTTTGAGGATTTCACTAGATTATCAAAGACTAAACTCACCACGTCTAAGAGTCAAGGGACTGTCGACGATCCACCTGCCAACGCGTCCGTCTCCTCTGATGTGACAGACGATCCTGCTGATCGGTCAGGATCCCCTTCAGCATCCGGGGGGTCCGGGTCGTCTTCGGAGTTGCCGGATGTGGAGACAACAATATTGTCTTCAACCACTCAGGAGACGAGGCGCGGAGATGGGGCGTGGGACGAACCGTCTGAACGGTCGGTGAAGGCACCGGTGAAGCATCCTGACCCTCACGATCCTGACCGGCAGAATCCGAGGCTGGTGTGGAAGCGGAGGGGTCATTCACCGAGTACGGTGGAGGAGGACCAGTCGATTGATGATGATGATCTGCCTGAGAGCGGTCCGTCAAAGGCTTTGGCAAAGGGTAAGGTCGATCCTGTGTCGGCGAAGGCACAGAAGCAGACGGGGAGGCGGCAGTCACAGGCAGGGCATCAGGTACAGTCGGGTCAGGATTCACAGGCAGGTCAGCAGACGCCGTTGGGGCAGAAGTCACAGGTGGGGCAGAAGGCAGAGTCGGGGCGGGATGGAACACGTCTGGGATCGGACGGTGCACCTCTGCTGTTACCACAGTCTTCACCGAGAGTGCTCCTCCAACAGCTCCCCCCTGATCTTGTACGTCGTCTAAAGGAGGGTAAGCCAGTGTCTGTGTCGCGTCTGTCTCTTCCACCACCTGGCGTGCCTGAAATGAAAAAGAGGAGAACAGAGGCTCAGGATGAAGTTGAATCATCAGCAAAGAAATACAAACAGGACAACGATGATGATGACAGTGTTACAAAGACAGCGGGGGCAAAGCCCCCGAAAAACAAAACAAAAGAAAAGGCTCCGACTGCCGCTGCAGCACAGCAGTCGGAGACAAAAGCGGCGTCCGCGGCGGGGGCGGCACAGGAGGGTCCGGGCCGGAAGGATCACGGTACATCTACTAAAAAGGCATCCACTAATCTAGGCTCAGTCACAAACCGTAAAGTCACCAAGAGAGAACGTGCCCTACGTTCTAGCAAAGGGATCGATTCATGGTTGACGGGATGGAAGGCCAAATAGCTCCCCCTCAAGAGGGTCCACCTCTAAATAGACCCAGAGGACTGGGAATAGGAGGTGTCCCTTCCAGCTTAGCGAGACCTCCCAAACCTGCTTCAGACCAGGAGTTGGACGACTATCTCAGATCTGTCTTCTTTGACAGAGACAATCCGGGTACTTATGGTGGGGCTAGTGCCGTCTATAGAACAGTTAGGAGAGAAGGCAAGTACACCATTTCATTGAAGAAGATCAAGGATTGGTTGCAAAGGCAGTCTTCTTACAGTCTGTTCCGTCCTGCCAGGAAGCATTTCCCTCGTCCCCGAGTCATAGCGAGCTCTAAAGACCAGCAATTAGATTGTGACACGCTTAATATGTCCTTCTACAGAGAAAGCAACAAGGGTTATGGGTACATCCTAGTCTGCATTGACATCTTCACTAGGTACCTGTACACTAGACCTCTTACCGCTCTGAGGGGAATCAATGTCAAAGAAGCATTCGAAGATATCTTCAAGTACAACTCAAAGCCTGAAAAAATCCGCTCGGATGCGGGTTCAGAATTTAACAACAGCATAACAAAGGAGTATTTCAAGTCGCAAGGAATCAAGCATTTCGTGACTACTAACGAGTTGAAAGCCTCCTACGCAGAAAGGGTAATTAAAAGTTTAAGAGGTCGCATAGCCAGACTCATCAAGGCGAGACATTCATTTGATTGGCAGAGTCATTTACAAGAACTCACAGACGCTTACAACAGCTCTGAACATAGGTCTATTGGAACCACCCCCCTGAATGCCATGTGTGTTATAGACACCCCAGAGTTGTGGAGGAGGCAATACCTACATTGGTGTTTGAGAACAAAGAATACAAAGAAACGGTCGGGTTGGAGAGTGGATTCTATCCAGACACTGAAGGTTCAGTTGGCACCACAGACCCCACAGCCACAGACAAGGCCAATGCAGGATTGGTTGACAGGTATGAACTGACCAAGGCTGGTAAACTGGTAACCTTTATAGGACCTTTGGGGGTTGACTTTTGGGACAAGTGTGATCATTGGCTACTCGATGGTACCTCAGTGAACTCTGATGGAATACAAAGTTCACTTTGGTAACCCTGGTTCAGTCGCCGGTGAGTGACTGTGTATATAGTCCTGCTCCAAGACTCGTCGTAACTGCGGTGAAATACTCCAGTCAGATAAGACATTCTGACCCTGTCACCCAATTCAAATTCATAAGGTAGTTTGTGGGGACCTGTGTGAGTAGCTCGGTCGTCCTCTAGGTATTGCCTCCTCCACAACTCTGGGGTGTCTATAACACACATGGCATTCAGGGGGGTGGTTCCAATAGACCTATGTTCAGAGCTGTTGTAAGCGTCTGTGAGTTCTTGTAAATGACTCTGCCAATCAAATGAATGTCTCGCCTTGATGAGTCTGGCTATGCGACCTCTTAAACTTTTAATTACCCTTTCTGCGTAGGAGGCTTTCAACTCGTTAGTAGTCACGAAATGCTTGATTCCTTGCGACTTGAAATACTCCTTTGTTATGCTGTTGTTAAATTCTGAACCCGCATCCGAGCGGATTTTTTCAGGCTTTGAGTTGTACTTGAAGATATCTTCGAATGCTTCTTTGACATTGATTCCCCTCAGAGCGGTAAGAGGTCTAGTGTACAGGTACCTAGTGAAGATGTCAATGCAGACTAGGATGTACCCATAACCCTTGTTGCTTTCTCTGTAGAAGGACATATTAAGCGTGTCACAATCTAATTGCTGGTCTTTAGAGCTCGCTATGACTCGGGGACGAGGGAAATGCTTCCTGGCAGGACGGAACAGACTGTAAGAAGACTGCCTTTGCAACCAATCCTTGATCTTCTTCAATGAAATGGTGTACTTGCCTTCTCTCCTAACTGTTCTATAGACGGCACTAGCCCCACCATAAGTACCCGGATTGTCTCTGTCAAAGAAGACAGATCTGAGATAGTCGTCCAACTCCTGGTCTGAAGCAGGTTTGGGAGGTCTCGCTAAGCTGGAAGGGACACCTCCTATTCCCAGTCCTCTGGGTCTATTTAGAGGTGGACCCTCTTGAGGGGGAGCTATTTGGCCTTCCATCCCGTCAACCATGAATCGATCCCTTTGCTAGAACGTAGGGCACGTTCTCTCTTGGTGACTTTACGGTTTGTGACTGAGCCTAGATTAGTGGATGCCTTTTTAGTAGATGTACCGTGATCCTTCCGGCCCGGACCCTCCTGTGCCGCCCCCGCCGCGGACGCCGCTTTTGTCTCCGACTGCTGTGCTGCAGCGGCAGTCGGAGCCTTTTCTTTTGTTTTGTTTTTCGGGGGCTTTGCCCCCGCTGTCTTTGTAACACTGTCATCATCATCGTTGTCCTGTTTGTATTTCTTTGCTGATGATTCAACTTCATCCTGAGCCTCTGTTCTCCTCTTTTTCATTTCAGGCACGCCAGGTGGTGGAAGAGACAGACGCGACACAGACACTGGCTTACCCTCCTTTAGACGACGTACAAGATCAGGGGGGAGCTGTTGGAGGAGCACTCTCGGTGAAGACTGTGGTAACAGCAGAGGTGCACCGTCCGATCCCAGACGTGTTCCATCCCGCCCCGACTCTGCCTTCTGCCCCACCTGTGACTTCTGCCCCAACGGCGTCTGCTGACCTGCCTGTGAATCCTGACCCGACTGTACCTGATGCCCTGCCTGTGACTGCCGCCTCCCCGTCTGCTTCTGTGCCTTCGCCGACACAGGATCGACCTTACCCTTTGCCAAAGCCTTTGACGGACCGCTCTCAGGCAGATCATCATCATCAATCGACTGGTCCTCCTCCACCGTACTCGGTGAATGACCCCTCCGCTTCCACACCAGCCTCGGATTCTGCCGGTCAGGATCGTGAGGGTCAGGATGCTTCACCGGTGCCTTCACCGACCGTTCAGACGGTTCGTCCCACGCCCCATCTCCGCGCCTCGTCTCCTGAGTGGTTGAAGACAATATTGTTGTCTCCACATCCGGCAACTCCGAAGACGACCCGGACCCCCCGGATGCTGAAGGGGATCCTGACCGATCAGCAGGATCGTCTGTCACATCAGAGGAGACGGACGCGTTGGCAGGTGGATCGTCGACAGTCCCTTGACTCTTAGACGTGGTGAGTTTAGTCTTTGATAATCTAGTGAAATCCTCAAAGGGTATAGTGATGTACTTTTTCATGTTAATGCTGTCTCAACATAACCCTCTTGAGCCTGTTTTTTACACTCTGTATGACTAAAAACACTTTCAGGGCAGCATCTTGAATGATCCTTAGTCTTTTTCTCACACTCAGTCCAAAGTCAGAGATGGCGGTCAGGATCTTCTTGTACTTTGAAATGAGTTCCTTTGTTTTCCTCCCCACAGGTAGCCGCAGTATGTTCAGCATCACTTCTGAAATACACTCCACTTGATGATCTAAACTTGTAGCTAATATTGCTTCTCCTTGCAGACGGTCAGCATCTAGCAGCACTCGCAAAAATGGATCACACTTTCTTAGTCTAGCAGTAGACATTACTGTCCATCCATGTGAGAGGTTGCCTTCCAACTGGTACCCCCTTCACACTAACACAAGTATTTATTCACAGGTAGCTCACCAGGTCCTCTCCAGGAAAGATGTTGGTGTATATCTGTGCCTTCAACCTAGGTGGGTCGCTTGGATGGGAGATGTCAGCAGGATGAAGGCAGATGACTTGATAGCCATATTTTTTCTGCTGGACACAGTCCTTGTAACTCTCTTTCAGAACATGACCCAGACCAGTTTGTTTGGCCAGGATGTTGATCTGTCCCACGTCTCGAGGGTTGCAAAGGACTATGTTTGTGTGTACATTGTTGCTTACTGTCTTCTGACATTTCCCAGGTGCAAATAGATTCTGAGTTAAATATAAAACCGAAATAAATTTATGGTGCGAGAACTTGGTGAACAACATTTGTACATGTGGATCCTTGACAACCGTTTCCATAAGATCATCCAGAATCAGTAAAGTGTGTTCAGTCCCATCTGTGAATGTGTTTAGGTCCTCTTCTGTAGGCACTCCTCTATGAAATATGATGCCAGGGACTGTTTGTCTCATTTGATCAAATATGGGCTGATTGACAGTCATGCAATATAGAACTTTGCGGACTGGGGTTTTGTAAATAGCATTCCTGTGAGCAAGGATACGGTGTACCAAAGTAGTTTTACCACTCCCACTCATCCCTGATATGCATGCAGCTGATGGTGCATGTAAACCAGGAAACAATGGTCCCTCTATTTCCTCAATGTAATGATCCATGATTGAACTGTGATGTGGTTGTAGTATGACTAATGGTGTGATCTGCTCTATCCAAATGTTCGACTCCTATTAACACCCCACCACCACTCACTACTGTTTTATACTGTTACTATCAGATGATACTGTTGCCCATGGAAATGAAACAGAAAACAGATTTAAGACAGTCAAGTTTTATTTACTTATTGAGCGACAGGTACAATGTAGCAAGATCTCACAAGTACAAAATATTCACAAATTTTACAACAATCCATATGGGATATCACAGATTGGAGAAGACATACACAATGCGAATAATATGTACATTTATATATTCGAACCACCTGAAATATTAGCCACATACTTTAGTCATCCATGAAACCCTCCTCCCGCATCTTTCTTGCCCAGAAAAGGCTGATGAAGTCATTTCCAGGTAGATTGGTGGGGTTAGTGATTTCTGCCATCCCTTCAGATAGACCGCAGGTGAAATAATTGTCCCACCTGTGGCCAGGTTGAACAATCAAGCGCTCCCCCACCTCTCGCAACTCCTCTACCAACTCGACCTTCATCATATCTATTTTCATCTGCAACACCCCTTCCATTATTGCATCTCTTCTAGCATACCAACATTCTTTCACCTTGATCTGGGATACAGAATGGTAAACCTGTTTGGCTGTCTTATTCTCTTCCACGGCATAAAGAACCCAAAATGGACAGTCATTAGCCAAAGCCATCTCGTAGAAGAACAAGTGAGCACTACTGATGAATTTTTTGCCGTGTTTCTCTAGAGTGCAGGGGTAATCATGGGCCAATCGGTGGACTTTCTTTCGAAGCACAAAGGTATTGTGATCTGTCCAGGGGTTCAAAACAATAGGTAAAGGAATGGTGTCTACATGATTTTCCTGGACTACCCGTTTCACATAGAAGTAAGAAAATCCCCTCTTTCTCTGGGAATAGGTCATGATGGTATTCTGCCGAACCCTAAACCCGACATTGGTCACACTTCCACTTAACCTTCTGAAAAGCGCATCTTCATAGTACTGCCTGGGATTCATGATGGCCCGTTTCTGTACCCCTTTTGCTTTGACCCCCTCTGTCCCGTCACTCTTGGCCAGATAATATGTCTTGGAAGCCAAAGCAATTAGTTCAGTCCCACTAGCCTCTAACTTAAAAAGCCCAGGCTCTCTTTGGTCATATAGCTTGTGTTCTGCACAACATTCTCGGGGCAGAAAATAGTTTACCCCTTCAGTGCTCACATTGCAACGAGCGATCTGATGCTCATACATTTGAACAGCGTCTGGTTTGATCACCCCGCTCATCGATTGACCACTGATTGCGAAATACAAGCTATCTGTGTCACAAAGTAGTAATTGGAAGTCGTCTCTAGACATGACCACATCTAAAAAGTCATAGTAGTATTGCAAGAGTCTAAGCTTGGCATTCTGAAGTACCGTAAATGCTAGTTGTATGGGCATGTTCAAGTTGATGGACCTCTTGCTCATCTCTACTTCATACATGTCATCAGAGAGACTGGCCATGTTCCTAAAGAGAGGGTCATTGACAGCCAAATGAGCAGCATGCTTACCCCATACATATTTGATTTTCCTATGTTTTGTCTTGTCTAACAAAAGGGATCCATAGCCAGCATTGCCCAGTATTTTCATAGTTTTTGCCAGGATTTCTTTATGACGGAAAATATCCCCTTCCCGTCTAGCCTTGGTGACAAAGTCCACAAAGGGACCAAAGCAGTAATCGAATCGGTATTCCACCACTTCATATATTTTGGTCACCTCCATTCCTTTGCTCAGGTACCATCGAAGCAAATCAGTGGAGAAAAATACCCGAGAGGCTCGTGTCCCTCCCACCAGTAGCTTTCTTGTGGCATCGAATTTACCATCAGTAGTCTGCCTGATGTAATCCTGCATTGTTTCCCCCCAGTCATCGTAATGTACCTCTGTGTTACAAAACAAGGGTGGGAACTCGGAAAAGTATTCCTTTGGAGTCATGCCTGCCTTCTCAAAACCATCTGGCCACTCTTCAGGTACCTGAATATCTACCTGAACCATCCCTTCAAGTTCCCCAGTCTGTATGCTGTCCTTGATCATGTCTTCAGTCACTGTGACAGGATGTTCACAAAAGAACTTTGGGATCAACTCCTTGATCCTGTCATACCCATATCCGTCCTGTTCTCTGTCACGGTGCCATTCACATTCATAGCAGACAGTCAGTTCTATTTTCATCTCTTTAAGGTAAGCCTCCCTGGCTTCTGTTCTAGCCTTTCTAGCCTCCATTAGTTTTCTGATGTTGTCTGGCCAACCTGCATTCCCTCCCTTCATATAGAACCAGCATTCTTTCTCGTCATGTCCATGGTAGTAACACCCATTGTACTCAAACCCTCTCTTTGTACCTTTGTCCAGACAAAAACCATCCAACCTATAGGGACCTACAGGGAATTCCTTTCCACTATTCAATTTGTGCTGAATGTGATAACCCTTGTAATCCATCTTCCATTGCATCCAGACATACATGTCCATGTGTCTGAACCTTGCTTCGGGAAAAAAATTGTTTTCTGCCTTCCTGCGGACTGGAAACCCAACAGGCATTTTCTGATTGAGAGAATGTAAATACAAGGCATTCGCGTCATGGCCTAACACTTGTCTAGCTATCTTGTTTTCATTTCCCCTGATGGTAGTCTCACCCACTTTTGTGTAGCAGTTGAATATAATACTGGGGCCTCCAAAGGCACATGTCTTAAGCTTGTGATATAAATCAGAATCACACGTCTCAAAACTGGAAAACTGTTTGTTTGTTCCTTTCACACAGTCAAACAACAGTTTTCTGGCAACCCCTGGAGCAGAAACAGCCACTTTGAACAGGTCCACTTTAAGATTGACATAATACTGAAGCATTTTCTGTGCAGCTTCGACAAAAGGTGCAGTATCGAGATTGGCATAGTAGGTCAGAAACTCACTGAAAGTCTGCATGTTTCCCTGATTCCAAATATTTTGTAACTCCCTATAATTTTCCTCTCCTGTCAATGGCTCAGGTCCCTTTCTCCCCCTAGCTATCCACTCTGAGTGCTCTGTTTCCAAAACATTACCATTTTTCAGTTTGGAATAGAATGAATCATAAGATGGTAGCTCAGGATGATCCAGTTTTTCTGCAGTGTCAAACCATTCATAAGGGAAGTATGATTTCCGGGCTTCTGTTTCATAGGCCTTCAAGAATTGGGCATAAGAAGAACCTGCAGCCAGAAAGTTTGATACATCCAAGAACTTGAACCTGGAGGTGGCAATAGCTGTGTACTGGTTTGTCTTTTTGATCATGTATTTCATGTCTGTTGCCAAAGAAAAATGTTTAGGGAACTTCTTCTTGACTAAATTCAAATCATATTTCGAGGAGTTAAACCCAAGAACAGGTAAAACAGAGAGATACTCATTAAACTTGTCTGTCATTTTCTCCACACGCTTAGCATGTTCATTTCTTACATCTATGTGATCCATCTCCCCCATGCCCTCTGGCTCAGGGGCTGAATCCGGAGTCAGTGGTAAGTCCCTAACATTTTCTTCATCTCCTGACTCCTCTCCCCCACCACCGGCCCACCCTCTCACTTCCTCTTCATCCAGACTCACAGGGAACTCATCTTTTAGTGCTTTCAATTTCTCTGTTACTCCTACCCATCTAGCTTGACACAGGGTCAGGGCTTTCTGCTGTATCTCTTCTAAATACAGAACCATGGATGCCAACAGCTCATCCATGTCAGGATTAATAATACAGTGAGGATTTTCATAACCTTCAACATTGGAACAAATGCTTACACTCACAGGTACATGCTCAGTGGTCCACCTTGTACCCCTACCCATGTTCTCTTCAACATTCACATCTAGATCTTCACCTTGTACCTGATCCTCAAAATCTTTGAGTAAGATCGATTCAAAATCAAAAACCGCGAAATATGGATAGAATTGCAAATCACTATCGACCTGTATACCCAATGTGCTCTGGAGTTCCTCGAACATGGTTTCTTGGGACCCATATATCCCACCAGGATACCGATATTTGACTCGAGAGCAGCATGATTTTTGGTGTCTTTTTAGATTAGACAAACGGTCAAAGGCTCTACCACAATGAGGACAGGCAAACTTTTGGGCATACTGTGCCATGTCCTGAATCAGACTAAAATGTCGCTCATACAGATTTAGATTGAGCTCTGTTGCTGCCTGCTCTGCATCGGACATGATGGAGTTGTAAATACGGGTACAAGAACCATCATTGTTCAAGGAATACACATTGGTGCGAGCATCAAAACACCTCTCGAAATCAGGTAGATCACCCATTTCTAGACCTTGGAATTTCTTACAATTGTGTGGGAGGTCATCTACACCTTCTGCAACCTTATAATCATACCATCGAGCATAGAGTATTCTGGCATTGTTTTCCAGATCTTGCTGACCAAACTGATGAAATGCTAATGCTCTGAATGCACACAGTTTATCTTTGTATGCTATCCCATTTCTCTTGGCCAGCCCTATGATACAATTTCTGTCATTGATGTATGAAGGTAAATCAACCCCCTGACCAGCTCCAATAGGATAACCCGTTCTGAACACAAAATAGGTCACATTGGTAACATACACAAGTCGTAATTTAGTGGAATCTGCTTCACGTAACAGGTACTGAAACCAATCTGTTCCTTCAAGCAAATCTACTAGATTAGTCACATCCTGACGACGACTGATCCTTGGAGGGTCGTCCCACAACAGTGCATTGAAATATGGATTCCAATATCTATAGCGTCCTGTTTCTATGTCTCTCAATATCAAGCCGAAAGACATGTTAAGCCTGAAAGTATGTTGTTCAGTGGCCACAATCTCAGTGATGTGAGGAATGAGATCATTGACATCTCCATCAAAATCAGCTAGTGGAAAGTTGTACACACCATGCACTATCCCAGGATCATGTCCCGCCACTATGGTGTCCCTGTGTCTTGTATAAATCTTCATGAATTCAACATCAAGAATTTCATTTCCCTCTCCATCTCGAGTGACCCATGGGGGATCGACATCTGGATCGTTCTCCCAAGATAGAGCATAATTTGGTGTGTCCCTTTCCAGCAGCCGGTTCTGACGATGTACCACCCTATGGTTGTGAAGGCTTAGAAATGAATCACAAACTTCACCACAGTCATCACACTTATAAACTGGTTTTGGCACAGGTGTATCCTCAGCAATTCTATTATGTGCAGCTAAGAGATGCTGGTGGTAAGCTTTCCTTTCTGTGAATAGTCTTTGACACAATGAACACACATATCGATCCCTGTTTTTACTTTTATAATGCACACGTCTATGTCAGCTGAGTGAGTTCAGTGATGGGAATGTTTTTGAACACAACTCACACTTGTGACTCCCTGAAGAACTAGTAGAGGGTCCGTGAATAGTGTTACATTTATCACAGTTGTCAGTATCCACTTCCATCACCCCAGCCATTTGACACTCATGGAGTCTCTTGTCAATTTCAGCCTGCCAACGAGCCTCCTGCCCTTCTGCCCTTCTCCATTTACAACAAGGAATGTGGGTATTGAGACGCTGTTTGGTGGAAAACACTACTGTACACATGTCACACTTCCACTCTTTGGCCCCACCTGTGCATGTTTTTTCATGCATCCTCCTTCCCTTTGAGGTGGCAAACTTCCTGGCACAGCGAGAACACTGCCGTCCCTGAAACAAAGAATGATTGAATAAATGTTTTGCTCTCAATGTGTTTCAGGTGAGATTCCTGGGACATTATCTGAATGCCAACCTCATGCAATACTTTACCAAGTATCAACACTAACATCATATTCTAATTTATTTTCATTTCTTATCATTTCAGACACTGCCGACACGTCCTGTACATACACCACATATATATACATCAAGACAGCACTTAGGGATGCACTTTACAGTATTTAAGCATATAAGTATAAATAAAGTTTTGTTCTTACCCAGTTTGTATTGTCTGGTTGTCTATCATCTGGAGGCTCAGCCATGATCAAAGTATAAAGGACCTAATCCCAGATCATAAACATATCAATGTTTCACCTCAGAGGTAATAAGTCCAGTAATATAATCAAAGTGTAAAGGATCTAATCCCTGATCATCAAAGGAGTAATGTTCCACCTCAGGGGTTATAAGTCCAGTAGTGTAGTATCTCCACCAGTACACAAGTTCAATATGAGGTCATGTCAGGTACATGATTCCATAAATACACTATTCCTCCCACCCCTTTCAATAATAGTCACTCCTACTCCCTGCCACCCCTTATTTGCTCAACTGAACTCACCTACCCACCCCCACCCAATCAGCAAGCAGAATTCGAATGGAGGTCAGCACACACTGGAATGTAGGCCACCTACCCCAGGACAAGCCAGCACCTGCCACCAGCTGCCGCCATCTTGGATTTCCAACTCCATACATTTACAGTCTACACTCTTTTGTTCATTACTCAATAAATTATGAACTAATCAACTTGAAAACATACATGCACATGTATACACATAGATTGCATCATACCACAAAACTATAGGTAATTCCATGCAGTCAATGCGTTCCCACAGATGGTTTTAACATTCTGATATCTCACCAAAACACCCAAAAATTACCCGACTTTGGACCACTAAATTCACTATTCATTTTAATATTCCCCCAAATATTATTGCACATTCTGATAGCTCAACATTTTCCCTACACATACATAGCTGAATCAAATCCAAACTCCCAATCCTTCACCTCAAAACTTGCCCTTAACCAAACTATGTCATTGTGTCTCATACACTACTACTCCTCACTATCCACATAGTGAGGTATCGTATCCCTCTATTGCTGGTCCCCGGAGG
The DNA here is from genome assembly GCA_949317995.1 of Acholoe squamosa. Taxonomy (NCBI): domain Eukaryota; kingdom Metazoa; phylum Annelida; class Polychaeta; order Phyllodocida; family Polynoidae; genus Acholoe; species Acholoe squamosa. Next base: position 27,238,983 of record OX439050.1, read on the forward strand.
GCGCATGTATTTGCGCCGAATCCTCCCAGGACTCATTCGGATTGGCACCATACACCAATCTTGAATTCGCCTGTTCAGACACTATGTGTCCGGGCTATACATGTTGCCGAACCAACTGGTCATGGCACCAGTGTAATGGTTCTTCTCTCTACTTTAGTGACAAACGAGCCAACAAGAAGAGGATTCGGGTGTATGCGAACAGGTTTTTTTTTGTTCCGTATGACACAAGCATGGCTACCTGGAGGTAGCTCGGGTAGTTCTCAACAGATACCGGATTCTCTCGTTAGCCTCTAGAGATCTCTATACGGAGGTGGTCTAGTTAACTCTGACGCGGCGACTGAGCCCTGTCCTCCTTTTATAGGTAAGGACAGTGGCGCCACACCGTGCCTCTCTCACACCTCCCGAACAGATGCTGCCACCTATCCGGCAAGTGGAGGGCGAAGCCCGGGTGGCTGACTCACCCACCGCGCCAAAGGACCATAACGTTATTAACATATATATGTACATACCTCTACACATGTTACAAAACTGTGAGATAGTGACAAAAACCACTTTTTAGTGTTTTCCCACTAAATCTTGTGGCAATCAAATAATGAGGTAGTGACAGAAGCTGAAGTGATTTCTGTCACTAACTTGCAGTTTCATAACATGAATTTTTAGACGTAAATTGAAGAAAATTGGTTTTTGTCACTATCTTGCAGTTTTATAACAAATTTTTAGATGGCAATTGCCCAAAAAAGTTTTTTTTTGTCACTATCTCACCATTTTTCACACAAATCTCAGTGGAAAAATACTAAAAATTGGTTTCTGTGACTATCTCATAGTTTTGTAGCTTTAATTTTTAGAGGAGAATTGCACAGAAATTGTTTTTGTCAATTATGGTATCGAACAGTAGTCATACTCACTGTTCGGGGGTATTGGTCCTGTAGGGCCAACCAGGGTGACCCAGTTCTACCTGTCACCTCACTCTCCATTCACCTGCACAGGCAGGCCCACACAGTCATTCAGTCAGCTCACCGGTGCAGAGACAGTTCAGTTCTGTATTTTTTCTGCCTTCTGGAGTCGTGGTGGTATGCGACTCGTGTAATCATGAGTACCACGTAAACAAGAAGGCGTGTCCGGAGTGTACATGTCCAAATCCACGGTGGAAGGCAGGTGATCAAATGGTGGGACATACGGCTCCGGGAAATGGGGACTCATCCATCCGGGACCCACATAGGACCGGAGGCACAGCTGGGGCCACAGATGGGGCCACCGGGACTACAGACTGGACAGCCGGGGAGACGGCCCCCTGGCCGACAACACTAATTTTGACATGCAAGGTGACTGTTTGGGTACCAATGACGATTTATTACGTAAAATTGAAGGGGAGAAGGCAAGGAAACATAAGATTGATCAACTGTCCAAACAGAGAGAATTAGAACTTGAACTAGCCAGCATCCGGGCCGAAAATAACAGGTCGTTGAGGGAAATAAGGGGCTGTGTACAAATGACGTCATGCATTTTTGGACCATTTTTGACCCCCCCCTCCCCCCTTGTCATGTTTCATCATACAACACTTGACCCCTCTTAGCATGATGGTATTACACGCCCTAAAGATGGCAGTGGTACATGCATTGACAACATACTGTCAAATTGTGATATAATTACAACTGCTGATGTGGCCGAAGTGTTAATCTCTGACCACTATCCTGTGTACGCTTGTAGGAAGAAGTTAAAGGATGAAAATGTCATATCTGAGTTTAGGGGCATTCCTATAGAAACTATTATCCTACCGATTTTCATGAATACTTACTTGACTGTAACTGGGATGACTTTTACAACTCCAGTGACTCTGATTACCAATGGAACATATTGTATGAATACATATTAGAGTATCTAGATAGTACCTGCCCTATTAGAACAACAATTGTTAAAAAACAAATGCAGCCATGGGTCAATAGGGAAACAATTGAGATAATGAATGATCGTCAACTACTCATTAGGCCATTTTATTCTAATAACTTGGATTACGGATCCGGCGACGAGATTTTTGGCAAAATAGAAAAAAAAATAAAATTTTATTTTTATTTTTTTCCCTATTGGCGACGGGATTTTTGGAGAATATGACCAAAAAAATATTATTCTTTGGAAAAAAAAGTATATTTTAAGCAATGAACCTTCGATTTCTGCCTTTCCATGTGAACAATTTATCGATATCTACACTTTAGATGACATAAAAATGGCTTTTCCATGACCTTTTTTTTTTTTTTTTTGCTCTGGCCGGTAGGATATATTGGGTCTTAGATGGGGGCTTGGGGCAACTTTTATTTTTATTTTTTTGCCCATGGCCGACCACAGAGTTGATTGAAAAAATCCGTAATCCAATTTATTAGAATTAAATGGCCTTAAGGAGCAGAATCGCTCTGGTTGCAGGTTAAATGTAAAGCAGATAGGCCGACTGCGAAATCGTATTCAAAAACTCCAAAACCACAGTAAAAGGGATTGGGTAAATGGTTTACTATTGGAATTCAGGGGTGACCCAATCAAGTTCTGGAGAGAAATAAATAAATGCGTGAATCCCAAGGCCAAAACCACTGACATACAGCTCAGAGATAGCTACAGTGGATCCATGATAGTCCCCTCAGAGGTTGCTGATTATATTAACAAATATTTTTCTGAGATTGGTAAAAAGCTATTTAATGACCTAATACAGGGTATTATGCTGGAACCAAACCTTGATCTACCAATCTTTGAATTTCCGGATGACCTGATCCCGTTGAATGTTCATAATATTATCAATACCCAGATTGTTAGGAAGCATGTCAGTAGAATATGCGTTAACAAATTAAGTGGAGTTGATGGTGTCAGTTCAAGAGTACTTAAAGATGTATTTGGCCAATGGGCACCACTTGTCGTGATTTGGCTGTTTTAACTTCTATGCTGGATAGCTTGTATAGAATGGAGCCTATATGTGTTATTATCATTTATTCTGATGGCCCTTTGTTAGAGCTATGTGGGGAGCCCTGGTTTTACATATGTCTGATGCATATTTTGGGAGTGAGAGGCCTTAAAGTATCCCAAAAGACTCGTTTTTTTCTCAATGAAATCTAAAAGTGCACATATGGAGGGGAATAAAAAAGAAATAAAAGATGGGAGGGCAGATCTATATTTCTAGGTATGATTGGTATTAGGTAAGGCATTTTTTAAGACCATTTGGACATTTATAGACTGATTTATTATTTTGCTATATGAAAAAACGTGTTTGTGTAATTTTCGAGGAGATTCGTCTCACGCCCAAAAATGGTACTCCTGTCCTCATATAAATCCTCTACATTGACTAAAAAAACATGGTATGTTATTCTTTAATATGTACCTGTATATGTATAAAAAAAATTGGAAGACTCAGTCTTACATAGAGCAGCTGAGATGGATTGATGTATGGTGGGGTAGTCTGAGCGGGAGATTCGTCTCACGCCCTGTCTAAATACATATGCTGATATTACTGTTAGAGTTTTTATATTTAAGTATCTTTCTTGTTATCCCTAAATACCTACATATGAAAGGATTACAATGTATGAACAGCATTGTCCTGCTACCACCTTGGCCAGAGATATATCTATCTAAAACTGGAAGGAGAATCGTCTCAGGCCCTGGAGATTCGTCTCACGCCCTCTTTTGCAAGGCATATAACTACCAGACCCTCATATTTAACTATCCTTGTTGTGGTCCCTAGGTACCTATATATAATAGGAATATGACATATGAATGGCTTTTTCCTACTACCATCTGGGCCAGATATATGTCTATTATAACAGGAGGGAGATTCATCTCACGCCTGGGAGATTCGTCTCACGCCCTAAAAACTGCATTGACCATTTACATTCTTGCCTAATCAATTAGTATCAATGTTTAAGAACTCAGTCATGTATGGCTCTTTTCCAAGAGCATGGGCAAATGGTTTACTTGTACCAATTCCAAAACAGGGAGACTTGCTCGATTTAAAGAATTGGAGACCTATTACCCTTCTGCCACTACCGGGTAAGCTACTGCAAAAAATAATACATGGTGTCATATCTACCCACCTAGAAGAGAATAACATCCTGAATAAAAACCAATTTGGGTTTCGAAAAAATCATAGCACTGGGGATGCAGTCTTTACTGTACTAAAAGACTTTAGATAACCGAGATGAGGGTCATGTGACAGCAGCCTGCTTCATAGATTATTCCAACGCGTTTGACTGTATCCACCATCCCACTTTAATCACAAAATTAGATGCACTAGATATTCATCCCACTTAGAAAATCTGGCTTAGAGGGTATTTGGGTAATCGGTCTCACTGTACCCTTAGGAATGGTATCAAATCCACACAGAGAACCGTGAAATTTGGGGTGCCACAGGGGTCAACGCTAGGCCCCCTTCTGTTTATCTTATATGTGAATGACCTACCTGATGTTTTACTTAATTCAAAATGCGTAATGTATGCAGATGAACTTGTAGTATATGCATCCCATAGCAACCATACTGAGGCAGTACGGCTCTTACAGGAGGACTTGAATAGAATACACCAATGGTGCCTTGATAACTACATGACAATCAATGCCAGGAAAAGCACTGGAATGTTTTTCGGTTCAAAAACAAAACTAGCACCAATTATCGGCCCTGTATTGACCATGGGCAACTCTGTGCTTCCGCACTGTGACACTTACACATACCTCGGGGTGGAGCTAGACCGCTGTCTTACTGTAAATAGCCATATTGCTAAGGTAAAAAAAGGCTTAGGCAATAAGTTATATAAATTCAATAAGTTGCGTAAGTACCTAAATGCAGAACATTGCACCACAGTGTACAGAAGTATGATATCACCAACTCTAGAATACTGTTCGTTCTACATAGGCGGAGGGTTAACTGCTGAATTGCAAAAGCTCCAAAGAATGCAAAATCAAGGGCTAAGGATCTGTTTAAGGCAAGGTGTACAGCAAATGTCTATATTGGAATTACACTCAACCTGTAAGGTAAGACTATTGGTGGAGAGAAGGAACATACAACTAGTTACTTTAATGTGGAAAAGGTACATACATGGTGACGGTATTGAGATTGTAAACATAAGAACACATGGTGATAGGAAAATCAAATTTGCCCGTAGGCGAGCCAGAACTTGTCATTATGAAAAAAGTCCCTATCTACATGGTATAAAATTATGGAACCAACTGAGTCATACACAGCAGAAGGTTAGAGAACAATCTGCCTTCAAAGGAATAGTCCAGAAATTTAAGTTCAAATAACGCTCTACGCACTTTATTACATTTATGTGCTTGTAAGAACCATTATCAACTACATCTGAAAGTGCATTTCCATGCATTCATTCTCTTGTAACCAACCTACAGTATTACAAGGCCTGAAAAATGCTGTAGGGCACGCAAAAAAAGACCCCACACTGGGGACGAAAGCGTCGATAAATTACAATTACAAAAATGGACATATTGTGGGTGTGAATTGGCAATAAAGGATACCATACATGCAAAGTGAAAAAAGAACTAGCACTAATCAACAAATGAACAGAGAAACATGCAAAACACTGTCAGCTTATATAATGTATGGGTCCCTATATGCAGGATGTACCATTTCCGTCCCTCATAGTTATACACAGAGTACTATAGTAGTGATCAAGTATTTCCTGTCACAAAAGGGCTTAAAAACTGTCTAGATCAATAGTCCAATCCAGTTAATAGTCTGCCTTCTTTACAGTGAAAGTTGTACACTTGTCAGCGAAGAGAAAATCAAGAACAGTTATTAGGGAAAGAATACCTGATACGCTTACCCCTACACCCTTAATTGTTTTTTGACCAAAAGTACCTAGAGTATTTCCATCTTACCTGGCCCCTTGTAAAAATACTAAACCCTCAGCGTCACACTCTAAGTACATTTGCAACTTGGCAAAATCCTTAACCTTAGCCAGGGTTCTGACACTAAGACCCATGTATTTCACATTTCACACTAGCCAGGTATATATAGATATAATTAGGAACACTCAGTTGACGACACTAGGTGCCTAGGGCTCTGTCTGTTGCTAATACTCTTGTTATATAAAATAGCATGGCAAATATTAAGTGTGAAAAACAATTGGCTTAGTATCAGAACACTGGCTGCATTTCACTCTTGCATAACCCTTTAAGATTCTAGTAGCTGATCTATATTTTACACTCAGTCATCAAAGATAAGTAGGGCCTATGCAGCCCTTAAAGGCTTATCACCCTGACAGAAGTAAACAACCCAGGGGCAGTTCTATTGCGCTGGTGGTGGCTCCTAATGACAAACAATCATATATATATCAGAGGCCCTAGGTGTTTGTACACCTCCCAGGTTGCTACAGGTACACGTACATGATTGACTCATTATGTCAGCCCCTAGGACCATTATCCAGCAGCGCAGCAGCCCTCTCTACTACAGTACCTAAGTCTTTATATCAAAATGTTTGATCATATTCATCAAATCTTAAAGAATTCACTGCAGCATTGCTGCATCTGTCTCGACCTATAATGAAATCTTGAATGTATTGATATATTGAATGGATTGATTTAATCTGTAACTTGAACCATATACAAGTGTACTAGAAATAGGTTTCAGGCAGAACACTCTGAATTTAGTGAGTGGCCTAATAGAAAAAAAAACTCAGAAAGCATCACAAATTCTCAGGAGACATCAATTGCAATCATAGTTCCAACTTGTGATCTTACAAAGCAATTGAGTCACCTCAGCATTTTACTATAGAATCTGCAAATAAGGTGAGTCCGATAGAGTTCCATTCAGACAAAGATGTGGAGAGAAAGTTTGGGGGAAGGTCCCCTTTACATCTCCCCAAGCATCCCCTCAGTGAAAATAGCAACAGGGTGGTGGAGAGCTCCAGGGGAGTGTTCGTTTTTTATCAACAGTGGGACTACGGAAGGGGGTGGATTGGGGGAAAGCAAAATAATTTTGACACCTAAAGGAGGGGGAGGGGGGAATATTACACCTTCTCAAAAAGAAGCCTGTGGATTACTATGGATGCTGCCCATGAATATAGTAAACGACCAGGACCGGGGATCGAACACAGCCGGGGGTGCGTTCGATACCCAATATAAATCCGGTACTGCTCTCCCTGCAGGCCCGGGTCTGTCTGATTTAAATACGGTAAGGTACCAAAACCGGGACTCAAACACACTGTACACCCAAAATGGCCATGCAGGCCTTCCGGGACCGGGTTCCGAGGCTCCAGTAATCTCCCGGAAATTGATGTTTCTAAGCCATCCGCAGGCCACTCTGGCCTTAATCCTTCAAAATGTGATGCACCCCTACCAAACCTTGCTGTCATCTACCCTCCTGGGGTGAGTAAAGACCAAATAAACAAGTCGCTCTCCCACGCGGATCAGTCGGCTACCCGGTACAATCTTCCGCAACCCCAGGGAAATCAACCAGTCCCCCCACAGCACCTGAGGGAGGTAGCAGGGCCTACTAATCTATCTAGTAGTGTCAGTGCACCTTCAGGTTCTGTGCAGCAACCCCCTTTGGACATTTCTTACTCTGCTTACTTGAGGTGGGTTCAACGACAACAAAAATCCTACAAGACTCAGGGTGGACTGTCACCCAACCTGCCTCCTATAGCACCCCATTTACCTCCTCAACAGCAACAGCCAGTTCAGCCTCCTTCAGGGGGGTCATACCCCTTGCACCAGGTTATTACGGGCCAGCAGCGGCAACTTCAGGCTATGCAGCAACAGCTGCAGCAACTACAGCTTCAGTTACAGACCCGTCCGGCAGGCAACATAGGTGTTACCAATCAGCTCCCCCGGGGCAACCCTGCCCTTCTATTTTCTGCAGAAATAAGATCTCCATACTTACAAACCCCCCAATCAGGCTTGTCATCAGCAGGCCTGACAGCGTCATCACTGGGCCTTATCGACGGAAACTTGAACAGTTCAAACCAGGGGGGTGTATCAGGTATTGATGACCCATTTCTCAAAAATATGAATTTATGGTCAGAAGCTAGTAAAACTAAACGCTCTACAAACTGGCTGCGTCCAGATTTTCATATTGAATCAGATAAAAAGTATGAAGACATGTCTGTCACAGAATTGTTATACGGCATGCAGGGGGTCTATGAAGTGCTTGTACAAAAGAATTTGCCTGAGCTTCTAGCATCAGCTTATCTCGAACACATGACATTTGTGAAACTGAAGGCGCAGGGGGTCTCTTTTTCAGCCAAACAGTTGGCTAAATACGATTACAATGTAGTTACCAGGGTTCTCGAACAAAAAATCCCATTCTTTGTCGTGGGGGACGAAACATCAGTCCAAGCTTGTCTCAGTGCAGAACATATGTCCTGTATTTATGACCTAAAACCACTTCCTACAGCAAATCAGGGTAGTCGTAGACCCAACCCAAGAACAAATTGTACTGTTCAGGAGTTCAACTGTAATAGCACTTATGATATGAAACTTAGTGGTTTGTTTCCTTCAACATTTGATGACATTTGTTGTTGTGTTGATTTAAATGAACTCCTTCATATGTACACAGACTATGCTCCTTTATGGGACATTAATTCACCTCATTTTCTATGTGGGGTCAGATCTAGATGAACTTAGCAGGCTGGAGGATTATGCTGTCAGGGGCCATAGTCAAGTGTATGGCAAGGGCAGCTGGGACCCTAACGCCCACTTCCTCCTAGATGGTATCTGTCATGGGTTTAAGCTAACAGACCCAGGCGTGCATATAGAAGGTTACTGGTGCAAAAACTATGACTCAGCCACTGTTACAGCCTACCAGGAAATTAGTGAGGTCATCTTGAAGGAGTTAGCCTCGGGTAAGCTAACGGAAGTGAGTATTCAGCCTCAGTGCATTCACACTATGAGTGCAGTTAAAAAAAACCTCAGGAGGCATCAGGCCAATAACCGAAGCGAGCCGCCCCACTCGTGCTCAATTAACTGCTACATGAGTCAAACTTTCAAGTCATTTAGTTACAAATCGATAGATACCGTATCGGACCATCTAAAGCCAGGCTCGTATATGGCAGTGACTGATGTTACGGCAGCTTAACGCTCAATCATGGTCCGGGAGTGTGACAGAGCTAGACAGGGTCTTTCTTGGGAGTCTAGGTTTATTCAGGACAACTTCTTGTCATTCGGTACCCGCGTTGCACCCTACATGTTCAACAGCATTACAGACTCTGTAGCGCGGTACCTTATGGCACATAGTATTTTCTGTGTCAACTACCTAGAAGACATGTTGGTAATGGCGGACAGCTTTGAAACCTGTCGTGAAGCACAGCTCTTTCTCCACAAAACAATGCGTTCGTTAGGGTTCTACATTTCCTAAAATAAAGTGCGCTCCCCCAGTCAGATTTAGACTTATCTGGGAGTGGAAATTTATTCAATAAAATGCAGCTGAGACTACCAGCAGACAAATTGCGCAAACTTCAGATGGAGTTGGACTTTTTCAGTGGTCGTCGCAGGACCACGAAAAAGCAACTTCAAAAACTGTGCGGAGTTCTGGCACATTGGGCAACTTTGGTTCGGGGGGGTCGTACTTTCTCCCATCGTGTGATCGCAATGTTGAGTTGTTTCACTCCAAGGAAAAGGTACATCACATTGTCAAAGTCATTTCACCTAGACCTAGCCTGGTGGGGGGACTTCGCTGCCTGATTCAACGGCACAGCGAAAATAATTCAGCCTCCTGTTAATACATCTATGGTGTGCATGGATGCATCTGGTACTGGATTCGGGGCGTACTCTGGCATGGATTGGTTGTGCGGTAGGTGGCAGGAGGACTTTGAGATGAAAGGAGACTGCCACAACCACTGTGTCCCCTAACCGGTCCAGGATGTACCCTGTAAAATTAATGTTAGAGAACTGTACCCGAATTTTGAGGCCCTCACCAGATGGGGCCACATGTGGGTGGACCACCAGGTAGAATGCGTTACTGACAATTAGCAAGTGGTGGCGGCTATAAACACCGGTAGGAGTGGAAACTCAGCTTCAATGCATCTCCTCTGCTCAATATTCTGGCTGACAGTGATGTTCAACTGCCACCTGGTGGGAGTGTATCTATCGAGCAAGGACAACCTGGTAGCTGATACTCTCTCCAGAGCTACCCTCATCAACGAGTTACCGGTATTTTTGTGTTGCAGAGGCCCGTCAGCTGATTCAGGAATTGGACTACATCGCAGCGTAGCTTCGCAGCCAGGCATGGGCGCCAAGTACCTGGAAGACTAAAGCGTCTCAGTGGCGCAAATATATCAAGTTCTGTGCATCGATTCGATGCCCAGCAGTACCCAAAGACATGACTCTCATGTGTCGCTACGCAGTCAGTTTGGTTCCGGATCTGAAATATAGATCAATTCAGAACTATATCAGTACAGTGATATCTCTGAACAGTTATTCCGGTTACGACATTAAATATGTTAGATCAGAGTTCGAGTTGATCGCCACCCTGGCAGGTAAACACCGTAAACTCAGTGACCGGGAACCGACTGGTCCTTCCTTTACCCTTCAGGACTTGTTATTGCTATCAGACTGTGTTAACTGGGATCGGGTGGAGGATAGAGTCTTGTGGACTTGTATAGCTGTTTCATTTCAGGGCCTGCTATGGAAATCAAACATCATCCCTGATTTGGCGTCGAACCCAGGGAGTCACTATCTTCGACACGGAGCAATAGGTCTCACACAGTGGGGCATGGAACTGAGTATCTCCTCGCCTAAAACAGTGCAATATGGTAAAACAGTTCACAAGATCCCAATAACTTTTAGTCGGGGTTCACCCCTTTGTGCAGCTTACTAGGTACGGGATCACCTAGAGGAATTCCCTTCCTCTGATACCATGTCCCCAGCTTTTGTAGTACCGAAAGGAAATCATCTCATCCAAGTGACCTACCCTATGCTGTTAGGGTACCTCAAAAAACTTATGACCTTGGCAGGCATGAACCCGCAAAGGACGGGCATGCACTCCCTAAGATGGGCAGGAGCACTCTATATGTATAGTCTTGGTCTCACCCTGGAGGACATCCGTCAAGCAGGAAACTGGAACAGCATGGCTGCCCTAATTTATCTGACAAAACCTTACCATCTCTGTGTGGACACGGACCTCATTGTGTCTCAGTGCCTCAGTACCAATCTACAAATATGAACAATTAATTCCTAGTTGGGAGTTGCCGGCGTATTCGCACAGGCCCAAGTAGCTATCTTGTCCCTGTCTTCTCCCTCACTAGGATCAATGGTATCGAACAGTAGTCATACTCACTGTTCGGGGTATTGGTCTTGCAGGACCGCCCACCTGTTTTCCAACCAGGGTGACCCAGTTCTACCTGTCACCTCACTCTCCACTCACCTGCACAGGCAGGCCCACTTGTACAGTCATTCAGTCAGCTCACCGGTGCAGAGACAGTTCAGTTTAGTTCAGATCTGTATTTTTTTCTTTTTCTTTCTCTTTTTGTTTTAAGTTGGTTTAATAAATAGGCCGGCGTATTTGCGCAGGCCCAAGTGGCTACATTGTCCCTGTCTTCTCCCTCACTAGGATCAATAGCACCTATTTTTTACACCAATCTCAGTGGAAAAATACTAAAAATCGCTTTCTGTGACTATCTCATAGTTTTCTAGCTTTATTTTTTAGAGGAAAATTGCACAAAAATTGTTTTTGTCAATTATAGCACCTATTTTTCACACAAATCTCAGTGAAAAAAAAAATACCAAAAATTGGATTTTGTCACTATCTCACAGTTTTCTTACTAAAATTCTCAGTTGTAAATCGGCCAAGAGTGGTTTTTGTCACTGTCTTACTTGAATTTTTACTTTCAAATTTCTGGCTTTTGTCACTATCACTCAAAATTTAGTGGCAAATTGATTAGAAAATGGTTTTTATGACTGTCTCACACTTTTCTTAATAAAATCTTTGGTTGTAAAGTTGCAAAAATTGGTTTTTGTCACCATCTCACCATTTTTTTTACACAAAACTTCGTAAAAAAAAAGGGTTTTTGTCGCTATCTCACAGTTTTCTAACTTAAAATTTTAGTTTTCAATTACCCAAAAATGGTTATCCCACAATCTTGCAGTTTTCTAACATAAATTTCTAGTTGTAATTTGCCCAAATATGGCTCCCCACTTTTTTCACACAAAATTTGGTGGCAAATTGATGAAAAATGATTTTTGTCACTATCTCGCAGTTTTCTAATTAAATGCTTTAGTTTTAAATTGCCCAAAAATGGCTTTTGTCAGTTTCTCCCCACTTTTTCACACAAAATTTAGTGGTAAATTGATCAAAAATAGTTTTTGTCACTATCTCGTAGCTTTCTTACCTAATTTTTTTTTTTAAATTGGCCAAAAATGGCTTTTGTCATTATCTCGACATTTTCACACAAAATTTAGTGGTAAATTGATAAAAAATAGTTTTTGTTACTATCTCACACTTTTTTTATCACTATTTTGCAGTTTTCTTATTAAAACTTTTAGTTGTAAATTGGCAGAAATTTTCACTCAAAATTTAGTGGCAAATTGATAAGAAAATGGGTTTTGTGACTGGCTTGCACTTTTCTTAATAAAATCTTTTGGTTGTAAAGTTGCAAAAATTGGTTTTTGTTACCATCTCACCACTTTTTTCACACAAAATTTAGTGGTAAATTAAAGAAAAAATTAATAAAATTTTCACTATCTTGCAGCTTTCTTACCTAAATTTTTTAGTTTTGAATCGGCCAAAAATGGCTCTTGTCACTAACTCACCATTTTTCATACACAATTTAGTGCAAACTGATAAAAAAAAAATGGCACTATCTTGTAGTTTTCTTACATGAATTTTTAGTTGTGAATTGCCCAAAAATGATTTTTGTCACCATCTCACCATTTTTTCACACAAAAGTTAGTGGCAAATAGATGAAAAATGGTTTTGTCACTATCTTGCAGTTTTCTTACTTAATTTTTTATTTTTTAAATTGGCCAAAAATGGCTTTTGTCACTATCTCGCAGATATGTGACATGAATATTTAGTTGCAATTTGCCCAGAAATGGCTTTTGTCACTTTATCACCATGTTTCTGCACAAAATGTGGCAAATTGATAAAAAAACATTTTTTATCACTATCTCGCCATTTTCGTACTAAAGTTTTTAGTTGTGAATTGGGCAAAAATGTTTTTTGTCACCATCTCACCATTTTTCCACACAAATTTTAGTGGGAAAACACTATGAATGCTTTTGTCACTATCTTGCAGTTTTCTTACATAAGTTTTAGCTGTACATTGCCCAAAAATGGCTTTTGGTACCATCTCACCATTTTTTTCACACAAATTGATAAAAACAGGCCAAAAATGGTTTTTGTCACTATCTCGCTGTTATTTTACCAAAATGTCACTATCTCACCATTTTCCACACAATTTTTAGTGGGAAAACACTCAAGATTGGTTTTTGTCACGATCTTGCAGCTTTCTAACATAAATCTTTAGATGTATATTGCCCAAAATTTGTTTTGTCACTATCTCACCCTTTTATCATACAAATTTTATTGGGAAAATGCCAAAAAGTGGCTTTTGTCACTATCTAGTAGTTTTGTGATATATTTTTCTATGAAAATTGGCCAAAAATGGCTTTTGTCACTATCTCACCATTTTTTCACACAAAAGTAAGTGGCAAATAGATAAAATATGTTTTTTGTCATTATCTGGCAGTTTTTTTAACACAAATTTGAGGGGGGAAACATTTAAAAGTGGTTGTTGTCACTACCTTGTAGTTTTGTAACATAAATTTCTTAGATAAATATTCCCGAAAAATGGTTTTCGTCACTATCTCACCCTTTTTCACACAAATTCTAGTGCCAAGTTCCATGCAAAGAATAATAGGTTTTAAAGACAAAAAACAGGGGTTTTGTGATTATTTGGCAGTTTTGTCACCATCTAGCCTGATGGTTTTGCGAGATGGCACCATCTGGACATGTTTTGTCGGTATCTCTCACTTTTGTCAGTATCTAGCCTGATGGTTGCAAGATGCTATCAAACCTATACATTTTTGTCAGTATCTCGCAGTTTTGTCAGTATCTAGCTTAACAGGGTTAATGATTAGGGTTAGGGGAACTTAGGAACTTAGGGTTAGGAATAGCAATAGGGTCAGGATTTTAGGGTTGGGTTTAGGGATAGGTTGAGGGATAGGGATAGCTTAGAGTGAGGTTAGGGATCACTGTGGTAAAACTTGATGGGGGAGGGCAATTTACTAGGGGGGTGGGGAGATTTCCTAGGGGGAGGGGAGTTCCAAAGGGAAGAATTCTGGGGGAGACTTTCGGGGGGGGGGGGGTCCTAGCATCGCAATAGGCAGGGTTATTTCATGTTCCTAACATTTGACATTACAGGTGAATTTTCTTGACCGATTTTTAGCACCTTCTCAATGAAAATTCACAATCCTTTTCAATACCGACTTAGCTAGTTTAATTATCAGCCAATGAAATAACACCAACTATTCACTGCGGTTCTCTCGGGGGGGGGGGTAGTGGTACCCATCAGATAACTGTTATCAGTGATAAGAGCTGGGAACTGCTTCAGAAATGGCTGCGCCCATTGGGCAATCAGCTACCTAGGTATAAATCCCGGGGTATAAATCCTACTCCAGACAGTTTTATACTCTGAAATAGGTGATAGACACATCTCAAGTCCGTTTGGTATATCTCCGAGAAATAGTTCGGTTGCCATGGCAACATATGTAAAATAGCACAATTAATCCTCAGAAATCATCCCAAGTTCTCATTGTCGATTGCCTGATATCAATGCGTTTTGATGCTTCGATCTCCTGTCTTCACTTTCTTTTAGTGAGTAGACATAGAAGGAGAAAATTGGTTTGGATTGCAGGAAATAAGACTACCGGTATATCCATTAGCTGTCTGTCTAAACCTTTACATTTGTGATAGTTTATTAAGGTGGCTGGCGGGGATAGATTAAAAGTAATTAGATTTTCGTCATTACCTCACCCCAAAATGATGTGTACATACACTTTAAATATGCTCAAAAATTAATAGGGGGGTCTTATATCTTTGCAGTAGACATGATATTGACATACAGTCCCAGGCATATTTCTAATGTTTTGAATGATTGAATTAACAAATCTAAGGATCTGGCCAGACTAGTGACACATGCATTATTTAGTTTCCTCTAGGTGGTCACATACAGAAGCCCCCATGGCTCATGTGTAAAGTTTCTGCCTTGCACTAAGAAGACCTAGGCAGGCTAGGGTTCAAATCCATGCCAAGCCTTCCTGTATTTAGCAAATTATATTATCCATAATGTCAAACCCAGAGACCCCTGGTGTACAAATAATGAACTAACAATCCCCGCCAGCCACCTTAACGCATCATATCCATTGGTCATCGTCTGGCATGAAAGCAGCCCTATCCAGTTACTCAATAGGGCTAAATTCAACATCAAGCTGTAAGTGTCTGCCATGCACTAAACCCGATTCTCAAGTCGATTTTGGCATACATCAGGACGATTGGCGATGCAAAAGGTGACATCACCCAAGAATCGGGAGCTATATTGGTCAAGAACCAGGCATGTTGGAAGAGCTCTTTAAATTGTAATCGAGGAGTTACTATTATGCCCATTTTTTTTTCTATCCGGATAGAAAAATAAAATCAGGAATCAAGAAATTTTATTGTCGGCCGACAGTATAATATTCATTAGTAGGCCCATAGTAGGAATGATCAGGAATGCCCGTCTATGTGACAAGGTAGGGTACTGGTGCTTATATAGGACTGGTGCTTATTCAAGACCTGGCGCTTATACAGCCCACTAAGACAACCTGAAACCTACCTTTGAACCTTCAACATATTTTACCCCCAGTGCTTATTCAAGACCCAGCGCTTATACAGCCCACTAAGACAACCTGAAACCTACCTTTGAACCTTTAACATATTTTACCCCCAGTGCTTATTCAAGACCTGGCGCTTATACAGCCCACTAAGACAACCTGAAACCTATACCTTTGAACCTTTAACATATTTTACCTCCAGTGCTTATTCAAGACCCGGCGCTTATACAGCCCACTAAGACAACCTGAAACCTACCTTTGAACCTTTAACATATTTTACCTCCAGTGATTATTCAAGACCTGGTGCTTATACAGACCACTAAAGCAACCTGAAACCTACCTTTAACATATTTTACCCCCAGTGCTTATTCAAGACCCTGCGCTTATACAGCCCACTAAGACAACCTGAAACTAACCTTTGAACCTTTAACATATTTTACCCCAGTGCTTATTCAAGACCTGGCGCTTATACAGCCCACTAAGACAACCTGAAACTTACCTTTGAACCTTTAACATATTTTACCCCAGTGCTTATTCAAGACCTGGTGCTGCTAGGGATCCACTGCCGCAAGTTTGTTGCGAATTGTACTCGTGTGTGTCTTGTCGCAGAGCACTCGCAAATATCGACCTGCAGGTTGAATTATAGTCTAAATTATTTGATATTTGCGAGTGTTCTGCGACAAGACACGCATGAGTACAATTCGCAACAAACTCGCGGCAGTGGATCCCTAACTATAGAGGTAAATTATTTTGGGTTAATCATGGGTGTGATATTAACATGCATGTATCAAGATGAAATTATAGAGGGAGGTTGGAAAAATGACGGGCTATGGGTTAAGGTAAGTTTTAGGACTTTTCATTTGGTTTGGCAATTCAGATACAGCGCTTATAAATGTGCACAAATTTTGATGAGGTATAGCTAATTGCTGGTGGAGGGTGCACATGTATATGAAAGTCTTCCAGAGGTAGCCTAGCTGATAAAGGAGTAATTGACGGAAGTTCTGGAAATGTCCCCCTCCCTTTGTTTTTACACAGACATGTTTCTGACGCTGTGCTACAACTATAGAAGAGTCGTATTGTATGGCTACTGACTCCTTGTTGGTAGGTCCCAAGTGTAAAATTACACCCCCTTGTTTTGGCCATTTGATAGCCTCTAATAGGGACCCCAGGAAAAGATGTAAGCTATTAAATACCACATTTATCCAAGTCTTTTGGAATTTTGTTTCTATTTATCATAGAACCAGGGGAATGGTGAAATATATATGTCGGTGGATCCCAGGATTCACCGACATATACATTTCTTTCACCCCATACATTTCTATCATGATACAGGATAGAAGTGGTGACCAAGACTCCAAAAATGTAGGGTTTATCTGAAACACCCTGTACAATCTAATGTCTAGTAACAGAATCCTTTGGGAGCATGCGGGTGAGAGCATTACCCGGTTGTTTTGAAGTCTTTTTTTACAGTGCATAGGGCTATTAACCACTGCACCTTCTATATTGTAATGACGTCCTAGTGTATTTCGGGGTCCCTACCCCTATAACTTATAAGGGAGCGTTCATTTTTTGTGGCCACGAGAGTGAGTGAGTGAGTAATAGATGTTTAACGCCATTTCAACAGCTAAGGTCATATTCATGGCGAGAACAACATTACACAATTTCACAGAGGAATGTGTCAGTGCCCGTGCATATGTGCACCACACACATCCTGAGGGGATAGGAAAGATGAGAGGTAGACCCTTTTCAGTGGGCTAGGGAAGCCCATGTGGCCGCGAGAGGGGTGAGCAAACGAAGGGGGGGGGGCAGATTCTTTGGGGGGAGGGGGGCATTTCTGTGGGGAATACTTCTTTTTAACCTATTCTGAGGGGGGGGGCAAATTTTTTTCATGGTATTATCTTTGTCGCAAAAAGCCACTGCAGTCTTACCATAGATCACAGAGGGGGGGGGGGGCAAAAGCTTTTTGCTCCTTCGTCCCAGGGCGTCACACTAACTTAAATACGCTCTAAACAGGTAGAACAAAAGGATGTGCATCCCCACAAATTCTCACCACCTGCCACTCCCTGGTCCAGACCTGTCAAGTCAGATTTACTTTGAGAAAAGTACTAGCACAGTGATTTTTGAGACCTGTATATGGCTTATCAATTCTTCCCAAATGAAATGAAAACATAGGATTCAGAATAAGCAGAAATATCTCTCATATAAATTCAGGGTTTAGTGCCTTTTAATCGGGAACATATTACATATCTTTATATTTTGCAGAAGGCTGGTGATTGAGAAAGTAGAAACATGGCATCACCCACAGGCCATCCCTTGTTGATGGGAAGGTTCTATGCTGAGTACGATATTCCAGTAAGTCTGCTTTGGCTGTTCATTATTCTTGCTGGTGTTGGAAACTGGGTGGTGATTTGGTGCATCTTGAAGACAAAGGCACTCCGTAACCCAGTCAACATGATGGTTGTGGCCCTTGCCTTCCCCAATGGGGTGGACACCACAATTGTTGGGCCTATGGAGCTTGTTCGTATTCTAATGTTGTATAGACCTGTGAGTGTGCACTGGTGCAACACAAGGGTTTTGCTGAAGACCTTCTCTTTCTCCATCTCCATACTGGTTATCTTCACCCTGAGTGCTATGCGTCTGACTGCAGGACTTCGATCGACACACAAAAAGGTGACCTACAAGCAAATAGCTGCAACCATTGTCACAATCTATGCTGTTGCTGCTGCTACTTCTCCAATCCTGCTTGACAAGACTTCATCAACATACCGCGTCTGCCTTGGCAATGTGCATGATGAAAGGTTGAGGCTGATCCTAGAAAATAAAGATCCAGTATCATCAGAGCTAACAACAGAAGCAGTGAACAACTCGACAGGGGGCGAGGTCCAGAATATGACTGAATTCATGCATGGATACAGCCAGTCTACAACAATTCCTGGAAATCACCAGTCACTGAAGACAAACACAGAAACTGCAACAGTTGTCACAACCTCTGATGTATTCAATGTTCCATCTGCACAAGATGATGTATTCAATATTACATCTGCACAAGATGATGTATTCAATATTACATCTGCACAAGATGATTTATTCAATATTACATCTGCACAAGATGAGGATCGGAGAAAGGCCAGTTCACCAATGAGATTGTGGAAGTATTATCTCTTTGTGAGCATGACACTGTTCACTGGCACCATCATTTGCTACATCGGACTGATTACCATCCTGAAGAAGAACAAACATGGAATAAATGGCATGGTCCTAGGCAATTCAAAGGACATTCTGACAATGCATGTCACTGTGTATGTAACTAGTTCATTCTTTGTGAGTTTCCTGGTTCCTTTCTTCCCTGCCCTTGTCGCACTTCCACCTCAAGCCACACCTGCAAACCTGCACTACATATCCATCTTTCACTGCCTCTCTAGTCTTGATGGAGCACTCGCTCCTCTCATGTACCACTTCTCTAATGCAGGCTACAGGAAATCCCTGCTGAAGGCCTTGCCACGTTGGATGACACTTGTGCTCTGTCACAAGACACAGGTTGTACCATTTGTACCTCCTCCCCCAGAACCTCCAATGGATCTTGCAGCAATCCCTAGTTCATCCAATAGATTTTCTCCCAGTGCAGCTTGCAGGCCTTATCCAGGAATCTCGGCCAAACCTCCCTGCTAAAGAGTAGGATGATATGAGAGGGCAATCAGATGTGATTAATGCAGCCTCCCTGCATGGAAGTCACTTTCTGTTGAATAAGTGATTATTTTTTAAGAACAAGGTGGGATGAATTTTCATTTGTTGTGTAAGATAAATTTTATCCCCTCCCTCGCGAGAGTCAAAAGGTTTCACCGTGGGCTTTTTTCGTGAAAAACAGGTACCTGATAGAATCTTTTTGCCCCCCCCCCTTAGAGGGGTAAAAATGAAAATTCCTCTCCCCTCAAACCTACCAACTCCCACCCCTCTGTTGGTATTTTTTTAAAGTACCCAGCCCGTGTTGCACTGTGATTTTGTACCCACCAATGTTGTCCTGTGCTGTACTGAACCAATACCGAGAGAGCGGATTGTCCAATGGGCGCGGCTATTGCTGAAGCTAGTTCCCAGCTCTTATCACTGATAACAGTCATCTGATGGGTACCACTGCCTCCCGAGAGGACTGCACTGAATGGCTTGGGATAATTTCATTGGCAGGTAAGTAATCCCGCTAAGTCTGTACATGTTGTCCTATGTTGTACTAAATGTATAGGCCACACCTGTCAATTTGTTGAATGTTACAAATTTGACTTGAGCATAGACTCAGGGTATTTGTACCATACGCAGGTTTGCGGCGTAAGGCATTGACCTTTAATAGGGCATTTGTAGTATGAGAGGCGTTTGTAGCCTGAAAACAATTGTGCCTTCACGACAATTCTATATACTTATGTCTTCATGTATAACCCTCGACTATAAAGAGTGTCCCCTATTGGCGCATTTGTAACCTAATTAGGGCCCAAACGAGACTTGCACGCCTTTACACTGCTGCAGTGCCTTGCTGACATGTAGTATGTAGCATGAATGAGGCAGCATCCTCACGTGTCCATGCTCACGTGTAAGACGCACCTTCTACACGGGGTATTAAGGTACCAATTATCTTAATGTATGGGAGTCTAAGAGTGTATACAATAGAATGAAGATTAGTACAAACAATGCGGTCGTAAATGTTGTTGTCTAATGAACTGTTGAACTTATAAACATATTTTCTTTTTATGGTAATGAACTGTTAAACTTATAAACATTCTGGATTAGGATTTGCTGTGACAGGTCACAAGACTAAGGGTATCAGTAGGAGTTGCTGTGACAGGTCACAAGGCCATATCTTAATCCTTTAAAGGACGCTGATGGAGGAGTGCATCATGTCCATTGGTCGTCATGCTACACTAATAAAGTGGCCGCCAAGAGCTGGCCAGCACTTTATTAGTGCATCATGACCACTGTCGAAAAGTGCATCAAACCTGCAGGGTCGGCATGATGCTTGATTGCAGCCCTGGCAAGTTACTCACAAGGGCTGTATCATGTATTCACCATGATGACCAATAGGATGGTGTATTAGTGCATTAGCAGGGCCAATGCCTGGGTATAGGGTAGTCTTCTACAACTTACAAGACTATAAAGCCAAAATAACCAGAATTGTTCCATATGTTATACATTGTACTACCATATGAGCAGACTTATATGAAAGCTGTTGGCTAAATTATAAAACCGGATAGACTAGTTGCTGATCTGCCGCCTAGCCCATAGGAACATTTGGACAATGGGAAACCCCTATAGCTCAAAGGGGAGCGGTCAGCTTCCTGAAAGCCTACCATCTGTAACAAAGGCTTAAGAAGAGACTAACATGTAAGTTATGGACGTCATCGTAATAACATTGTCTAATAGACTGTTGATGTGTATTAGAGTTGACTAGTTATTCTGTGTTAGGCAAGAGACCCTAGAGTGAATTGGGATAGTGCCATTCTGAACATTGTTCTCCATGGGCTACCAACATTGTAGGTCATATTCTATGTGACAGTAAATTTTGGAGCAGGCATAGCACAAGTATCATATATCAATTATGAAAGCTGTTAAACTTTTGAAACATACCAAATTAACTGTCAAATAATTTTATGATGTTGATTGATGACTTTAATTGTACAAGAGTTAATATTAAGGCAAAAAGAAATGAATTGTTTCAGGTCATGCGACCCTAGCTAGCAAAACATAGTTGATTGGTTATTCTGGATTAGGTAAATCATCATGTGAATGTCATCATTAGATATATAAGCAAATGTCCATGACCATTTAGGCGCAGATGAATGCGGACAGGCCTCACTGAGGTGAATGGGATGCAAAAATGTTCCATGGGAGTGGTCATTTGCATTAATGTCATGGCCTATGGGGTTAATTTGCTTTTAGATAAAGAAAGACAACTCAGCTCCATTCAAAATCCAAGATGGTGGACCCCATTGAATACAAGCATATTGTAGTCCATGCCCCCCCCCCCATGGAATATGGGTGTTCTAGTACTAATCTATAGTAACGATCGTATCTGCCATGACATAATTTGTAATAGACTGCTGCAGGATATTGCATGTCATGCTGTGAGAGTTCACAAGGTCATGCCTTAATGTCATTTTTTTTTTTATCTTATAGTAACGCCCAGCCTCTTCTCTGAAAACAAGATAAGAATCTCCTTTATGTTTGAACTGGCGTTTTATGTATAATCATTTTTAATTACACATATCATTCTAGTATCGGTAATATATATTCCAGTGAACCACCAATTAACCTGTATGCAATTATAGTAGATTGTAGTATGGCATGTCCTAGCTGACATTCCTAATTGGCACCTGAGGTTATTGGTTATCATTTTTTTTCAGAAAACCTTTGCCCTAGCTCTGACCTTCTAGACACAGTGGGCGAACAGGAGAGGTTAATAATTATAATGCCCTATAAAGTGGTAAGGGTTCACTAATCATATATTTCTCCGTGGCTACTGATCACGATATATTCTGACTGCATCGCTCACGACCTACCAAGTAGGTGCTCCTTGTGTTAAAAAAAAAACAAAAAAAAAACAAAAAAAAACACTGAAATAGACGTTGCTCGTCTTCGTGCTCACAATAACTCGGACACTAGTATTCTTCCAACTACGGAGTGAAATTGACCTTGTGGAGAAAAAGGAACCATAGAAAAGGGCAATGGACTTTAATTCAAACTGGCCCCTGTGTTTTAACTTATTAAGAATCAATTATCTTTTATCAAGTGACTTGTTCAAAGCTTGGTGGACTTGAGGTGCTAATTGACAATGCAATGATGCATTCAGTGTACTCAAGACCAAGGAACCATACCAGAATTTGGGGAGCCCTCCTTCTGGGAGGTTATAATCATATAAGATCACTCAGGGTTCCCATCACTAGACCTTGAATAAGCGCCTGTCTTATATAAGGGTCGGGGGTAATGCCCCCTCCAAATCTATGAGCACCTGGGCGCTTAAACACAACGATACGGTATAGGCTTTTACCTGACCAAATATTGGATCATTTATGGAGCTGATGAAAAAAACCATCTACCCTCAAGCGAGGATGTTAAAGAAATTTTGCAAATACGTGTGAGTCTTGACAATCACACCCCCTTAAATGAGTCAAAATACCATTTTAACTTACTTTTTCCCAAAATATCTTAAGTGACTTTTAACTGACCTTTAAATAAAGATGGGTTCAACGGACTTTTAACTGACCAGTGGGAACCCTGAAGGTAGGCACTACATGAAAACCTAACCAACATGTAGACCTAAATTATGTTTCGCTGCAAGGAATTACTAGTATTAGGGAGTGGTCATTATTTATCAACAAAAACTTGATCCCTCCTGGGGGGGCGTAAGAAATTTGCCCTCTGTAGCAAAAAAGCCTGCTCTCTACTATATAGATCAGAGGGCACTAAAATTCTCCGCACTGCAGCATGGGGCGGTGCAAAATATATTGAACAAGTAATCAATGGATAATTCATGACGAGTGTGTTAGCAAAGGATAATTACACGAGGGCGTAGCCCAAGTGTAATTATCCTTTGCTAACACACACATCATGAATTATCCATTGACTACTTATTTTATTCCATGATACCAATAGATAATCAATAGAATATCAATAAATTCAAGTTGAAAACAAAAATTGTTCCCCCTCCCCGGGACTCGAAGCCAGCCATAGTGTGTACACGATCGGTACAAACACCTCGTCGCCCGGCATAGGACAGCTACAGCGCCCGTCTCGGCTTGGCTTGCTTTGAATGCATCTCACGGTTATGGTAGCGGACAGCCCGCAGTCGTCGCTGGGTCTTACATTTCAGCGCCCGTCTCGGCTTGGCTTTGTTTGAATTTGTCCCGCGGTTATGGTAGCGGACACACGGCAAAAAATAGTGTTTGTACACGATCGGTACACACACCTCGTCCCGCCTACCTCTAACGGCTGAGTGCAATGCGCTAACCACTAGACCACCGCGTCTCACCCCTCTGCGCCCGTCCTGGCTTGGATTGCTTTAAACGCATCCCATGGTCATGTATACATGATCAATATACACACCTCGGCGCCTGGCTAGGCTGGCTTTGGTTTGAACGCGTCTCGCGGTTATGGCCCGCAGTCTTCGCTGTTATGCGAGCAGTAGACAAAGCTGGTGGGGGGGGGGCACAACCCAGACTTACTGGAATTTTCACACTTTGAATATATAGAAGTTATATGTGAGTACCCTTCCCGGGCTTTGTATCATATCAAGACCTGGTTCTAGCCAGCCACTTCTCATCAGTCCTTGTGGCACACTACATAGGGAGTTGGACTTGGGATTTGAGACTGCAGGTTCGATCCCTACCCTGGCCATGAAAATTTCGTGGGTTTTAACATGTAACATATGCCATGTAAGGTGTGCAGGTTATCCATGGATAACCACACCGGGTGCCTGTTATCCTTGGATAACCACACACCTTACAAAAGTCATGATGCAGGCACCATGGTGTGCAATATTGACAGGTATGTGCACGGATATATCCAGGAAAAGCACTCAGAATCCCAGAAATTGTGGAATAATGACAGCTATTGGAGGGGTTGCATAAAATATTTTCGGGCACCCGCAAGATAACCCACCATGATGACCACTCGCTATGATATTGAAAACTGTTGTTCCATGCGGGATAGTTTTATTTCAATGCGCTTTTAAAGACTTAAAGTAATGCAGTCACACCCAAGTAAAAGTTATATAAATAAAATTCCATACAAACGAGAGCAGAACACTTTTGGTCATTTATTTTCATTCTTTTATTAGCATTAGTCTTACCATAGGATACATTACAGATTGTGGTGTCCCAACAAGTCATACTGATACAAATGCATATTTGACACCTTTTACATTCTTCTTTCACACAACTTACAGACTTGGAAACTCAGTCTACAGCAACCATTTCAAAAATAGATACAAACGCCAACTCATCCGAGATCATATACCATATGGTTGATGAGAAAACCACTATACAAAATTGCATATTCGACTGATGTTCGATCACAAAAAGTGTTTCCCCCAACAAATTTTATCTACTCGCTACAACGAAAAAATCCTGTATTGAAGACAAGTTCACTTTTACATGCAGATATCATGCAGCATTTGTCTGTTTGGAATAAGTGTATTTTTTAAAGAACGATTACGTTCTCAAGTTTATCACAATGTGTCTTTATATGATGTACATATATAATAAAGTAGTAAAACTAATGATTTTTGAGCACGTGTAAGCCTTCAGCCAAAGCATTTTTTTCTAACAATACGCCTTCAGCCAAAGCATTTTTTTCTAATACGGCTTTTATACAATAGCCTGGCACTAGTCAAAAGCAAATAACTCTTTATTAAACGACAAGTCAACATGATCAAACCCAAGTTTTCTTTGAGACCTGACTGAGAAATGTGTCTAAATTATATCCAATTCTACGATTTTAAACATAACATTACCCTATTTAAACAAATTTCCGAGCCTCTTTTCTTATGTCCTACTACATCTTAGATATATAGCCTTATGTATAAAAACAAAATGTTCAACTTAACAGTAGCTTTTACTAAAGAAAGAGGACTTTGACTAATAACTGCTGCACAAGATTGATCCCTCTGGAGGGCTTTATCCAATATAGGACTGACTGCTCCCTTTACTATTGATGGGACTCGCTTATCCGAACACAACACGGTGGTGTCAAATCTCAAATAAAGCTACCTGCAGAGACCAGCCATTTTTGAATTTTAGATATGCTTCCACCCCAAATACCTGAGGTATGTACATCTGGAATAATTCCACTTAAAGAATGTAGTTCTAAATATTCAAGAACAGGCCCAGCCTTCTCTCTAAAATGTGTACACTTGCTGATGTCAGCCATGAAGAATTCCTTTGTGCTTTACATTTGATCAATTCTGATCTAGTCAGATAATAGCTCCATAGCATGACTAAATGCAATGACAACCTATTCTTTTATTTTATTTTGTGAGATGCTGTGGGAGAAATAATAATGTGCTTGAATATATTACATAATGTTTGAATATTTCCTCGCAAAGTCCATTTCCTGACCTCCGCATACATGTGAACCGATGAGGAAATTTAATTGGCACTTTGTGAATATTGAACAGCATTCTCTGCTCACCGAATATTGAACATACAATATTACCGCATAATTGCGCTTTGGATCCCCAGCGCTTATTGATTTGGAGGAACGGTTGACCCCGGACCTCATACAAAAGAGGTGCTTCTTCAAGGTTCATTTTCAGTGCTAAAGAACTAGTTCAACAACCCCTTACCCCTGCACTTATACAAAACCCAGGGATACAGTACAATGTATTGAATACCATTGTAAGTTGATATGACATCTATCAAGTTAGCAAATCTTTTCAAACCACATTAAAATGATGGGATGAAACCAAGTTTGTTCATGAGAATGGACAGTCTTTTGACATTGGTAAAGAAACTTTGGCCCTGGGAAGCGCACCTTATGATCGGCACAGAAAAATAAGTTTTCAAATTAGCATGATATGCTTGGTCAAATCAAAGAAACCTGCTGACTGTTTGACAGTATGCAAATGACTAATTTAAACACAGGATCTGAACTACATGGGGAACGTATGTAGGCGACGAATAACCAGAATATATAGAACATCTCATCGCAGGATGAATCTAAGTTACAACCAATATCCATTATAACAATCTCTATAAGAATCACTGTGCTAAGACTGTTAGAGCTTTAATCAAATTTTACACCTGGATTTGACTTTCAAACAAGTAAATAACATTACCAACTTATTACACCCAACATTATAATATTGTCGCCTCAGTAAAAAACAGCTTATAATGACTACAACAAATGTAGTCAACCACTTTTCATTTTTTCCTTCGCACTGAGACAATTGATATGGAAATGCCATGCATCTCTTAGCACAAATCTGCAAGGATCCCCACAGTGTGCAAAATTAACTGAATCAGTATCATGACTACAACAAATGTACAGGCAACAAAGACAATTATATACATATGTATACAAAATATAAACCTAGTATAAATAAGGGCTACCATAGTTTTAAGGTGCCTCTCTTTTTTGCCGATACTCGTTTTGGCCTCAATGATGCAGGTTTCTTCACCAATACCCGACGCGTGGGCGGCTCCTCTTCTTCAGTGTCTTCAACGGGAACAGGTGATAGAAAATTGATGGGACTGTCGCTATGGGGTGCACTTTTTGAGCTTTTGGCCCTGTAATGAACAAATGTTGAGGGTTGTTTTAGTAAGGTGAATGCATTGAAAATTGAACGCGTGCTATAGAGCACTTATGGCCCAGGTCTTCAACCAAATATCATAAAAAAACAAATAGAAGTTAAACCTACCTAACTGTTGACACTATAGTGACAATATGTCCAAGTCGTCAATGCTTAAGCCTATGGAAAATGCACCAATTATCGTTTGTATGTTTCATTGGCGAATAAATACTCTCTTGGTGAGTTAAGCATTGCAAAACAGCAGCAGGTCTTGAATAAGGATCCATATTAACCATAAAAAGGCATGAGACACTGTAGTTCTCCTCCATTTTGTTATAATCAAGCAGTTTCGATGGCAACGTGAGTCGATCGTCTCGCTAGTCTGCCATTTTGGATTTTGATGTTCTGTGCGCATGCACAACCCCTCCTTGCCCAGAGATGTCAGTTGGGTATGGGCTCAACCTCTGAAAATTTTTGGGTGTTAGCAAAACACCCATTCTCCTAATGTATTATGCTATAAAAAGCACCCATTTTGTCTTCATTTCAACCTATTCCCCTCACTCAAAACCATTTAAACTTCTCTGGAGTAGATGGTCATAGAAATACAATTAAAAACACTGCATTAGAATTTCAGCCAATCAGCATCCAACTTAGATTCATGTCCTCTGAAATGAGATTTCAGAGATCCTCTGAAAGGTGGTTTGTCTAGAAAAAGCAAGAGGGCAGCACAAGGCATGTTTAATTGCTTTAATTCCATCTGCTGAAGCCTGAATTATGCTCAGCCTTAGGCTCCCTAGAAGAAGAAGGGCACGTTGTAAGGGTGTATCTATGATTTATGTAATTCTCTCTATCCATATTATGATCACAATTTAGAGGAAGCCTCTGAGATGTCTGATTTTTAGGAAAGTTTGAACATCTGAAAATAGACAGACCTCTGAAGGTCTGACATCTCTGCTTGCCGGAAGTAGCATTTTCGACGGTATATATTCTATCGATTTAACTTGAAATTAATGGCTTTTTGAATATAATCCATGCATCTTTGGCAATATCAATCAAATTGAATCGAATATACTCTATCTATTTGCTATTAATTCGAAAAATAAAGTCTGACGACCGGTTACTCTGTGCGCATGCGTCAAGTCTCCAGACCGGAAGTGAGGCAGTCGACATAACAAAATTATGGTGGTCTGATTTACACTCATATACCAACGGTCTTAACCCGTCCTACACAGAAAATCTCACCTTACCTGCTGAAAAAAAGCGTCTTAATTGCCCTATTCCCATAGAAGTCAATGTGTTATTTTGACCCCCTATGGAACGCCGAAATTGACCGCGCAATGCAATCCTATGGAGCCTCGTTTTCGTGAGAGAGTAGGTCAAATATGTCAGGTTTTTTCTTCAGCTTTTTTCATAGCTAAAGAAATTTTTTCCCCTGGAATTGTGCATGTACAATGGAAGACTAGATCCTAAATAACATGTTTCCGTGATTTTTTTGTTTAATTATCCCCCAATTTCGATGAGCAATTCCCTTCTAAAGTCCCAATTCCCGATCGTCAGTTTGTGTCCGAAAAGGCGCCGCCAATGACCCAGGAGGACCTGGGCCAAAAAGATTACTTCAGGTTTACAAGTATAAGGGATGCAATAATGTCACTAGTCAAAAGAATATGGAAAATATCCCATTTCACTCAACTAGCCAGGGTTTGTGTATAATACTTTGAAGAGAGGGCAATATCAAACCAATGACAACACACTTAAGTCTTGATACGAACCTGTTACAGTCTGGTATCAAACATTTCAAATAAGACAAAGGTAAAATGTGCTCACGTACAAAAAAAGATTACACCATACATTTGTACAACTTAATGGTAAAGAACAATTTGAAAGCAACTTACTTTTTCGCCCTTGTTGTTGTTTTCTTAGTATTGTTGATTATTTTGGCTGGGTTGGTAACATCGGGTAGAAGTGTTTTAAGCTTTACTTTGCTCTTTAGGTCAATCTCTGGCTTGCGGGAACGCGTCCGTGTGATTGGCGGTGAGAAGATAAACGATGACATTGGCTGGGTAGCTACATCATCAGCACCATCTGAAACAGCAATCAAATTCGTTAGGTTACTTAAGAACCAAGAAACGGTTCAAACAAAGAAGAGATTATTTGATTTCTTTTGATTTTGACACGAGTACAAGTTCCATAAACACTAAGGCAAATATCGTAGTTGAAGGCAATGCATTTTCTCCTCTTATTATATATCAATCCCTGTTCAGTTGTTTACTATGGCTTACCTTTTACATTATCAACTGCCATCGGTTCAGAGAAGGTGAAGGCAGTTTTCTCTACTGCAATATAATGAATAATTTTTTCAATATTAAGTATGCAACTAGATTCATGGTTGCAACCAACATGGCACTTCGAAATTCCCTGACTTTTTCCCTGACATAGTCATCGATTTCCCTGACAACATCAATTAGATTTACTGTAGTAGCAGGTGTGGCTTATGCATGAAACTATGCCCTACTGTACCTTATAGCACCGCCAGGTGCAACTTGTGTCTTATGGCATTACAATCAACTTAGGGTGTGACTTATTGTTAAGGTTGCCTTAAAGGGCAACTAGCATGCTAAGACCTACTCGCCTTAGCAAGTCAGATGACCATCACTTGGCCCATGAGGGAGTCGCAATTTTTCCGCTGGTTCCCGTGGATTTGTTTTACATAAGCCTTGCTGTCTTAATTGAAGCATAGTGCCTCCCTTTTCTCATGGATGCCTCTAAAGCTTTCCAAATTCCCCTGACCAGAGAACAACATTTCCCTAACATTTTCACAAACCTGGGATTCCTAACAAAAATCTTCAATTCCCTAACCTGGAAGGAATTTTTGATTTCCCTGACAAGTGGCAACCATGAGATTATCTGTGACTGAAATATTACATGTTCTGGTGAACAGACAGCAATTAAAAGATAGAGGAAAAAATATGTACCAAAGTACCGTAAATCCCCGGTCATAAGCCGGATTTTTTTTTTCTATTTTGGGCCCAAACCGGCTTCTAAATTTTTCCCAAAATCCCCCCCGGCTTATGACCGGTTTTTTTTTACTATAGAATAAAGAGAAAATGGGAAAAATTTGACACCAAAATCAGCTTATAGGATTTCCCTGAACTCACCCCCCCCCCCCCGGCTTATGACCGGGGCCGGCTTATGACCGGGGATTTACGGTAGTACTTGTATTGGGGACTGTAGTTAGGCTGCTCTACCTGGGAAAACATACCATCGGTTATATGACTACTCCTCCCTTACAGCATGCCTGTCTCATACACTTACTGACTTAAAACTAATTCTAAATCTTTCCACTTTCAAGTACCAATTGAGTAAATACTCCTCCCTTACAGCATGCCTGTCTGAGCTATATATAGCTATAGCATTACACTGTATAATTATAATAACATGAAATATATCACCACCAATCATCCTTAGGGGAACATCCAATCAACTACAGAGAATAGCCAATCAAGGTAGTGAACTACCTAATTAAGACATGTCTAGACATGAGGTCATCACTTGTTGATGAAAATACACAGCTACAGCTGATGCAATGTCTCACACCACCCAGCTTGTTATCTATTAGACTATTTAATTTTACAATAGACTAAATACCAATCTTCTAACCATAGGTTCTTGCTCACATTCTTGGTTTCTACTTCTTTATCTACTTCCTAATGCCACACAAACTTGTAGTAAAAAAAGCTTCATTAGTTTTGGAGATAATTTTACTATGGAAGTCTATGGGAAAAACACAAACTTCCAATTTCCCTATCCACTACTCAAAATCGAGCAACAGGATTTCACTCAAAAACAAACAACATAATTAGACTACACTTCTGTACGCTTCATTAAGTTTTAATAAACTTCTATCGACCAGTTTTATCACAAATGCCATCAGAGTGTTACTCCTTTTTCTTGTCAAACCCCTCTCATAAAATTGGGGACTGACTTCATATGCTATTTATAGCTGCAACGTTACACTTAGTCCCCAATAATAATGTTTTTGTTGGTGGATAATCATTATCACTAAAAAAAGTGAAGTTAATGCAGTAGAAATCGCACTAAATTTTTGGTATTTTCTGATGGAAATTGGAATAATGATTGATATATCTGGGAACACCCACCTAGATCATCTTCAGTGACAGTGGAGCTGACATCAGACATGGCAACTCCCTGGGGCTCGGGTGTGGTTTCACGAGATACGCTCCTTCGTGTCCTCATGGCCATCATAAAGGACTGAGAGGAGAGCAGACCCTCACCCAATTCACCCCCCTTCTTAGCATTAAGTGCCTTTTCTACATCATCTTTATCAATCTCTACTGTTTTTTTCCTTGTCGATCTCCGCGTTGGAGTGCGTCTTGTTGGTGTCGTCTTGGACCGTCCACCTGACCGCGTGACTCGGCCTGTCACTTCTGTCTCTTGTTCTTCACTGCGTGGAGGTGTCACATTACCAGCCTCACTGACCGCTGAGGTCACAGGGGAGGATGACCTTGAACTTGGCCGACCCCTTGACCTTCGGGATGAGGTAGATGCTATTGAGGTATTATCATCGTCGATGGTGGTTGTTGATTTTGCATCTGATGTGCTGTCAGCTCTTAGTCGGGATCGAGTAGTTCTTGTCGTGTTGAGAGGCTCAGGCTCGGCAATCAAAGCTGCCTTAGCCGCTTTACCTCTAGAAGTAGATTTAGGTAATGGTTCCTGCATTACTACATCCTCTTCCACCCCCTTACGTGCAGGGCTGTTTGCCTGTGCCCGCGTCACCCTTTGTGGCGTTGTAGCTCCAGTTGACCTTGTTGAAGCTTGTGGCTGCTGTGGTGCAGGCACTTCTGGTTGGGGAGAAGGTTCCTTTGTAGTACGTTGCGGTGTAGTGGCTCGTGTGGTACGTTGCGGCGTTGTGGCCCGCGTGGTCCGCTGTGGCGTAGTAGCCCGTGTGGCGCGGGGTTCGGTAGTCGCGGGAGTGGCGCGGGGTGGTGTTGTGGCCCGTGTGGTCCTGGGTGGGGTGTTAGCTCTTGTTGTTCTGGGTGGAGTAGTTGCCCTGGTGGCCCTTGGTGGGGTGGTTGCCCGTGTTGGTGTGTTTCCCCTTGTGGACCGCAGAACCCGAGGTGGAGAATCAGCTGGCTCTTCTTCAACTATACTCTCCTCAATGACCTCTGGACCAGCAGCTTGTGATCTCGTTAAACGTGCTGGTACTTCCACAGGAGTTTTTGCTCGCCGACTGCGACTTGCTGAGGCTGATGGTTGTTGGTCTACTACAGCACCTTTAGGGGGAGACGCCTGTGGAAAAAAGGGATATCATTTAAAATATCATTTGATATGTTGTAAAGGATATACATGTAGGAACTTTCTTTGTGAGATTCTGCAATACCTAAATAAAATTTATCAACATATTAAAAACCCAGTCACTATATCACATCTCTGAATTATTCATGTCCCTGTGCATATTTTCTAAGATATCTTTTTTCGACCATGCATGCTTTGCATTGGGAGTAAAGATATACCTCTTGAGGCGGAGTGCCTTGGCCAGACTCGGGTGGGGTGGGAGGCATGGACGTTGAGCGTGTTGGGCGAGGGGGAGTCTTGAACTCAGGCTCCACGGCAGAAAGCTGTGAAAGTGGTGCACAAGCGCATATTAGTAAGACACACCATCACATGTCTAGAACACAGCAAGTACAAAAATCACTCCAGTTAACACTTTCAGTGCTGTACAGCATGTAAAAACCTTTTTCCCATTTCTTATGATGCGTGAATGCGGCGCTGACGACTCTACGCAGCAGGGTATGGTTATGCATTATGCTGATCCTACAGTTGATACAGCATGATGCATAATTGCAGCCCCGACACATAACAGTAACTTATACCACCTTAGACCTAAAAAAAATTGTTGTGTTCAGGTAACGCTACCTACCATAACTTTTTTATGGGCATTTTGGGGGAAATCTGGTATTTTGGCATTTATCGAGACATGGAAGTTTGTTTTATTTACGATTTCGCATGTCAAATTCGTGTCGCGTAGGTGCGAAAAATTTACAGCCGGCCTAAAAAAAAGATCTCCAAAAAGATCTCTTTTTTAGGCCTTATGCATGTCCTTGATGTATACAGTTCTGGTTGGTATGATATGACATTATGATATCACCAATGCAGAACTAGAAACTCATTTGACATCTAACTGCATCATGACAACAAACATGGAGCTTTCAGAATTTTTAGAGTCGACCTTGAGTTTGGTGCAGTGAGAAAAGTCCAAAAATCAGATACGTAAAATATTCAGAAAGAAGAACTGCCAATTCTATACATGTAGTGTTGTAATAAAAAAATCTATACACCCATAAAAGAAAGCAAGATTTACTGCAAGCCACACAAAGGAAGCATACAGAATCCCGAAAACAAAATGCTATCATAGTTTTGATTTCTTTGTACAAAGGCCATGGAGGGAGGGGCCAGGGGCAATGGTTAATTGCTGAACATAACCGAACCTTCAATCTCACAGACACAATTTTTCCTTTAAATACCTCTTTTTAATGGAATAATGTGGTGTTAAGATGCGCATTCTGCTTAAAGGCTAGAACCTGGTGGACTGTGGTTGAGACCCTAGACTTAGCATGTACAAACACTGTACACAAGATTATTTCAAATTAAACCTACCTTAAGTACTTCTGGTCGCTGAATCTGTGTGGATGTCTCCTTGACAGAGGACACTGCAGACGAGGCACTGGATGAGGTTACAGACGACGCATCGCCCTCACTGCCTGCTAATGCTCCCTTCGTAGCATTTGTCTGTTCTACGCCGGTCAGGACATCCTCGAGCTCCTCTGTGAGGTCATCTCTCTCACCATTAGGGACATCAGTAGGTGGATGAGTGAGTTCTACCTCCTCTTCTTGGTCAAGGTGTAATTCCAGAGGCTCTGTGCCACTCTCATCACCATCATGTTCAGCATGAGAATATACCGGGATATGAGTAACCATCCCGAGTACATCACTCAAACTTATACTAGTCCTCGTCTGCGATGTATTAACAGATGCGCTATAGGAGGTAGTAGAGGCACTTCGAGAGGCACTACCACCAATGGCATTGGAGATCAGTGCATTTGACTCTCCGAGTTGCCTTCTTAGTTTTCCACTGTCACACATGTCTAATTGGTCCGAGATCACCTCAGATTCCATATGCTGCGTATCCATAGGTTGTGCCTTGTTTTGTGTTATAGCAGTTGTATGCACACTAGTTCTAGATATTGACTCGGTTACTGTAATTTCAATATTGGTTTCCCGAATACCCGTTCCCACCCCTTGCCCCTTGTTGTCACCACCAACTTCATTTGTCTCTATGTCACTTTCTTGCTCCTCATAATACTTTTTCACAACAGGCGCCTCTTTTTCAACTAAGTCCTCCTGTTGCTCCTCAAAGTGACGATTAACGACACGCTCCTCCTCCAGAGGCACATCATCCTCCTCCGTTTCCTGTTCCTCGTAGTGCCGATGTATTGACATGCCAGGTTCATCCGTACCATTACTGGCAGGTTCCGCTGACTCGTCTTCGTCCTCAGAGGACATCTCCTCGTAGCTCGTTTTCATAGTCCTCGCTGGCTCAATGTCACCAGACACAGGGACATCATCAATTACATCGTCTTCATCTTGCTCCTCAAAGTGACAGTGGATGGTGGGTTTAGCGCCAGTTACAGAGACGTAGTCACCCTGACCACTATATGTGGCCAGCTCAGCAGCCTCCTCCTCAGCAGTATCCACATCCTCTGTTTTGGGAAAATAAGAGGTATGGTTAAGACAAGGAAATTTGACTTCCTATTAGTGATACTAGTAGGGGAAGCCGGTTTAGGAATTTAGGACTTGTTAAGAAATCTACAGCATTGCTGTAGTAGCTTTACGTGAGAATATTAAAATAATAGGACAAATAGGCAAATAGGAAACAAGAGTAGAGGATTATACAGTTTAGGCCAACGGTCAATTGTTGTTTAAGAATTTAAGAGTTTAAATATAGTGACTAAGTACTGACATATATGTATTGACTAATCGCTGACAAATAATAAGCGCTGACTATATTGACTAACGTCTGACAAATAGTGAGTAATTAATTACTGACATATGTTGACTAATTTACTGACAAACTGTGAATAAACACTGATTTTATTGACTAATTGCTAATATATAGTGACTAAGTACTAACATATATTGACTAAGTGCAGACAAATTGTTCATAGCTACTGACATATTTAGATTATCCCAGCCAAGGCATGATGCACCAATGAATCAATGGCTATTTCTCTACTGTTTATCGACAGATTGTAATATATAAAATTCACTATGCAGATTCTACCGTAAAACCTCGCGTATAAGCCGCAGCTTTTAGACCATTTCAAGCACAGGGGGAGGGGAGGGAGGGTAGGGGTAGATAGCTGCAGCTCCTCCTCATACCTTCTCTCAACTTTTTCATTGGTCTAGGAGGGTAGGGGTACACCTCAGGGGCACATAGGTTTTTAAATTTTGAAAATCCATCGGTTAGAAAAAAAGTTTTTTATATTTTGAGATTAATTCACAAACTCAGGGTGCGGCTTATACGTGGGGGCGGCATGGCATATATGCGGGGTATTTCTTAAACTTCCAGACCCATTTTGCTAATGGTTGCTGACAAGTTGTGAATAATTGCTGACATATTGACTAATTGCTGAAAAAATAGTGACTACCGTAATCTCCCGCATAGAAGACGCGTTGCGCATATAGGACGCACCCCAAACTCAGCAGAAGAATTTTCGCATATAAGACGCATCTCTTAGGGCTCAATTTTGTAATTTTAGTACTGTTCTATAGTAAAATTACCCCTTGTATAAGACGCACCCCCAACTTCAGTAGATCCTATAAGACGCACCAGGCATTTGTTTGGCGTAGAGGACGCATCTTCTACGCGGGAGATTACGGTAAGTACTGACATATATTGACTAATCACTGACAAATAGTGAGTAAGCACTGACATATATTGACTAAGTGCTGACAAATAGTGCAAAATTACTGGCATATTTTGACTAATTGCTGAAAAATTGTGACAAAGTATATTGACTGATTGCTGACAAATTGTGAGTAAATACTTACATATATTGACTAATTGCTGATATATAATGACTAAGTACTGACATATATTGACTAATTGCTGACAAATGGTGAGTAAATACTGACATTTCGACTAATTGCTAACAAATAGTGAGTAATTACTAAAATATATTGATTAATTGCTGATAAATGGCTAATTTCTGACAAATAGTGAGCAATTACTTCCTTATATTGACTAATTGCTGACATATAATGCAAATAGGCCTCATGCTACCCCTAAAGGGCTAACGTTGCATTAATGCATTGTCACCCAAAGAGAGTTAACTGTGCATTGGGGCATCATGCCACCCCTAAAGGGCTAACTGTGCAATGTGTCATCATGTCACCCCTAAAGGGCTAACTCTGCAATGTGGCATCATGCCACCCCTAAAGGGCTAACATTGCATTAATGCAATGTGTCATCATGTCACCCCTAAAGGGCTAACACTGCATTGAGACATCATGCTACCCCTAAAAGGCTAACGTTCCATTAATGCATCATGTCACCCCTAAAGAGTTAATTGTGCAATGAGGCATCATGCCACCCCTAAAGGGCTAACATTGCATTAATGCAATGTGTCATCATGTCACCCCTAAAGGGCTAACACTGCATTGAGACATCATGCTACCCCTAAAAGGCTAACGTTCCATTAATATTAATGCATCATGTCACCCCTAGAGAGTTAATTGTGCAATGAGGCATCATGCCACCCCTAAAGGGCTGCCATCCCTAAAGGGCTAACTGTGCAATGAGGCATCATGCCACCCCGAAAGGGCTAACTGTGCAATGAGGCATCATGCCACCCCTAAAGGGCTAACTGTGTAATGAGGCATCATGCCACCCCTAAAGGGCTAACTGTGTAATGAGGCATCATGCTACCCCTAAAGGACCAACATTACATTAATGCAAGGGGGCATCATGCCACCCCTAAAGGGCTAACTGTGCAATGTAGCATCATGTCACCCCTAAAGGGCTAACTGTGTAATGAGGCATCATGTCACCCCTAAAGGGCTAACGATGCATTAATGCATCATGTTACCCCTAGAGAGTTAATTGTGCAATGTGGCATCATGTCACCCCTAAAGGGCTAACGTTGCATTAATGCATCATGCCACCCCTAAAGGGCTAACTGTGTTATGAGGCATCATGCCACCCCTAAAGGGCTAACGTTGCGTTAATGCATCATGCCACACCTAAAGGGCAAACTGTGTAATGAGGCATCATGCCACTCCTAAAGGGCTAACGTGGTGGAGACAGACCAGGCAGCTATACTCAAAGGCAGCCGGTCGTGTGACAACATGACTTAACTAGACTTGCATAGGTCTTCTACACTTCACAGCTTTTTTTCTTCCTAGTACATAGGATTAGTGTTCAATGATCTTAGCAAGCCGGCCTTAGGACCTTAGCTAGTAGCTAGGACCTAAGCAAGTCTATGGGGCCGTAACTTCCATGCACGAAGGTCGTTCACCAAGGTCACTCAACCCACTTTGACGGCGTACAGAGGCTTTATAAACGAGTTCGTAAATCCAATAAAAGCAAAAAATTGGAACACGTCGTGAAGGAGGCATCCTACTACTTCAATTATTTTATGTGAATAACTTCTTCCCATAGGTTCAACGTTGAACCGCCAAGCCCCACACCCCCAGTGGCGTAACGTGTGCCGATCCAATACTGCAGCCTCGTTCTGGGTGCATGTAAACATTCAAAATGGCGGACCGCCGCTCGTCAGGGGAACTACATCCCCTCTCGTGGTGGATCGGCCACCTCGTACACCATGGTCGTTTACCGTAATCTCCCGCGTAGAAGACGCGGTGCGCGTAGAAGACGCTCCCCAAAACTCAGGGTATGCTGGTTCACATAGAAGACGCATCCAACCCCTCTGAATCGATTTGTAAAAAAAAAAACGTACAAGACGCCCCCCCAACTCAGCAGGGGGGGGGGGGGTCGCGTATAAGATGCACCCCCCCCACCCTCCACCCCCAAAAAAATTAAAAGAAATGTTAAGTCTATGCTGTCGTCGGTCCATGCGTCCCTACACCCCGGCAAGCCACACCGCATTGTCAACCTGTTGAGTCTATGCTGTCATCGGCACACAGTCGGCGTCTTCCCCGCCGAGCAAATCTACAGCGACCGGTCTGCCGCGGTGCAGGCTCTATGAGTTCAAGCTGTCGTCGGCGTCAAACCCGCCGATCAAATCTACACCGACCGGGCTGCCGCGCTGCTGGCTATATGAGTTCAAGCTGTCATCGGCACACGGTCGGCTTGAACCCGCCGAGCGCGTCGACACCTCCCGGTCTGCCGCGGTGCTGGCGCTATGAGTTCAAGCTGTCATCGCTACACGGTCGGTGTCAAACCCGCCGAGCAAATCTACACCGACCGGTCTGCCGCGGTGCTGGCTATATGAGTTCAAGCTGTCATCGGCACACGGTCGGCGTCTTCCCCGCCGAGCAAATCTACAGCGACCGGTCTGCCGCGGTGCTGGCGCTATGAGTTCAAGCTGTCATCGGCGCATTTTCCCAAATGAAATGTTGGAAAACCCCGCGTATAAGACGCACCCCCAACTTGAAGAAATCCTATAAGACGCACAAGGCATTTGTTTGGCGTAGAGGACGCGTCTTATACGCGGGAGATTACGGTAGTTCCTCTCTATTACTCTTAAAGACAGCAATGCTCTAAACCATATTATGCCCTTTTATTGTCACAATATATGAATGCTCACAGGTCCTGCATATATACACCATGCAGATATATTGAGTCAAAGTGCCTATGTCTACTAACTCACAATGCTAACCATCAGAGCACTATAGATGCCACAGATATCAAACTTACCCATGACAATATCTTGGTGGACCTGGTTGGACTGGAATGTAACTTTGATATCATCATCTTCTGTCTCCATGTCCATATTGTCATCTTCGGTAGCAAACCTTGTCTGTCGGACACGTAGAACGTCCATCTTTGGTGATGCTTTGGGTGAATTTCTGCAAGTTTACAGGGACATTTAGAATGGGTATTCAGTGATGACTTTTTTCAAGAGTGATTGAGTGAGTAATAGATGTTTAATGCCATTTCGACAGCTTAGGTCATATTCATGGCGAGAACTACATTACCATTTCACAGAGGAATGCGTCAGTGCCCGCGCATATGTGCACCATACACATCCTGAGGGGATAGAAAAGAGGAGAAATAGACCCTTCTAAGTGGGCTAGGGAAGCCCGACTTTTTTCAAGAGAATTAAGGTTCCTTCTGTATCATCTTTTAACCCTCCATGTTCTAAATGTCAAGGGAAATTTATATCACTGGAGGGAAAGCATGATGCACCAATGCAGCATTGATGAGATACTTGTGTGCATCGCATTGATGCATCATGGTAACATATGAGCATATTCATTATTTTGAAGTCCTTATCATTGTAAATTAACCAGTCTTACCGTTCAGGCGTGGGGCTGCGGTCCCGTGCACTTCTCAGTGGAGAAATGTCAGTGGCAGCAGTAGCACTGGGTGGTTGGGGTGATGGTGTGGTGCTGCGCTCAGATGGCGTTGAGTCGGGGGATGCAGGTACCGAGAACCGCAGCTGTTTGGGTGTGTTCTGTGCACTTGTACTGACCGTAGTTGATAGTGTCATCTTGAGTTTTGATGCGCTCAGCGTATCAGCAGCAGTAAGGTCCATGTTCAACTTCCGGTAAAGCATGGTTTCAACAGATTTTTCTGAAAATAGGAAAAACCAAGGAGGGAACTGTGAATAAGTCTTCTCAAAAGTGAAACAGCTACAAAAATACACATGCTAGTGTAAAACCACATTTAAAGTATCCTTTATTCCATAACACTTTGTGAACTGTGACGAGGTCACACTTGGTCGAGGACATTATTAAGAGTGAAATGTACATCACAGATGTAATGGGCGATCGATTGTAATAGAGATGTGTAATTACGAAGTGATTGGGAGGTGTGGGTGGAGGGGGGGGTACATAGAGGTGTGACTAAAGGTGTACCTTGACAACATCTATGCACTACTATACAGGCCCTTAAAGGGTTAAGAAGTGTGTGAGGCCCTAGTGCAAGGTGATTACCTATAGGCATTACCTATTCAATGGGCTGTAGGGGAGATCTGAGTGGGTAGGCGGATAGAGACTGTCCAAGGTGTTATAAACAGCATAGACTCACTGCATATTTGTCACAGCGAGTGATTTTAGTAGCTGATCTATAGAAGAGGCCTTTTGGCTGTTTTTGATATGACGTGCTGTCCCCCTCTGACATGATGTATTAATGGCCGAGAAGACAAGTCTCTCGGCCAATTATATGAAAAATGATCAAGTGCATGTACCAAAAAAGGCTTTGCCACGAAAAGAATACTTGTTATAACAATCATGCAACGCCCCTTTTCGATACATTTCTACAAACTGTGTTCAGTGACTGAGAAAAAAAGAAATTCCTAGTTCAATACTAGACTTATCAAATATTCATCTCACCTGAGAATTTGGTAGATTTGGCAGTGAGCGGACTCTCGGTTCTGAGAGCGGAGTGGCGTACTTTGAGAATAGACTGAGGTGTGGAGGCTGAATTTGGTGCCGAGATTCGTGCACTCGTCGGTGTCTTTCTTCGCACCGGTGGTGTTTGTAACAGTGACAAGGCTGCGGCACTAGTCACACGACTTAACCTCCTGGAACTGTGACAAAAAGAATCTTG
Source organism: Acholoe squamosa (assembly GCA_949317995.1). Taxonomy (NCBI): domain Eukaryota; kingdom Metazoa; phylum Annelida; class Polychaeta; order Phyllodocida; family Polynoidae; genus Acholoe; species Acholoe squamosa. Next base: position 27,279,845 of record OX439050.1, read on the forward strand.
TCATGAATAAAGTGCATATGGAAAAGTGGGCTCATATCTAAAGATGCTAAAGGCATTTTAATTCTAATTCAAACTCAACAATTCCACATAGCTTGGTCATTCCCTATAAGATACCGTACCACTATTTCCAAACTTCTATTGAATGAATACTAACCTATTAGAGAAGTTGGTGGGTTGGAAAGTAGTGTCATGTATGGTAGTTGAGAATGGTGAGCCGTAGGGCCTTCTTTGCGGGGACAAGACAGGGGCCGCTTGTGGGGAGGCCTCCTGAAGCCAAACATTGGGATACACCACCTCTGTCTGTTCACTGAAAAATTGGAGAAATTGAATATTCTTTACTGATCAAACATGCCTTTATTTATATAATTTTACTGATATTGCATGCCTAAGGAAGTACACAGTAGGGCAAAACCCCTCAAATATGGCGATTTTCTAGAATAAGGGAAAGTTGTAAGCTTAACATGGGGCAGTTTGAATTATACTTTCCTTACAGTTACTAAAATACTTTGGAAAGGTCTGTGCCTAAAATCAGACAAATAATTTTATCATCTTGGTCAATAGGAGTAGACCATTTTGGAGATAATTCTATCCAATTGTTCATCAAGATGTGTGATACCTATACTACCAAGAAGCCTGTACTGGCGGCCCATGGCCCTGAGGTACCAATCACTTACTCTAGCACACCACTGTCTCTGCTGTCACGGGAAGGGTCGGGACCCGACAGAAAAGTTTTAGTTACATTGACAATATCAAGGTTATTGGGGTGTGCATATTACTATAATATATACAGGATACACACGACTTCAATCCATTGATCCATAGCCTCATATCGGTTGAATCTTTGGCCTTAGCTATTCATAATGCCTTTAATGTTCTATAGCCTGTTGATTTTTCAGGTTCTTTGTTTCTCAAAATAGTAAATAGCTTAAGAAAGATTTACTTACCCAATATGTGAGCGGGTCCGTGGCGTGATGGGTGTGCAGGTGAAGGGGCCAGGGTGTCGATCAGCGGGCGACATGGGCTCAGCACTGTCACTGGTGTGTGATAATATATGAAATTGTATATGATCATGAGTATCACAAATAAGACTATTTTTTTTCTGAGAAATTTAATAAACCAAACATGCGTATAAAGACTGTATAAGGTACTGAGTGAGTGAGTGAGTGAGTAATAGATGTTTTACACCATTTCGATAGCTAAGGTCATATTCATGGCGAGAACTACATTACACAATTTCACAGAGGAATGTGTCAGTGCCCGCGCATATGTGCACCACACACATCTGAGGGGATAGGAAAGATGAGATATAGACCCTTTTAAGTTGGCTAGGGAAGCCCGTATAAGCTACTACGTCCGCACAAAGGTGTGTGGTACCTATACTACCAAGAAGCCTGTACTGGCGGCCCATGGCCCTGAGGTACCAATCACTTACTCTAGCACACCACTCAAGTCTGTGCTGTCATATTAAGGGTTGAGGACCCGACAGAAAGACTATGGTAACCTTGACAATATCAAGGTTATTGGGGTGTGCATACACATGTATTACTATATTATACGAGATAACTCCAAATCATCAAATTGATTGTATCTGTGGCCTTAGCTATTATGATGTTATATAATATCTCTAAGCTTTTAGGCCGGGGGCTGATAGGGCCCACCATGCACCCCCCCCCCCACATCCCAACGCGAAGGGTATTTTTTCGATCCTTAGGGTCCCCTGAACAAGATTCAAGATGTTAACATTGATTATCTTGGGATGCACTACAGGTTTTGGCTCATTATCCATGTGCGGGTTCAGACCACTTTTGGGTCAATTTTGGTACCATGTTATTCAAGGGATATGCTTAATTCCCAAGCTCTAAGACTATCTTACCTTGTCTGGATCCTGAAGCTATTAGTCTTGTTGGAAAGAAGACATAATAAGCATTTCATTAAGCCCTAATACATGTTTTTAAGTTCAGCTTTTGAGTGTACCAGACAGTCGGGAAGACGGAAGATTGAAATTACAAAGTTCCTATTTTTAACTGAAAATCTTGAATGCGCTCCAGATACATGTATAAAACTTGCCCCTATCCCCATCTAAGCACAATATCTAATATGATTTATGTAGGCCAAACCTCTCTGAGTAATATGAGATATTTTGCAGAAATCCTTGATGACTATGACACACGTTATTGCCTTGGATGCAAAGACACTAGCTTGAGCCAATACGATGCTGTTCCATTTCAATAATCTCCCTCTTTATGTAAATGGATGTTTTTCCATGCTAAATCTTTATCAATTCTCCTGATTCTTATGCTAAAAAGAGTGCTGATTAAGAATATGCATATTTCTACTTCATAAAATTTAATGGCGAGGCTGTGTATGGCTGAAATTCAAAATGGCCGACAATAGATTCAGATATCACTTTGAATTACATTAATGTGCAGTCTGGAAAGTATCTTGTGGGCCCTATCCCCTCTTAATCAGCTAAGTAGAATACAGTGCTGCTTTTGTTTTGTTGCTAAGTGATGTTGCTGCCTAGCAACAGCAGCTTTGCATAGCAACCAAGCCCGAAAATATGCTTGAATGCCCATATCTGCATGGTTTCCTTTCAGCAACATACTCCTTTGATGTAAACTTGCATATAACTCTTCTGTGACTTCCATCATAGACTAGGAATAGAGGTGATAAAAGGTTGCTAGGTTGTGTGGTGGCCTTGCAATAGCAGTTTTGCATAGCAACAATGATTTAAGCCGAAATACCTGCCTGCTCACAGGCAGGATCCAAGAGGTGAGTGAGTAATAGATGTTTAACGCCATTTCGACAGCTAAGGTCATATCCATGGCGAGAACTACATTACAATTTCACAGGGGAATGTGTCAGTGCCCGCGCATATGTGCACCACACACATCCAGAGGGGATAGGAAAGAGGAGAAATAGACCCATTTAAGTGGGCTAGGGAAGCCCGGATCCAAGAGGTATACAAGTCTATAGTGGCACAAACACATGGCTAGTCTGAACTAAGTACTCACCGTAATCTTCCGCGTATAAGGCGCGTCTTATAGGCCAAACAAAATGCTGCTGGGTCTTATACGTGGGAGGTAAATTGCCTTGAGTTTGGGGTGCGCCTTATGGGGGGGGGGGTATCTTTTACTATAGAACAGTACTAAATTAACAAAAATCTGCCCTCAGAGGTGCGCCTTATACGTTATAACAGACCTCCCTGAGTTGGGGGTGCACCTTATAGGCAAGGTGCGCCTTATACGCGAGAGATTACGGCACTGTCAGTTCCTGGAAATTGTCCCTCCTATTCACAAACATGTAGTTTTCATGTACATCAGCTTATATTGACTGAAACATGAGATATATCCAATAAATCTGACATGTTTATCTTGAGCTTAGATATCACTACCTCAAAGGCCTCCATTGTCAACATGCTGGGGTGCTACCTGGTGTTAACCAACCAAGAATAGTGTAGTCTTTTTGGCACTAGGTGGCTACACCTGGCTTCAAGATGGCCGACAATGATTTGGAGGGAGATTTGAAAATCACCTGGATTATAAATTATCACAAGTATTTCAAGTGCTTTGTGTATTGTGAATCTTTGGATATACATTGAGGGAAGTGTTGGTGGAAGCATTGGACCTGACAGTAAGTACTTCTGTGAGAAATGGCCACTCTGCCAGATTGGCTGACCAAACAGACTACAACAAACACACTTGGTCTCTGAGGTTCCCTCAGAGTGTCTACGGAGTACAATGATTAGATTCATACCTGTAGGCATATACTATGGCTTGTGCATAGTCTCCCCTCAAGGACATAGTTCACTGATTTCAAATTGCATATAGCTCCCTTGTGCACATCACATAGTATGAGGGTCAGGTCGCCAGAAAGCAGTAGATTTTGTGTTTTTGGGTCATTTTGGACTCTTATGGCTCTAGAGAAAGAAGTTGCAAATCAATCTTGTCTTACATAGACTCATTTGATAGAGAACACTTAGGGCTATCAGAAAGATGTAAATTTGTGGTCATCCATCAAAAACTCTTAGACTTATAGCTTGCCGAAGTGAAAAAAACAGTCAAATTTGTTCTTTTTTGACTTTTTGTATTTTTTACAAGTGTCCTGTATTGAACAAAACCGTAGTGTTGTAGATTTTAATAGAATAGTAGAGAATAGACCTGTGAGACATAGCGCGGCAATCTTGTGTCTAGTGATAGAATAATAGGAAAGCTAACTTCAAAGGCAATTAAAGGTTGTACCATCTGGCTCACCATGTAACTCTTGTGCTGCCTTGTACTAATAGGTCTACTACCGAGAAGTTCTGCCTGCCCATAGATGACCACTACAAATGGTAGAGGTGGGCATGTTCAATGACCCAGAACCATATGCACCAAGGACCCCAGAATGACTAGGGTTGTGTGTGGCAGTCTTATCAACCCCAACAGCATACAGCTGGTCACAACCCCTGCCCCACCAAACTGGTAACCCCCTCCCCTCTGTAGACAGGGTACACCAAGTTTAGCATTTGTCTCTCAATAGAGATTTATAGAGATTCTAAACAGTAAATATCTTCTTCAAATACAGAATATATGATCCAAATGTACCATCACCCCGTGAGATGAAACCTTTAGTACATATATACAGCAATTTCAGACCACAGAATTATCAGATAAAGCCTACAGAGATGTATTGGTGAATCTTAATTTTGTCTTATGCTAATCTTCCATAGAGCTCCAGGAGCTGAAAAGTCTAATCTAATCATAAAACCCAAACTAAACATATATCACAAAAACAAGTTATCTACCATTAGTACATACATATGCTGATAACAATGCCTCAATATTGTGCCAAAATAGTCCATAGGAGAAGAACAGTGAACGAAAATAGAAATCAGGGCTCCCCTATCCCTTACACCGTGGCGACTCTGAACCATTGACTAATCTACAAGTCTCACTAGTAGGACTTAGAGTCGCCGCGCTAATAAAGAACATCTGGAGTAACTCAAAGTTATCTTTTGTATCATATATGATTATAGGTATCATTTCCATGAGGTTTGGACATGTTACTGAGTGAGAATTTTTCATTATGTGTCTTTGAAAATGGAAATCTGTAATTTGTAACGTCCGGTACCAAAATCTAAATCAGTTATAAAACATGGAAAAAATGAAGCTTCATAATCTTTGTTATTACCCAAATGGAGGGCTTTATAATCCCCTACTTTGGTGAAAAAATTGTGTGTCTATCTACATTTGTCTCCGTGTGAGAGCAGCTTATGTGAAATAATTCTGATAAAAGTACCGGATGTTACGTAATGTCCAGTACTTTTATCATCATGTAAGAGGTAGTCTACTGTGCATGCATAAGTCAAATTTTGATCCATTTTGTAATTGAAGTCAATAATAGACATATTGGCCTTGTTATTTCATATGTTTGTTATGCATAATGGGACATTCCTATATTCTGAGAACAACTTCAATTACCTCCATATTTCATCATTTTGGTACCGGTTGTTAAATGACACAAAACAAGCAATAAAAATGGAACCAGATGCCCTAAGTCGGTATTTTTTTGGTTTTCTGAGCTGAGGGGATGTCCCTTCACAATTGTGTTGAGGTTATATAAAGTAATTAGTAAATTAATTTTAAAGGCCCTTCAAGGGCAGAATCTGACCCATGAACATAGGTAGAAATGATTGCTATGTCATGTGGTTGCCTAGAAACTGCAGCTTTACATAGAACCCCATGTTTAAATCTATGCAGATAGTCACAGATAAGTGTATGGTCTTGCCTCAGGGATGTATTGCAACATACAGTTCTTAATAGTAGTGTAGGTTGGGAAAGGGAACCTTGATGGTAAAGGGCATACTCATGATTATGCTAGAGCATTGCTCAAATAGAATAGAGATCTGGATAGGAACTACAGGCTTACTAGCTACTTGTCACTTTGTGCCTATATGTCAGATGTCATTGATAGTGGTCACACATGTAATAACCCCCAATTAGGTATTGTCCATTTTCAGTTATGTATCCATCACAGTCATTCAATATACAATGCTTTCTTTCTCTCCCATATTAATTAAACCTTCCTGAAAAATGAATTACAGAGTTAGTGATCATGTGATGTGCACAAGGGAGCTATATGCAATTTGAAATCAGTGAACTATGTCCTTGAGGGGAGACTATGCACAAGCCATAGTATATGCCTACAGGTATGAATCTAGACATTGTTGCTATGCAAAACTGCTATTGCAAGGCCACCACACAACATAGCAACCTTTTATCACCTATATTCATAGTCTATGATGGAAGTCACAGAAGAGCTATATACAAGTTTACATCAAAGGAGTATGTTGCTGAAAGGAAACCATGCAGATGTGAGCATTCAAGCATATTTTCAGGCTTGGTTGCTATGCAAAGCTGCTGTTGCTAGGCAACCACATAACTTAGCAACAAAACAAAAGCAGCACTGTATTCTGCTAAGCTGATTTATAGGGGGTAGGACCCACAAGATACTTTCTAGACTGCACATTTATGTAATTCAAAGTGATATCTGAATCTATTGTCTGCCATTTTGAATTTCAGCCATACACAGCCTCGCCATTAAATTTTATGAAGTAGAAACATGCATATTCTTAATCAGCACTCTTTTTAGCATAAGAATCAGGAGAATTGATAAAGATTTAGCATGGAAAACCATCCATTTACATAAAGGGGGGATTATTGAAATGGAACAGCATCGTATTGGCTCAAGGTAGTGTCTTTGCGTCCAAGGCAATAACGTGTGTCATAGTCATCAAGGATTTCTGCAAAATGTCTCATATTACTCAGAAAGGTTTGGCCTGCATAAATCATATTAGATATTGTGCTTAGATGGGGAAAGGGGCAAGTTTTATACATGTATCTTGAGGGCATTTAAGATTTTCAGTAAAAAAAAGGAACTTTGTAATTTCAATCTTCCGTCTTCCCGACTGTCTGGTACACTCAAATCTAAACTTTAAAACATAATGAAAAGCTTATTATGTCTTCTTTCCAACAAGACCAATAGCTTCAGGATCCAAACAAGGTAAGATAGTCCTAGAGCTTGGGGATTGAGCATACCCCTTGAATAACATGGTACCAAAATTGACCCAAAAGTGGTCTGAACCCGCAAATAGATAATGAGCCAAAACCGGTAGTGCATCCAAAGATAATCAATGTTAACATCTTGAATCTTGTTCAGGGGACCCTAAGGATCGAAAAAATACCCGTCGCGTTGGGATGTGGGGGGGGGGGGTGCATGGTGGGCCCTATCAGCCCCTGGCCTATTTATACTCATTTGAGAACCTCATTCATACAGTTCATATGAAATGGCATAATGCAGTACCTTATTTACACCATGCATAGTGCATTGAACACTCAGTTGCCCTTCAAGGGTTAACACATTCAAACACTGAGGAGTGAGTGGAACTCTTACCTTGTGGAGGGCTGTGGCTCCTGGTCATAGTCCTTTACCTCCCGTACCTTCTCCAATACTGTGCTGATAAGTGTGGCATGGGACACGGCCTGACTCCGCTTGGCACGGTTTACAAATGTTGACAGGGGTACAGGACGTGTTACTGCATGAAAGATTTATGACACATATAGTCTTATCATCCTTAATCAACTGTGTTCATACATAATACTGTGTCTATCTTGTATGAGGGCCACAGGTTGTAACCCCTCAAAATCTGTTAGCGCCAGGGTGGTTTTCACAATGATACGGTACTACATCCTCACTAGGGCAATGTCATACAATATTGCACTGTTAATTTTTAACAAAATGCTGATTTACTCCCAACAGCGCTGTGTAACTGGGACACTCTAGAACAGAGATTTCAGTTGGGTGTTTGTCTTACCTCTGAAAAATGTTGGGACCTTTAACACTTCACAAGTGAAAGCATTTCTCAACATATTAAACTGCACTTAAGTCTAAATTTGAGGGGTTTCAGAAATTCTGAAAACAGAGTAAGTGAGTAATTGATGTTTAACGCCATTTCGACAGCTAAGGTCATATTCATGGCGAGAACTACATTACACAATTTCACAGGGGAATGTGTCAGTGCCCGCACATATGTGCACCACACACATCCCGAGGGGATAGGAAAGAGGAGAAATAGACCCTTTTATGTGGGCTAGGGAAGCCCGCTGAAAACAGATGAACCTCTGAGGATCTGACATCTCTACAGTAGAAGGTAAGACCTCAACAACTACCAGATTTTTGTTCCAAGGTGATAAAAGCATTAGGGCACACTTCCAATTTGGTGGCGCGTTGACAAGTCTGGCAAGACTAAAAGGTACCTCAGAAAATTTGCTTACATACCTTCTCTGCGTGTACTGGCCCCTCGTTTCAATGCTGTGTCAGCCCCAAAGGCAAGTTTACGCTGAGCACGCGGGAGGATGCGATGGTAGCAGTCTACAATAGCCTGTCGGGCTAAAGACCGCTCCCGTCCTACTGTATCCACATCACCCTGAATCAAAGAAAAATTATCATTTACTATCATAGGAGACGCTGATATTGTCTGTGTACTTAATGTTCATTTAAAGATTGAATCAGATGGATTAGACATTGTGTATCCCCTTGCTTTAATCTCATGATTCATCCATGATGAATCAGCAGTGAGTTACTCACCAGAGTGGAGTGTTTTATTTTAGAGTTCAGGTTGAGTGCCTCTATAACACGAGCCCGCTGCAGGTAATGTAGTACGAGCACCTCGGCTGCATGTGGCTCGGTGGTCGTCTTCATGTGACTGACGAGTTGTCTCTCCTCGTCACCACTTAGTGGTAGCTGTAGGAGCTGATCCATGGTGCGCGCTTCAAAGTGAACACAATGACAACACATTACATTGTTATGGGCTCGATAAAATAGGGGGGGGCAGGGGAAAAAGAGGAAAATTCGAACTTTCGTTGATAATATAAAAGAGAATTCAGGGATGTAAGTCAGGAATAGGCAAAAATCAGGAAGCCATACATTTACTTGATATAAAAGCCCTCTATTTTTCACAAATTGTCCTCCTTGCCACTCATGTAAGGAAAATAAATGTCATTCAAAAATTTCAAAAATCAGGAAATCCTGATAAATCCTGAAGACTTACATCCCTGGAATTTCTGGTCCAATCTCTGAAATTTCTCCATTTAAATTTCTAAATATTACCAGTAAATATGAGACAAGCCTATTCTTTGCCTCTACTCACTTTGTTGACATCCAAGGAAGAGATGCGACAGTAGGTCCTCCATGTTTCCCTGGTCACGACACGTCCGCTGGTACTCAAACGCCTCCGCTGTCAATCTAAACACAGACATTGTTTGTCAATGAAGCTTTATAGGAAAGTAGGCAAATTCTTGAGTATAAGCTTCAAAACCACCAACTCACTAATAATACTGTCAGATCTCACTTATAGTAGGGATGAGACATGGTGCAGCAGACCGCAGTTTGAATTAAAACATATTTCGAGTTTTTCTTAAAAATCCAAGGAGGAAAGAAAATTCAAAGGAAAAAGTAAAAGCTATGATAAAGGTTAAGGCTAGGCCATTGGCCTATGAACTTTGTTGACTTCAATAACACAAAAAGAGAAGTCAGTCGGTACCTACCCATTAGCGAGGAGTACAGTGAGCCTCAGCTTGACGTCCTCGGGTGTCACCATGGGTGGTTTCTTAACCCGGATGTATTTAAGCGCCATCTTGTGGTGACCTTGGTACAACAGTGCCTTAACGATGCGAGTGTGTTGCCATGGCAACAACTCTGAACGGATGATGGGGTCTAGAAGGAAGAACATGGCCTCCTGAAAAATTGCACAAAATGAGTTATTTTTATGGCTTAAAGAATTCATCAAAGCAGTAAACACACGACCAGAGGAATTCCTACAACCCTTATTTATCAGATTTAACTTACCTCAAACTCTTTACGGTCCAGATGCCAGAATCCCTGGACAAGTCGGATTGTGGCATAAGGTAGAGAGAAGGTGGCTGCAAAGTGATGCATCTTTTCTTCAAACTGAAAAAAGACACATTGTACATGTAAAATTATACAAAAATTCAATATCAATATAATATCAATGTGCTCAAATATCTTAGCTTAAGTTTTATCCTTTAAAGCGAACCAATACATTCATTGATAACAATGCACTAGATATCTTTTTTTTATTTTTTTCATAACACTTAACATCATTAAAGACTGCATTGCCTCCTGTCAAAAGGTGGTACTGCTTAGACAAGGTTTTTCTTTTCTTTTTCTTTCCTGTCATTTTAACAAAGCATCTGTGGACTTACCCTCTCAGTGGTCTCTTCAGGCGTGAGGTACATGAGGTCACACAGTAGGTAGAAAAAGATGCTGTGTTTGACGCTCAGCGGGATGCCTTCCAACAGGAACATGTTCAGCACCGCCTGGGGAGCAACACACACATTAATAATGGAAAAAATGTGTAATTTTTTAAAACTCTTTCCATGGGGCATTATTCCTCATCCTTACTATTGAAAATAAAATCTGGCTGATTTTGAGAAACAATTACTCGAAAAATTTGGTAATAATTTTTAACCCTTTCCAAATGGCATAATTCCTCAGGTTTACGATTGATTTTCGTTTGGTTTGGTTGATTTTACCTCCACTAATAGTGCTTAAAAGTTAGCAGAGTTTCTGTGGTTATCGGACATCAAGTCCTTTCTTCTCTGCTTGGACAGGAAGTTTATGATTGAAAATCAAATCTGTCAGACTTAACAATCAATGCGTATACTACCATTTTGTCTTTTCTTTATCGACAGGAAGTAACTTTGTATACAATGTTAAAACTTACATGTAGAGAGGGGGGAGGATAGGTACCAGCCCCACCATCCTTCTCCCATAGTTCGAGTAGCGATGTGCCGGCGTGCTCTAATACACCGTCTATCATCAGCAACTCGGTACCACGTAACTCACTGAAACACACACATATATAGTTTGCATCAGTATTCAGACATGATATTTAATTTTTTTTTTCCATGCTATCGTGATTTCAAAACTGAACATCGAAAGATCAGATCTCAACCATCCATGAGTGAAGTAGAAGTTTTCTAGCAGACACCATAACACCTATCCTACTTCGTAATTTTGCTATGCACTCATTAAACTAGCATTTTATGCTGGTGCACTTAGTATTGACCTATTGGGTGGGAAATTATGTCAACCGCTTTGTCCGAACTGCTATTTTAGAAATCTTTCATAGCAGACAGGAAAATATCCATAACAAATTTGAATCTTTTGCAAAGTACAGAGATCACTATACTAAAACACAGGGATGTAAGTCAGAGTATATGAACAATTCTGAAGATACACAGGGGTAAGAAAGTCACAGAGCACGAAAATCCCTGAAATGGTCCAATATTCGCTCCAAAAATCTGGGTTTCTATATGAATGTATAGGGCCCTGGAACTTCAAAATCCCTGAAATTTGAAAGTCTGAATTCTTTGTCCAATACTACAAAACCGTGGTCCAAAAGAGGAAACTTGGGTTAATCCATGGACATGTCTGAAACCAGACAAAATTTAGAAAACTTACATCCCTGAAAACACTATTCTGATCATAATGGGCTAGCTATTCAAACACCCACCTGTTGAGTCGGCTGATCTCCTGACGGCGTTGTGTGAAGTAGCCCTTGAGCTGTGAGTGTGGGAAGCCATAGCGGCTGTCGCTCGGAGCCTCATCCTCCCCAACCTCTGGGAGAAAGCTCTCCATATAGCACCATATGAGGACACTCAGGTGAGCATCTATCAACTCTACAACCATCACCTGAGTGAATAAGAAATGTATGGTTATTGCTTGAATTTCTCAGTTACAGCAGCACTTCCGATTGTGCTTTGAAGCATGAAAACACCCGTTTTTTGGGCTTACCCTAACTTTTTTACGGGCATATTATTTGGGGGAAGGGGGAGGGGGGAATCAGCCTTTCTTATCTTATGGACAAAAATTAAAAATTCTTTAGGACCATGCACAACGAGTTACACAAATGTATACAACTTTTCAGTTGGCAGTTAAATTTTTTTTTCGACCCTGTTACTTTGAAACCTTTTTCTAGGCCGGATTGATGTCCATGTCAGGTTATTCAGATGTAAACCTACCTTAGTTTCTAAGTCAGCACGTCCTTGGTGTGTGGAGGGTACAGCAACAGAGAGCATTGTGTTCATGAGAAGTCCAATCTGCTGCAGTGCCACCTGGTGTTGGTGTAGGAGGGTTAGTCCTGCAGTGTCCAGCGGCACGCCTGACCAGTCATACAATGTCACACACAGTCTGTCCATCGACTCTTTGATGGTGCCGACCCGTGCCCATGCCCAGTCCAGTAGGAAACGCAATGTACACCCAGCACTCGTGAATTCTGGATGGGGGGGAAAAAAAGCAGATTTTTTTTTAATACATATGCTGCAAAATTGTATTGATTGATTTATCACAAAAATATACATGTATACATTGTGTAAATAAATAAAAGGAAAAATGGCATAATTGATGAAAGGACGTCAAGTACTCTGTATTTCTACACATGCTAACTGACAAAACTTTTAAAATAATTTCAGTAAAGTCCTTTTTAACATGAAGCAAACATACCTCCAGAGCTCCAAGCATGCACACATGCCGTCAGGAAGCTAACTTGATTATGATCCAGGATTACACCAAGTATGGCTGCTCGTTTCTCCCCTGCAGGAACTGTCGCAGTCGGCGCACTTTCAGCGGCTCTCGGCAGGAGTCCCGTCATGAGGCACATTACATACGACGTAGCTGGCTCCACGAGGAGACCTGGGCCCCCACGTAACAAATCAGCCACCACCTGCCGCTGCTGGCCTAAGAAGCGTGACAGAATGAGACCGCCCTCCGTGATTGCTGTCGCCTCAAAGGCTAAAGACGATGGGTATAGGTGATGTTCAGGCACGGGCACTATGCAGGACTGGTAACGAGCCAGGCTGCTGGAGCTTATGTGAAGAGTCTGTTCGGGGAAAGAAAACATATCTGATATTATTCCTGTTTGCTTTGAAAGTTTACACACTTGGGCATACATGCAGAGATGTACGTGTGGCATTGAGAGAAGCACTGAATGCTTACCAAATTTACACAAATACCTCGAAAATAATTTTGATGTTTAGGAAAAGAATCGGAAATTTCAATTTTCATGTAAAGACATCGTACTTGCATTTTAAGGTTTTGAAATAAGTACCCCATAACTAGTTAAGTGCGAGTGAGTTATAAAGTTATTTTTCTTCTTTTTTTTTCTTTGTGTTTAACACATTTGCTCCTTCTTATTTAATGGAACTTGAACAAGCAATGTATCAGTCTACAGATAAATCCCTAAGTTTAAGAAGTGAAATACAAACCATGATGTTGTCAGGGGAGCATGCTTCAGAGACAGCATCGAGGGAGTAGAAGGCGAGGAATGGGCAGGTTTGATGGTTAAGGCCGGTGTAGCGTAGTATGTGCGGCATCTGGGCGTGGTACCACCGGTTCATATCAAACACAGCAAGGTGGTAGTGAGAGCGTGCGTGCTGGTCACGAGGAGCACCCTCCCACACAAACGCACACAGACTAAGATCAGGCCCACCGGATCCTGAGGGGAAACATTAATGTGGAAAATAATGCAACTGTAGTTTACATTATCTTTGTGGGAATATTTTTATTGTAAGGGTACACAATGCCATGTATATGTACATGTACCTGATTTCTGCTCTCTAAAATCCACATACAAGCCAGCCATTAGTAAGTATATTGCGTCTATATTGCGTTCTAACAGCGGGTCATGCAAATCACTGCTTGTCTGCTCAACTGCACTCTTAAATAGTCATTCCAATACATAATAGATGTGAGCAGCCACAGAGAAAGGATGATTTGCATAGCTACCAGGTTAAGACCTTCTCAATCAAGCTAAAAGATTTTTTTTCCATACACGCTGAATTTTATTTTACCAGTGCAAAAAAAAAAAATTGAAAAGAAACATTTGGATAAGGAGAAAACAAATTAAGCATTTAGCATACCATCATCAAATGAGTCCTCAGTCTCTGCACGTTCTGGCACCGTGTAGTTGGGGTCCTGGATGGTATAGCAGCACACAACGCGGCTACCAGCACAGTCCTCGTCACCACTGTTATACGGGTTCGTGGTCAAGTAGTGCTCAAACCGAGGACCGACTGACTGTAAGTCCTATAACAATATAACAAAGCTGATGAGACAAAGATGGCAACTCCCTGAAGTTTACATGAAATTTAGCATTCTCAAAAACTTGCTACTTAATGCGATACAGAAGCGCTTCCAAAACCAGGAGATGGGCTATCTCTGCATTTTTTCCCCCCTTATTTACTTCTCCCTGATTTAATTAATGATAGTTGTAAGAATACATGGCATCCTTTATTGCAAAATAAGACTACCGTAAACTCCCGCGTATAAGACACGTCTTATAGGCCAAACAAAATGCTGGTGCGTCTTATAGCTTACTCTCAAGTTGGGGGTGCGTCTTATACGAGGGATTATTTTACTATAGAACAGTACTGAATTTACAAAATTGAGCCCTAAGAAGGGCGTCTTATACGCGAAAATGCCTTTGCTGAGTTTGGGCTGCGTCTTATACGCGCAACGCGTCTTCTACGCGGGAGAATACGGTAGGTTGGTTTTATCAAGCTAAGGTTATCAGCCCCTGCAAATGCACCCACCTAGCACATGTAGCCAGTTGTGCGTGAAAAGGGCCGTTTTACTCTGTGACAGACTAAAACCATAACACTCATATCTCTGAGAGCAAGGGGAACGCTGTCACAAGCAATCTACATTGTATGTATGAATTTATATGACCTTGAATCATCATGAGTATGTACATGTATTAAGAAAAGGTTAACTTGGTATAATGTATTCAATATTCTGGGATAGCAGGAGAAAAGTACCTTATTTTATGCAAATAACTTCTTCCCATAGAGATAGCATTGGAGGGCCGATCGCCACACCCAGAGTGGCGTAATATGTGCTGATACCACTGTGGCTGATCCACTACTGCAGCCTCGTTCTGGGCGCAGGTAAACAAACAAAATGGCGGACCGCTGCTCGTAAGGGGAGCTACGGTAATGGATTTTGTTAATTTTTATTTAATCAAACCTTCTAAAAGCATATAATAAATAGAGAACTAAACTCCCCTGATGTCCTCGGTGGCGGATTCACCCCTCAGGCATACGCCCTCGAGGGGAGACATCCACCTCGTGGTGGATTGGCCACCTCGTACACCACGGTCGTTTAGTTCTCTCTATTTACCTCATAGACATGACCGAGCCCTTCATGCCACACTTTCTTTCCATAACCAAGTTGGAAGAGGGACATACTCGCAGTCTGGTCGTCACTGCAAAACCAAATTTTATTCATTGTTATTGTACAGTTTGACAATTCTATAGTTCCCTTTATATATTGTTTGAAAAGTATCAAATTGGGTTGTTCTTCTGATATTTCTTTTTTGTCTTCATGTAACTGACTATCTGGTTTAATTCAACAAATGTCAAGCAAAATGATACATTTTGAATGTTCAATACTTACACTGGTTCCATGGGCAAAGGGCCGCGGGCAACCCAGATATAGACAAAGTTACGCGGATCATTCTCAGGCTCCTGGTAGGCAAAGTGAGTGATAGGAGAGAGATCGTCCATCAAACGACTTGTGTATCTGAAATCACAAACAATACTGTCAATACAGATATAATGGTGAAAATGAGAAGGTATGGCATTAGTTTTTGATTATAGAGCTGCATTTAGTCTAAGCGATAAAACTGATCAGGGGTAGAGGTACCCTCATAAGGGATCATTGTGCATGAATTAATGTCAAACTGCCTTCACTTCTTGAACTTACAATAACTTGGAAATTCGTTAAAGGCTATGCATATCAATACTTTTTTTTTTTTTTTTTTTTTTAAACAGTTTGATGATAATTAGGACAGTAGCTACCAGTCGATTTATATTGGCTTATTAAACTAAACATGTCAGCCCCACAAAGGCACCCGCCTGGCACATATAGCCAGATGTGCGTGAAAAGGGCCGTTTTACTCTGTGACAGACTAAAACCACAACACTCATATCTCTGAGAGCAAGGGGAACGCTGTCACAATTGAAAAGATCTACCCTACAGTAGATCCATTATTTCTCTACTTTCAACGATCATAAAAATGATGCATAATTTCAGTTTTCATTTTCCCAACTCCCAGGTTGATCTAAAATTCACATGAAACCTGGACATATCTCCAGTGTGTCTCAACTAGCTATAAACTTTACATAAAATCTTGCATTCTCTGAAACTATCTACAGTTAATCAATGCACGTATAACGTAATACAGAAGTGCATTGAAAATCAAGAGATTGGCTATATCTGAATTCTTCCTTTCCCCATTAGGTAGAGAAAAAAAAATAAACTGCCTCCTTTATTGCAAAAAAATCCGACAATGTGCTTTGGTACGCACAAAGGGCTCAGGGCTGGTGCTGCCACCTATCATATTAAAATGTAATGAAGAAGATATCGAGCAGCGCATGCGAACAAACAGGTCTACTCTAGGTACACTACTCTTACTAGTCTTAGTATATGATGGCGGCCAACAAAAGTTGTTCTTTATGTACTTAGAGTATACCTAGGGGGTAGGCAAAGATGCTACCTGATAATGAACATTGTGGAGCTAATGACTTTTTCGCGCATTTTTTTAAAGGCGTCCAAAGCGTCTCACTTTTAGACGGTTTTCAAAACAAATAGAAACAAAGAGAGAAAAGTCCGGCCCGGAGGTAAACATATGGAGAAGGGGATTGGTGAAAAAAGAAAAAGTCAGGACTCTTTTTATTTATAAAAAATCACTATAAATTAGCAACTACATTTTTAAATGTGGTATTTGCATACATAGGAAGACAAATATGTAAACTATCAAGCATAGCAATTTTATTGATGTGTCACTATTATTTCTTACAGAAAATTTAAAATGCAAAATGTAACATGAAGGACTTTTATCATACACCACCTACCCGGCGGTATAGACTCAGGGTGGTTCCTGAGCCAATAAACAAGATTGGTACACAGCAGTTTAAAAGCTAAGCATGTCGGCCTCCGCAAATGCACCCACCTGGCACATGTAGCCAGTTGTGCGTGAAAAGGGCCGTTTTACTCTGTGACAGGCTAAAACCATAACACTCATATCTCTGAGAGCAAGGGGAACGCTGTCACAATTGATAATGAAAAGATTTACCCTGCAGTAAATCCATTATTTCTCAACTTCCAACAATCAGATTAATGATGCATAACTTCAGTTTTCATTTTGATTTTTTTTTCCGACCTCAAATAAAGTGTGTAGGCAAAAGGCAGGCAACTCACTCTAGAACTGGTGTATAGAGACCCCACAGCTGGAAGCATCCAAAGTTGAAGCCGACTACAAGTGATGCTGTCTGCCGCATGTAGAGTAGGCTGCTGACGCACAGCTCGTCAGACAGATACGTCTTCAGAACTGAGCTGTCTGGTTTACGTAAGTAGTAGTAACCCCGCTGGTGGCTTTCATCTACAAAGCATTCACATATTTAGGTAAATGGGACACAAAGCCTTGGTCACTGTGATTCTGGCCCACTCTTTGAACAATATGTAACTGCTTTTATACTGTAAACAGCCGCAACCCACAGATCTGACATTGAAAATTGGGAAATAACCTAATTTTCCCCGATATTCTGTAGGCAATTTACAAAATTGCCTACGAGAACCCAGTCTAGAATTCATAATTCCAACAAAGTTTTGTAAAAGTGGCATCTTAGTACACAAAAGGTACCTACCATCAAGCTCCAGACAGAGATGTCTTCGTTTTGAGATGGCACTGAATCGGCGACTGGCAACATCCCGGACCCGTGGGTCAAGGAAGAGGACAGAGTTTGGCCGAACCTCATCTGAGTTGTCTGCCTCATCATCCAGGTTAAGATCTACAGAGAATTCAGTCAAGTCATTTATATGTCATCAATACACTTTTATCTCAGGTGTGTATAGAATTTATTTAGTGGTATGAAGAATCGAGAAAGTTTAAGTCATCCCCGCCCCTAATAATGTTACTGTAATCTCCCGCGTAGAAGACGCGCTGCACATATAAGACGCACCCCAAACTTAGCACATGCATTTTCGCGTATGAGACGCACATTTTAAGGGTGAGTTTTGTCAATCCAGTACTGTTCTATAGTAAAATTACCCCTCGTATAAGACGCACACCCAACTTGAGAGAAAGCTATAAGACCCCCCAGCATTTTGTTTGGCGTAGAGGACGCGTCTTATATGCGGGAGATTACGGTATATTTATATTACCTTTCACTTAATGGATCTGTGCAACAAAAAAGAAGAGAGATGTTCTTTTGATGGCTTACCTAGCATGTAGATGTGTCCATTGTGTGTGCCGATGGCCAAGACTCCACAGAAGCAGCGCAGGTGCTCGCTCAGTACCTGCGCTGGTGCCTGGTCAGCGCCCACACTAGTTACCGGCTCAATCGCTGTGATCTGTGGAAGAAATCTTTTTATTATTTAACCTTGAATAATTGGGTACTTTGTGTTGCAAGTAGGTGGTGATAACTGTTTCATTACATTTTATCTTAATAAAATGTCTTAAAATTCAATACTACCTTGATCTTTAACGCCCCCCTCTACCCAATACACTGTGCTTTTACTTTGAAACATTTTAGAACAGATGAGCTTAAATTCTAGACTGTGGATGCTTTCATAAGGATTGAACAAACGTCACGAATTTGGAAGAAGCTGAATAATCAATGATGTATCAAAATCATATAAAGATCCTATCCAGGATCTTGTACATTTAAAGTGGGCTTCCCTAGCCCACTTAAAAGGGTCTACTTCTCATCTTTCCTATCCCCTCAGGATGTGTGTGGTGCACATATGTGCGGGCACTGACACATTCCCCTGTGAAATTGTGTAATGTAGTTCTCGCCATGAATATGACCTTAGCTGTCGAAATGGCGTTAAACATCTATTACTCACCCACTCACTGTACATTTAAAGCCTTACACTACACTACTCACCTTGTAAGGTATCTCAATAGCCTTGATGACTTTGGATGTCCTGATGTCAAACACACAGAGCAGACCTGCCTGGGTACTGCTCGAGGTAGTGCCTACAAGTAGTCGAGGCGCGTCATCAAAACTGTATTCAACTACAGCTGTGATGAGTGTGCTTGTGTCCTTAAGGGCCGCACCAAAGGACCACACAGCCATCCGCTGACCACTCTGAGCCGCAAACACTTCCAGCGCCCCACCTCGTGCCATCCATCCAAAGCTGCCATCTGCAATGTTACAATTCATGTTTTACACCTGGACTCACACCTTGTATGAGTTTAGAATTTTTTCAGGAAATCAGAATATGTCGTTGAGAATTCAGAGTGTGCTTTGTCCAAAAGGTCTTAATCAATGACATTCCAGTCAGAAACTACAATGTTACCATCTACAAAAGTATATTTGCATATCAGATTATCTACACAATTCAATTGTACCCTTTTACATCATTTTCATATTATTAGCCCCATTATTTTAGGTTGGATGATAATTGGTCAATTCAAAGATTCGTCTTTGATATTAAAGTGGCTGGCGGGTATTGTTAGTTCATTTGGACACCAGGGGTATCTGTTGTACACTGACTTTATGGAAAGACGAAATGTACAAAATACAGGGAGGCTGTTGTGTGTGACCACCTAGAAAAGAATGTATAACCTAGATGTCACTATTCTAACCATATCCTTACATTTATTATTTCAATCATCAAAAATATTAGAAATATGCCTGGGACCATATGTCATTATTGCAACTACTGCAAAGATATGCCTAATATCTAAGTGCTGAAGAAGTTATAACAAAATTTAATTACTTTTGGATATGAATCCAAGGATTTATGTGACAAATCACTATATGATCCTATATAGGGTTGAATCTTCTGTATCTCAAAAAAAAAAAAATATACATGGGACCCCCCTATTATTTTTGCACATATGAAAAGTACAATAATTTTTAGAATTTTGTGAGAATATGGCGAAGATTTAATTACTTTTACTCTATCCCCGCCAGCCACCCTAATCACAAAAATATGAGATAAGACTGGAAACTTACCCTTGCTGATGCTGGATAGCATGTAGGCCCCGGGGACGCTCCCATTTCGGTCTAGACAGTCGAGTGAAGCGGCACCAAACTGGACCAGTCGGGAGCTCCAGTTAGGGCGCAACTGCTTCATCCTAACTGGTGTGGTGACCACTGTAGTGTCTCAGACCTCAGTCCTCCTACAAACATTAAGGAACTGAACATAAGATGTGTGAAACATGGTATTTAGGAATATATGTAAAAAGATGGGGAGAGGGGAAATGATGATTTACGTACATTTTTACACAATTACATGAGCGTTTTTAGGCATCCTGATCATTTACCTGTTGTGTGTAATAAGGCCTTAAAGATATCTTCAGGTACCGGCTAACCTATTCGTTTTTGCCCTACCCTAACTTTTCTAATGGGTATTGGTAGGCACTTACATAGTTTTTTCAAGACTTTATCCCATTAAACTTACCGTAATCTCCCGTGTATAAGACGCGTCCTCTAGGCCAAACAATTGCATTGTGCGTCATATAGGATTTCTTCAAGTTGGGGGGGGGGGGCGTCTTATACATGGGGTAATTTTACTATAGAACAGTACTGGATTTACAAAAATCACCCCTAAGAGGTGCGTCTTATATGCGAAAATGCATGTGCTGAGTTTGGGGTGCGTCCTATATGCGCAGCGTGTCTTCTACGCGGGAGAATACGGTATCTAGTGAGCAATGGATAGATCTTGAGAAAAAAAGTGGATTTGCTTTTTAAATGAAGTCTCTATGTCAATTTAAAGTGGAATTATGACCGGTCAAAGGTACCAAATCAGACCCAGAATTCTGCCATACCGTAATCTCCCGCGTATAAGGCGCGTCTTATACGGGGGTTTTAGTTCTCATTGGATCCACAAGGGGGACACCAAGACCTTTCTTTTGATATCTTACAATCCCCCTTGGTCAAAATAGGACAAAATGGGGCCCAGGTGGCCCAAGCTACCCATTGTTTTTTTGAATTTTGAAAATTCATTCAGTAGAACCAAAGTTATGAATTTTTCATTTTTTTGAGAATTTTCCAAAACTCTAGGTGTGCCTTATACGCAGGCTGCGCCTTATACACGGGAGATTACGGTTGTTAAGAGTTTAATTTGGATGCAATTTTGTGATCAAGCAAGATAAATCTAAGGTACCCTAGATCACTAAATGATTATTTTGGGCAATTTTCTTTTCAGATAAGCAAGATATACCCCCAAGAATGTAAATAATGATACATTTTATCATTATCAAACAATAAAAAGCAAATTTTTTTTATGTCATCTTTTCCCTTGAACTGCATGCTCTGACAGAACCACGCAGACTATTGTCTTTGACTCAGGATGTTTGAATGATCATAACTTCCATTTAAATTGTCATAAAAACTTAAAAAGAAAAACAACTTATTTTTATCACAGCTATCAATGTCTCACCATATAAAATGCATACAATAAGGTCTTAATTGATAGGTAAGTGCCTTACATGGGGAGGTTGGGACACATATCGAGAGATAATCTCGCCCAAAAAGTTTACAGGGTCTGTCAAACATACTGCAGCCCCTTAGAAAAAGAAAAGCTAGACATTTTCTAGATGATTTTTATCCATAGAACAGGTGGGAACCATTTATTTTTAGGTGCTCAGTGATCTTCTCATCATAAAATGGTTCTAAACTTTTGGTTGAACTTGGGGTTAAGGGCAAAATTCCCTGCATTCAACCTTGTACAAAAAATATTTATTTTAAAGGTCTAGCCAAGCCTGTTAAAATAAGCACTCTCTATAGATATCAATTGATTAAGGGGAGGGCGGTATTCCAAACTTACACAACTTTGGACCAATTTTACTAAAAGAAATATTTGTTAAGGAAGCTAATTGAAGCAACAGGGTTATCTTAGAACTTCTTTTTAATCAAAATATTCAGTTTTACCCCTATAATGCTGCGATTTTCTGCGTTTTTTAATCTACTGATGTCTACTGGTGGTAATACCAAAATATTCAAGAAAAAATTGATTTAAACTTTGATTTTAAACTGAAATTGATGTGAAACTGGTTAATGGATTGACCTATTCAATCAGAAGTTATCAGCAATTATGAAGAACAGTAGTACCCAAATGCTCCAGGGAGAGTGCATGTTTAATGGCCTGTCTTATCTCTATATTTTAGCAATTGTGCAGTGCAGCGAATGACAGAATAATTTTCACACTACTGTCCTGATTATATATAAAGTGTCATAAAAACACTTCTACTAGGAGTATCAGAGTGAGTAATAGATGTTTAACGCCATTTCAACAGCTATGGTCAAATTCATGGCGAGAACGAAATTACAAATTTCACAGAGGAATGTGTCAGTGCCCGCGCATATGTGCACCACACACACCTGAGCCTGAGGGGATAGCAAAGAGAAGATATAGACCCTTTTAAGTGGGCTAGGGAAGCCCACTAGCTGACTAGGAGTATCAACTTCATTTAAAAATCAATGAACTCTATGTATATTTCAAACCCTTTCATTTGATATAGAACTTGGGTAATTCTGCTGATGTTATCTTTTTTTACTGTCTTCGAAACCATGGCATAAGCATACCTACCATAAAACATGAGCTTAACATGTTTCATCTGTCCCAATAATATTGAATATAATCTCTGACCTCTAGTAGACTAGTAGCTCTACCGTCTACGTTTAGGAATAACACCCCTGCACCCACTCCCGCTAGTCCCTATCTGTCACTATAGTAAATCAATCAATATGATTTTCTATTTTAGGGCTCTTTTCCACTGTCAACATTAACTATTTTCATGTATCAAGGGTAAAAATAACCAAGGAATCAGAATTTGTTGGTCATTTTACTCTAGATCCAGTCACTGATTTGATATCTTATCAGTTCTCAAGTGGTATTGATGTGCGCAGACTGTAATTTCTATAAAACCTTGAAATATAAAATGTTGATATTTTTGTCAATTCTTGGTCAATTTTTACATTTGAAACCTCTATTGAAAGCTTAAGACATTATCAGTTACCATAGAGGGAGAAAGAATGAAATATCTGGACAGATTGTATATATTTCAGAAGAGTTATGACTTAAACCCGAAAATATCAAAACTAAATATTTGTGTAACTTTTTAAAACTTATATAGGATAACCACAAAAGTGTGTACTTTTAGAATCTTTCATCAGCTATTTATTATCTATTAGCCCAAATTAGCCCAAAGCTAAAGAGTATAGGAGAGTTGAGTAAAAAATCCAAGAATTTCAGGTCTGCTTATCACACTGCCATTTAGAAAATTTTGACTTTCCAACATGATCTATAATACTTATCTTAGTTCCTTTTGATGCAAAATATATCCCATTAATCCCCAAACTGTTGTGCTTACAGTGATGTTATTGGTTACCCTCTATGATCGTTCAATCAAATTTAATTTGAGATTAAGTAAAGCAAGGTCTGAAATGTGTGAGAACCAGTGCAGCCTGTGCACAGTGGGCAGGGACTGATAAGAGCCACACTGGCTGGAAATCCACTGACAGAAAATATTATAGAAGTTCCACATTCAATCCCTCATAACTTCTGTACTAGTAACACTATGAAGACAATTTAAACACCATTAAATTACTCAAGTTGCCATCTTCCCGGTGATGTAAAATTATCCGGGTAAATCCAAAATAAAAGTTTGGCATGTTTTCCCTACTACGTTCATCTTGTCCGTCTCTAGGGTTCATTAAAGGTAAAGGTTAGATAGACTACGTGGACTTTAATGATAATAACCACCTGTAAAGTACTCAAGCTCAAAGTGACAGACAACTTGTCAATATTTTGGAAGTGACTCTCGGGTCCCAGGGCAGGCCCAGGGTCCTGAGCAGATACCCCTGCCCTGGCCCTGACTGCCTGAGCAAATGCCAAAGAGGCGGGGACATTTGAATCTAACACATTGTAACAGAATATAAACGCCTACTTTACACCAAAGACAACTTTGCAAATCACTTGTATGAAATCGCGCACGATTGGGGAAAAGAGGAGGTTTTAAATGAATGAAACTCAAGACTGAATGACAGACACATTCACCGGCCGAAACAGTGGTCGAAGCAGTTGCAATTTTGAATGGGTCCAACTCCAAGTGAGGAGAGCAACGATACTTTCATTGCACATTTCAAGAGAACACACGATCAGAATTCTTGCACATATGAACACAGACTAACACAATGAATTCATACATACCTGATCGTGTTTAATCCACTCCAAAACAGCGGTTAATTCAATTGAACGTCGCTTGATTTGTCACCGGTTTTCATTTCCACGCGCCGCCATTTGCACGTGTTCTATTTTCAAATTGTGCGCAAGTTTCTGCGCAGACCGGAAGCAGTAGTCAAATTTCCCGGCAAAATGACCAGCTCTCGATTAAAGATATCCAATGTACTGTATGTCCCAGAACTGTCACCATCAATAATTTGTACCATATATTAAAGAATCTAGATGGGTTTGTACATAGAAAGTGAGATGAACACCTTGTAAACACACCCAGATAAAAGAAAACGATCAGCCAACCACGGCCATGTTCTCAAACCGAATGTCCAGACTAAGGTTGGCCCTGATTGGTTGGTGCTTCAATGTATGATGCCTGCCCATCACAGACAGCATGAATGGGGGTGCAGAACACCATGTGAAAAATAATGATTTCTCGGATATACCATTCGCGATCGCCTAGAAAGGATTAAGATCAAGTGGCACTATAGTTATGCGCTATGGACAGGCTAGAAGGTGAGTGGTTTCTTTTCTTATGCACTGCATCCTCATCGGTTTTGCGCCCGAAAAAGGGTGTAAACACAATGGCTTTGGGATGCTGTGACGGCTGCGGCTGCTGCGGATGCCGGGCCGGAGGGGATGGGGAGGCGTGTGGGAGCGACAGACGGTCGGACAGCTCATGCCACCCCACGCCGTCTGCCCCCTTGATGAACAGGACACCAAGCATCCACTCCCGCATCCACTTTAGTCGGGACTTTAGTATCTCTATCTTTTGGTATTCCTGGTATCTTCCTGATAACCATTTCTAGAAATAGTTTTCTTGCCTCCCCATGCCATGGCCTACCAATTAATTTCTACCAATACGGTAGCCTACTGCTGCCTAGGCAATACACATCAATTACCCCGGTACACCTGAAGGCTGAAGGTCCAAACTGTATCCATAATGGCATATAAAGGCATAACTGAATGAGACATGGCAGGATATTTTTGACATCACTGTCATCAGCCAAATGAATATTACCCCATGGGTCTGAAATCTCCTGACCAAAATGCCTGTATCAAAAGATTAAGTGGTCGATTATTCTAAACCATTAAACAGAGTAGACCCAAACAGATGCTTGATGGGGTTCCCAAGTCACATGTAAATTTTAAGAAATACCTATCAGCCTATGTCACAGGTCACCCCCCCCCCATGCCTAATATTACATATACCGGTATAAATGTGTCTATCTAATCGAAACACGAAGTATACAGTGCACAGTCAACAGATGGAGCAAATCAGATTACTGTTGCCTAGAGCAATAGGTTACATCTATGTGTCATATGCCGGACTGTGGTCTGCTGATCTAGATCTGCTAGGACTGCCAATCTAGCCAGAGGCTATAACATGGATACAGTTTTTTCAGTTATTTGCTCTACAAATACCATGACAACTCCTCAGAGATAAAAGCCCTATGGAAGCGAAATGCCCTCAGGTTATAGACACATGGTGGAAGACGACCTTGGACTCTTATTTGTCGGTCGTTGCTTAAGTATACAGGTGTAAAGATAATTTTCATTCTGTAAAGTAGCCTAGTAGCCCCCATCCCCGGTCCCTGCACTACCTATGGTACAGGTACACAACCTGCGTTCCCTCCTTCCAAAATATACCCCATATCCAGAGTTTTATGCTAACAAAGACCCCTTTTTATTGAAAAGTGTTGAAAAAAAATACCCCTTTTTTCTATAAAACATGGACATTATTTTTAGCAGCTCTATTTTCACAGGCTGCAAGTATTTGGTGAACTTATTTAAACAGTATATATTCCATATCTGTGTGTGATTATTTGTTGACAAAAGAAATTTAGATGGAGATCCCCTGAGTGGAATACCCATACTTCTAAGATCATGGAGTCTGCCCCAAAACTAGCCCTTTTTTCTCTAATCCATGGAGTTTGTGTGGGAAAAAGACCCCTTTTTCTTGATTCCAGGGACATTGGAATTGAGTGGAAAGTGACTATTTTCCTGCTTTTGGGAACGCAGGTTGTGTACCTGTAGCATGGAAAGTGCAGGGACCGGGCCCCCATCTGTTCAGGGGACCCTGGATCTTTCACCTGTCCCAGCTAGTGCTGGCAGAACGGATAGGCATGGGAGCTTACTGCCGGCACTAGGGTAAAATAAATAAAACGAATTAAAAAAACAAACAAAAAAAACATGGATCCCTGCGTTCACATGGTGGCCATGATCTTCAGCATAACATGGGGAATGTTCCCAAATTATGTTACCAATTTTCGGACATTTTTCATGGACCCTGCCCCATAATCAAATGGGTTAAAGTACACCAATGTCCCAGAAATAATAAACTAAAAGATCAGACCCCCTCACCTTATAGCCAATGCCGTCATTGACGAACGTCCACATACCAGAGGTGATAGACCATATGACCATGTTGTAAATTATATAATAGACCTAGGGAAGATCCAAGTTGGGAATGTAGTGCCGGGATGTAGTGGCATGAGTAGCACCTACGGTAGTATATCACTTCAACTGATAAGCTGGAGATAGTGTGCTGAGGCCGATGTGCAGGGGGGGGGGCAGGTCCCTACTGTGCATTAGTCGTTTAACCATTAGGGTTAAGGGCTGTATACTAAGTTCATTTATACATTATGCCCTTTGGTGGTCATGATGCAGGAAAGAAGACTGCCCTGGTGAGGCTTCCTTCTAGCCTCTAGGGCTACCGAACAGACACATATCGTGCCTTGCTAACGTTGGCACATCTTGCTGGCCAATGTCAGAACCAGGACGCATCATGGACCCTTGAGAGTTAAGGCCCGGGGGTTAAGGCCCACATGGTATATATCGATTAACTAACCTGGGCCAGAGATGTCACTTTTCCTAACTTCTTAGGAATTCCCAATATTTTTGCTGTAATTTGTACAGGTATTTCCTATTCAAAGTTCAGAAAATTAGGATGATTTCCGAATTTTCAGGGATCAGTGAGTGGCATCCCTGCTGGGCTGTTAGTGTTACGTATGGATAGTTACGAGGATGCACCAATGCAGAACCCGGCACCAGCGAGTGAACGAGGTGGGATAGACCCAGGGAATATACCCCAAATAGATGACCCCCCCCCCCCCCCTCCATGAATACATTCAGAATCTATAAAGGACTCAGATCGATTTTGTGGAGACACTAAACGTGAAGTATAATGATCCTGGAAGAAGAACAGACACTAGTAGTGATACATGGGCGCGACACTAAGCTTAAAAACTAGATGGAGTGTTCTATCTCTGTTCGACCATTGTTTTTATTGGGCATATGGAATAAGGTGTGGGCGTGCTGGTTTGAAAATACAGTGCAGCAACGGGTCGGGGTGGGATGGGAAACTAGACACCGGGTCTATGTTTTAGCTGAGACGATCGAAGAGATTAGTGACCCAGGAGGGATTACGTTTTGCACCTACTGGAGGAGGGGTTAAGCCCCTCCATGGTTATATAATACTTAAAACCAGCACACCATATAAACAAACCATAGAGAAATGAACACGTGCGGCACGTGTATTGGGTATGGAGGCCCATTGGCATTGGTCGTTATGATGCAGTGCTGGCGACTCTACACATGATGCTGCATTCATGCATCATGCCCACCCCACAGTACACATGATGCTGCATTCATGCATCATGCCCACCCTACAGTACACATGATGCTGCATTCATGCATCATGCCCACCCTACAGTACACATGATGCTGCATTCATGCATCATGCCCACCATACAGTACACATGATGCTGCATTCATGCATCATGTACACCCTACAGTACACATGATGCTGCATTCATGCATCATGTACACCCTACAGTACACATGATGCTGCATTCATGCATCATGCCCACCCTACAGTACACATGATGCTGCATTCATGCATCATGCCCACCCTACAGTACACATGATGCTGCATTCATGCATCATGCCCACCCTACAGTACTGCTGAGTAGACTCGACTCGCGTTAGGTGCATCATAGTGCATCATTTCATTCAAAGGAAATACATGTACACTAGAATTGGGTTATGTTATCATGTCCCAAAATAGACTCGGAGTCATTTACCTTTAGCAGTTTCTCAGCTCCCAGCCATACCCACATATATAAAGGTGGGCATGCATCATCAGGCCGTCGTTATCATAATGGATTTTATAATGGTTATTTAATACAGAATGGACATAACATGGAAAGTATATACATTTATTATAGACTATATTCATTAGTATAATAATGATAATGGTTTTGTTGACAGGCTTCCATTTTGTCCTCCCCACCTCCACCCCAGTCCCCTCTCCCAATCATCCCTGTCACTACAAAAGTACATGTATTTCTGCTTGCCGTATCTTACTGTCTCATTATCGCTAGTAAGTTACGTTATGGGAAAGCAACAGAGAAACAGTCAAGGTTATCATAAGGCCCCTCTCTCGATTGCTGGCTCTGTCCTTGGCCCTGGAAGTGATACATTAGTTCCCTACATCATGTGATTTGGAGAGTATCATCACCTTGGCAGTTCCCGGCCCTGTCACACGGGGGCGGGGTGTACAGGTGCTCCCCCAGTTTTGACTCAGTCCGTGTTGTTATGGTGATGGTGGGGAGGGGAGTGGGGTTGGGGGCTCCGTAGACGGACACTCATCTAGGGGGGTGCCTAAGGGGAGTTAGACTTGCAACGGGTCCTAGCTTTAAGATTTATTCATTATTCTTTTGCCAACAACATATCACATACTTTTTGAATAGACTCATTCATGACAATACTTTGTCACGGGATCTACATAAACGGTTTCCACACTTGATATTTCCATTAAAATGTCACAAATGCGGCCATGAAACGCTGAAGTCTCTTCAAATCGTGTTGCATCTCCTACGTCCTTGGATTCTAGAAAATGATGAATATCTCTTTTCTAAAGTATGAAACAGGAAGAGTAACACAGGTGATGTTGGATGTTGTTGGATCAACTAATTATATCCATGCAAACTCCTCAGTTCTTGACAGTTTAACCAAGACTTGACAGGCTCGCTCTTCTGATGAGTCCTGATGTAAGGGCATTTGCTTTTAGCATTTATATAGGGGGGGGGGGGCGTCTTGTCGTCTCCACACCTCAATGTCCCATCATGCCATACAAGAACATTAATTCACAATGCAATGGGTACATTCCCCATTAGCACCAACTACTGACAGCTACAGTACTTTCATCTATAAAACTGCAGAAACGAATTCCTCCCATGTTTGACTAGGGAGAAGCTTCTGTACTTCTATAACAAAACACAATATACCCATGGGGCCGCGTGCACGTCATAGCCGATGATTCATACCTGGCCGGCATAATCTATAATGTCTGTTAGTGAGGGCGGCCTAGAAGCCGGCCTCACCCAACACAGACTGACACAGGGGAATGCTACTCCATTTTACTATGCATCTCACTAATATTGGACGTAGGTGCTGCCAAGAAGAAATTTCTTGTGTTTGGCACATATATATTATGAGTTTGAAGGGTTGGAGTTCATGGGTGTGACTCGGTTGACCTGATTGAGTGGGTGGGTGGGTGTTCTGTTGGTTGGCCCAGTTGACTGCGTTGGGCTGATACCTGAATAATTCATTAGCTAGAGAGCTAGAATGACCTGCTCTAATAGACCAAAATTTACATTTAGCCAGAATTGTACTAAGAGAATATTGGCCCTGGGGATTTGGCTATTTGACCTAAAGCATTGTATTCAGTCAATGTGTCATGGTCGACATTTCTATGTACTACTTGGTTTTTTAAATTCATGCTATTAATTTATACAATAATACACAGCTATAGATTGTCTCTGCTGTTAAAATCACTTCCAAAATGAAAGGAATTCAAGAAAAGTTATTACCCTCTGATAATCCGCGTAGACAATTTCAGAACCTAGGTGCAACTTATAGACGGGGTTTTGAACTAAGAAACGGTATCAGGAATTACCAAGCTTCTTGTGCGGGTTTAAGCTACATTGTATTTCGAAGCCATAGTATAGGTGCCACTTTTATAGCGACTGCATCTTATACATATGGTTTTATTTTATCACTCATGATATATTCGAATACAAGTACTCAAAAGATCAACAATCATTTATGTAAACACATAGGTAAGGCATTTAGCATCTAAAAAACGGCAATTGTAATGTAATGCAAGGTATTTTATTGCTGAGTCTGATAATTATTTTCTTTTATTTGATCATAATGTTATACTTCAGATACCTGTGAGAGATGTTATAGCTACTTGAAAGATATACCCCGGTAGAAGCAGCACGTTATACGCAAAGTGGTACCATGATATATATCGTCACGTCTATTGTTTGCAAGAATTTTAGGGACAGAGCATGATTAACATCTCCTATCCACGTGTCTAGCTAAAACCCATTAATATAGCTATAATCGTAAAGGGTTCCATAATCCATCATATTTGATCCGGTGGGTATTACTATAGCCGTGTATGGCAATTTATAAATGTCTGAATAAGTACCACTTGAATATATACCATTTTGTTTAAATTAATGGGCATGTACTGAATCAGGGACAATTATATTCACGATTCAACTCATCAACATATTACATTAGGCCAATTTCACTAAAATCGTCACTAGCTACTCTCAGCAATAACGCTAGAATTAAACTTGTCAGATTTTGACCAAACCAACAGGTGATCATGAACCCAAACCCATAAAGATGAGGAGGGGGGGGGGGGTCATTCCCCTCATCTGTGACCTTCTCTCCTCACCCTTGACCTACACCAACACGTGGAGAGATGCACGGCCGTCTAAATAGACCCACACGACGCGCCTCCTACTGCCAGCGTTGAGAACTAACCCCATAAAATGAAGTGCACCTGATAACGAGGATGTCCCGAGGGCAGGTCACATGGTTTCAGCGGTTTCCGGTTGGAGAAGTTATGGAATTTGCCATTCTAGAAGAATGTGTATTACACTACAGTAGACTTCCGGTTACCACTTTTATCATCTTAGTCTCTTTCATGGTTGTCGTATATACAAAATGTACTAATGTACATATAGTATTGGTAATCCTAGATTGTGTTACACATGATTACATGTTGTATAAGAACATATATCTGTTATCTTGGATCCCAAGTGTCAGGCCTCTTCATCATAGTGTTGCATAAAAACTAGATAAGATAATGCACATCTCGTTTACCTGATTCATAACATCAAAATGTCAGATGTAATGGAACATGGTAAACAATTTCTATTTGAAAAAAAAGTGTAAAAAAAAATATCCACAGCCAAGTAGATTCACTAAAACCGTCTCCACCCAACTGGCAACTATAGTTGCCAAAGAAGCATTGAGTACAGGGGATCTGGGGGTGAGAGAGTATTGAATATGAAGTTTAGTATGGTCGCAGCTGTAAATTTAAACTAAATAAAAAAATAGCATAAGTTTACATTATCCAGTGTTAAGAAGTTTGTTTTTTTACAGCGTCACCTTTTAGACTGGGGACAACGATTTATTTGTCTCTCTTACTCTGGGGAAATATGGGCCAAGGGCGCGTGGGTTACTTTTCCCCAACCGTTAGTCTCATGCACCATCATTCTTCCTGCTTTAATATGTCAAAAAAAAAGTGCTTCCCCTCACTCTCTGTATACTTGTAACTATGGGCCCCTGGTTTGGTAATGATGCTCTCTGCCTCCTGTTTGGATCTAATTAGGGGAGTAATACTATTCCTAACTCCCAAATGTAATCACAACAAGCCTATTTAACCCTATAGGGGCTGCATAATGCCCACAGTTGTATATCGGTCTTTGTTATCATGATACATTAGTGTAGTATCTTATTCGCACTATATTAGTCCATCATGCCGACTTTTCAGGGGTATATCGAACCCACAGTGACAGCTTGATGCATGTATGCAGCACAGGCGAGTTACTCAGCAGGACTGTATCCATATGGTTATGCCAACAACAAAAAAGTACTAATTACACCATAAGCCCCTTAAAGATCTAGTAGCCGGAGAGACCTTATCCCGGTCCTTGCACTCAGCACCAAAAGGGGACGTCACCTGCATTCTCCATTTGCAAAAACACCCCATTATCCACTGATTTTGAGGTGAAAAACATCCCTTATTCTAGAAAAACACTGATTTTTCTGGGACTAAAACACCCCTTATTCTAAAAAAAAACACTGGTTTTTGGGGGAATAAAATCACACCTTATTCTAAGAAATACTGATTTCTTGGGGCATAAAACACTCCTTTTATAGGAAACAGTGGATGTTAAAGACATGCAAGACATGCACCCCTCTGAAAATAGACCCCTTATCTAAAAATCCATGGGGTTTCCTTGAGAAAGAAATGACCCCTTAATTCAAAATCCAATGATTTTTGGTCAGAAAATGACCCCTTATTCTGGAATCCTGGGACATTGGAAATAATTTGAAAAAAAAAATACCCTTGTTTCGTTGTCAGTAGCCCCTCAATGATAAAGTGTGTACGACAAAAGGATAAATAAAAATTGGAATTCTAATCATCGGTGGTTGTCTTGGTTTGAGTTATTCTACCTAAATGCACCCTTATTTCGTGTTTTTAGAACGCAGGTGACGTACCCTAAGTGTACAAAGTGCAGGGACTGGGGACCTTATAAGGACTTAGCAGGATTATTTATTAGCCAATGAGGTAATCTCTACGATTCACTGCGGTCCTCCCGGGGGCCGACTGGTACCCATCTGATAGGTCTTATCAGTAGAACTCGCTGGTAACAAGCTCCAGTAATGGCGGCGTCCATGGAACGACCTGCTAACTCGGAATACACTCAGTAGCCATCCCCTGGAAGTACTATGGTATTACCGCTGT
Source organism: Acholoe squamosa (assembly GCA_949317995.1). Taxonomy (NCBI): domain Eukaryota; kingdom Metazoa; phylum Annelida; class Polychaeta; order Phyllodocida; family Polynoidae; genus Acholoe; species Acholoe squamosa. The sequence continues at coordinate 27,312,996 of OX439050.1, forward strand.
AGGGGCTATTTCCAAGATAATGAGATTTCAGTTTTCTGTGACCCTCTCTAGATAAAGGGCTTGCATAAATAATGATGTTATTGTGAGCTCTAAGTAGCTTTAATTGCTGTGCTCTGTCCCTTAGATGGTCTGTGGTCATTCTATGATATGATAAACATGTAAATGCCGCAGTGTGACGATCGAATTAAGTCAGCAGGTATGGAGTCTCTAGGGGTCCGGTCAGGGGTTTTCTGAATATAGGGATTTTTGAATTCCCAAGACCTATAGATTCCCATATAAAACCTATATTTACGGGATTCTATCAAATTAAGCTTGTGCCGGATTTCTGTGCTTTGATAGTCACATTTTATAGCAGCTTAAAATACCAGGGGTTTAGCCTTTACTCTGTAATGGGACTGTTGGATTTTGGTTTATGAAGTTGGGTATTATAATACCTGTATACCAAAAACACCAAACCCAGCACCCTACCCTCCACCATAAAGGGAACGTTCAACAATTACGTCACTGCTTAGGGGGTGGGGGGGTCTTTGGGTTCCTCTATATGTTCCATATAAAAACAGTGACAAGGGGGTGGGTGGGTCTCAAAAATTACTTAAATACCGGTGACATAATTGTTAAATGTTCCCTAAAATGACCTGAAATTAACCATATCAAAGTTTTTATGCCTGGTTTGGCCACACAGGGTATACTGTCAACTACGGTAGTTGAACTATCAACTCAAGATGTTTTTATAAGTGCAAATAACATACCACTCCAACCTTTACACATGGAATAAGACCATATGTGGCATTAATACCACCAAGAGGTGGCAATTTCTGTATATGAGAACTATGGTGAGAGAAACCTACATGACTCAGGTGAGTGCTGCATTTGTGTATCATAGTTGAAGAGTGCATCAACATCGTTGGGTCGGCAAGATGAAGTCATGTACAAATATAGCCAGTGCTATGCTGTTATGATGTATAGCAGCATCATGCTGTCCTTAAAGGGTTAAGCATGAAGTGAAGCCTACGGAACACAATGGTATAGTCTGTACCATGTGGAGAGGGAGGAGACAGCTTCCTCATCTCCTCCACATTCACACTGACATGTAGAACCTGCCCCTGAACCCTCTGTCCGTATAGGCAAGGAGGCTATAATTAAAGGCTCCTATAGGTTACGTGGACGTAAATGCTGCCCTCTCGTGAGTCATATGGTATTCAGGACTGCACTGAAGGGTGTTCTGACTGCTGATTGGTTTAGAATTAGACAGAAGAAATATTGGTAAAATTATGAAAAAAATCACAGGTGTTCCCAAATAGTTAATAAATGGAATAGTAGGTGTGTTTTTATATTATGCCAGGCCTTGGGGATTTTATGAGCCATGCAAAAGTTAATCTGGCCAATGGAGATTTTTAGGCCTGAAATAGGGTAGAATGGCACTCACTGCACATATCATTCCCTTATTTAAGATTTTCAGGGTTAAGCCTATCCAACATTCTGTCACATTGTGTATGAGGGATGAGTTAGCCGTGCTATGGTTGAAATTTTTACCAACGGACATTTTAGGCGGCTGTTTTTGTGTGTTATGGTATATAGAAACATAGAGGTAGAAACATAGAGGAAATGGATTTAGTTCCCCGTGACCTATATAGGCTCTTATAGCCTCCCTGGTATAGGATGCTATAGAGCTGCTACTGGTTACACCATGCACAGGGTATGATCATTATTCTATAAACCTTTTACCCTTTAAGGTTCTGTCTGTTTTGTTTAATTCATCCATCCTAAGGCTTAAAAAGATGTTGCCTTAAGGTAACGGTACTGACCCTATTTTCTGGATCTAACCTAAATGATTTATGGGTTGTTTTTTTTTTCGAAAAAAAAAGGCTGATTTTTTTTTTTATGGAAACAAACAGGGAAAATTCTTTGCGTCGAATTCGCATCCAATGGTATGGAAATTTACAGTCTGCCTTAAAAAAAATCAAAAAATATATCTGTATAAAACAATTTCCTACACCCCACCTCATTACCTGAAGCGATATTTTTTTAGGCCTACAAGTTGTGATGAGCTTAAGAAAATGATGTAAAGATTACGCACATGTCACATCATCAATGAGGGCCACTGGCACATGCACTCAACCTGTTAAAGAGACAGTGGATGCAAATGAATAGGAACATTGTCTGAGGACTAAACCCATGACCCGGGGATCAAAAGGCCAATGTTCTAACTACATGTAATCTTGATGCTTTAACTACATTTGTATGTAAACAGCGAAATGGGTTTGATAAGTCTGTTAATGTTTCCATTGTACCTTGACTTTGCCCTTTCTATTTAGAAGAAGTATCTACAGGCACAGCATTGCTATTCATTTTGACTGTCTTGATAACAACTAAAGTCAGAATTATAAAACCTATCATTTGAAAAATCTAAATGAACCCATAAACAGAAAACAAAAATATATAGACGTTAGAATATTTCATTGAATTGGTCACAGTCGCTAGGGATTACCTACTTCTAGGCCTGACGGATTCCAGAACCCTTCTTAGAATAAATAATTGCCCCTGGGGTTTCCCCTCTCCATTTGGGTAGGGTTAAGGAAAATGTGGATTTGTTTCATCTGAAATGTTTAAAGAAGGCTATATGAAACAAAAGATGAATCAACAATTTGAGAACTGTTCTGAAATATTTCATGAAGCCCCCATATGCTTTGGGTTGGATATTAGGGCCACGTAATGAAGGTAAAAATGGCACTCACAGAGGTCATGCGAGTGGGGACAGGGCTTGTATACCTCTTTTTGTTCAGGCTTAGAATTCAGATGGCAACTGCATAATTGCCAATGATTTTAGCAAAAACACACTCTAACCCACAATTCGCATAGATCAACATAAAATTGATTTATTGCAAATGAAGTAGAGTTTTTTGTTTGTTTATTTTTGTTTCGTTCTTTTCTTTTCATTTATCTGTTTTCAAAGGGAGTAACCACTGATGTGTTTGGCACAGTTATGGGAGTACCAAGCACTGTGTTATTGTACATTGTATTTGCCATATGCTCTTCCCACGCCCTATGTGCAATGCCAGTGATGTGAACCTATTTGGCCACCAGTGTGAATTTGTAGGTAAGGGTTATATATAATGTTTGTAATTGGGGATTTAACTATTCAAGGTCTGTATAGTGCTTTCAGGCAGTATGACTATACCCGGAATGAGTTAATTCACCAGGAGAAGTCTGCATATTTTAGAAACAAAAATTCTCGCCTTTTCAATTGGTGGCATGCAACTTTATCAAGTTCTTTATATGCAACTCTATACAACTTTCATACAACTCTATCAAATATTTCGTGTAATTATTGCGCTTTGGTCAGGTAACAACACCAAATGCCTACAGAATTGAAATAAGAAACCACCCTGCTCAAAATCCTTTATAATCATATCATTATGTCCAGGCTTGCCAGTGAGTAACGAGATGTCACAACTCCCATAACAATGTAGAATTCTGGGTAGAATTACACACATTATGGCATAAAATACAAATTATATTGTAGACTGGCTGCAGCTCCTTTCCCTCCGTCTATACCACAACGACGTGATAACAACGTTGGTGGCCAATACAGTATATTAAAATAACGTTGATAATCACGGTTAAGTGGACACTTTAATAAGTGGCATTAAAAGAGATATTATCTATGGTCACCCTTGCACTGCGTTGGTGTGTCATACAATAATTTATATGCTGGAGCATCAGCGTCGTAAGATACATGAATGCAAAAATATAAGTCCTCATCAAGACTAGCATCTGCCCTACACACCCTTGTCCTAATTACTTGTAACCCTGCGCACCACCCCCTCAAGCATCTCATTGTCATGTCCCTAATTACCAACATGATTAAGGACCAAGGTACTGCAGGCCAGCCATACAGGGGATATCCACCTCTGCCCTTTTCAACAAAAAAATAGACAGGAAATGTGAGGGGTTGGGCGGGGGGAGTAGGGGGGGGGGAGTACCCTTAGGCACTGCCTGTGTATATTAGAGAGGGGGTGGGGGTCACTGGAGATGAGTGAGCTATCAGGTGGGTGAGAAACTGGTTACAACCTGGGAGCATGCTTCAAGCCAAAGAGGGAGTGAGCTTAAAATTGATATTTTAGCCTTTACTTAAGAGTTTATATTCAAAAAAAAAAAAAAAAAAAGGTTATTAGGATTTATGGGATGCGCCCCCACCCTTCTTGTCCAAATCCTGTTTACACCACCACTGGACAACAGAGGAGATGGTGACTGACCTGTTTATCAATAGCTCTATGATTCCCTGAAGTTTTGGCTTCAGTCAAATAACTTACCCAGTATTGAATCGGTGCTCGGGATCATTATCTTGTCTCATTCCGTAGTTAAAAGTTGGGCAAAGTTCTTGGAAACAGCACTCGGCATGTCTGTATGAACTAGCAGTACATCTCCAGTGTGCAAAATGACAGTTAAGGGAAAAGGACAAGATGTCAGCCCACATAGGATGGCTACCTTATTTACACCTTTTATATGAGACATCACTTGCAGAATCAGCGTTAATTTAGTAACGTTTCCAACAAACAATGTTAATATCTGGGGAACAAGATATCGTTTGGGGGGGGGGGGGGGCAAGATGGCTGCCTATTGAGGACAAGACACCTACTAGTATATAATTATAACAATGGCGATGATGGTTCATGCGTCTAGGTTGGCATGGTAAGTGTGTTGTGGGGTAAGAGGGGCTTGTTACAGTGGCTGACGTCTAGGTTGGCATGGTAAGTGTGTTGCTGGGTTAGAGGGGGTTGTTACAGTGACTGACATCTAGGTTGGCATGGTAAGTGTGTTGTGGGGTTAGAGGGGGTTGTTACAGTGACTGACGTCTAGGTTGGCATGGTAAGTGTGTTGCTGGGTTAGAGGGGGTTGTTACAGTGACTGACATCTAGGTTGGCATGGTAAGTGTGTTGTGGGGTTAGAGGGGGTTGTTACAGTGACTGACGTCTAGGTTGGCATGGTAAGTGTGTTGTGGGGTTAGAGGGGGTTGTTACAGTGACTGTCGTCTAGGTTGGCATGGTAAGTGTGTTGTGGGGTTAGAGGGGGTTGTTACAGTGACTGACGTCTAGGTTGGCATGGTAAGTGTGTTGTGGGGTTAGAGGGGGTTGTTACAGTGACTGACGTCTAGGTTGGCATGGTAAGTGTGTTGTGGGGTTAGAGGGGGTTGTTACTAGTGCTTTTTGACCTCCATACATCAAAGGATAGAGTCAGAATGTCCCACGTGTCTGTGTATCAGTAGAGGATTGGGGGGGGGGGGTACATGGTAAGGTCAGCTAGGGTGTCAAGAGTAACCATGTCACACTATGGTATAACTACAATATCAAAGCCAGAATATGAAAGGGAAAAACATCTTTCAAATGTTCAGAATCTACAGAAGTTGAACGTGTGGAATGTTTAAACAGGCATTTGAACTAACATTGTGTTGCTTAGATGTGTCCTCATCTTACTTGTGTTCAACTAGGCATTGAAATAGTTGAAGCACTCAATGAAAGTGATGTATTATTAAGTAAGTTTTCAGCAATTCTCGTGCATAAGTGACATCTTATTCCTAGACTTTGGACAGCTTACAAGCTGCATCTGGGGTTCTTCTGGAAGTTTTATTGATGTAGGCCTACTCAAGATAACTAATATGTTGATAATACATTGATATCGCATATATAATCTCCAGGCGAGGATTGACCACTATCAAAAGGCCCCTATACACGGGGTGCGCCTTATATGTTGGGTATTACCGTATCTCGTGTATGGTAACGTTCAACAACTATATCACTGTTATTTAGGCATTTTTCAGGACCCACCCCCTTGTCACTGTTTTTGTATGGAACATATAGAGGAAGCCAAAGACCCCCCCCCCCCCCTTTCCACCCCCTAAGCAGTGACGTAATTGTTGAGCGTTCCCTATAAGCTGCATCCCAGCACTGGGAATCCATATAAACTCATGTAAATAATAAATTCATTGTTATTACTACTACTGAAGTAAAGTGTTCCCAAACAGTATTTCTCCCTTTTTGATGCAGTTCTAAATGATAAAACCGAAAAAGAAGTGATGATAATACAACACATGTGTATAAAGAAAAAAAGAAAACGTCACCATTACATACATTCATACAGCATCAAAGAACACAATAAGCATATGAATAACACTAAATACAGATGCATGCTCCAGCCCATCGCTATGCCATGATTTATGTCAAGTATACCATTTATTCTGTTACCACAGTTATCCACTACACAAGTACCATTGTAAACATACCAGCTCATCATTACCCATCTGTTACCCCGCCTTTGATTCCATGCACTTATAGATGGGAATATATGGAGCAGCTTTTTTATGGATACATATATGTATGTACCGGTAGTACAATTGCTGACTCCCTGTCCCAGATTTGCTTTGGGTAAAATAATGAATAAACTAGCCTGGAACTATAGTGGTTCTATCTATACACTATTTTCTTTCCTATTCTTCATGCCAGGATTAGTAAGATGATATCAAAAGTGTGTCACCCAGAAGATTATTTATGTAGGCTTATGTGTTGACTTTACACATGGGATCTCTAAGGATAATACCATGTGTCAAAAGATTTTTTTTATAGTTAGTTAGAATAGTGTATTTTTTTTTTTTTTTTGCTCATTCATTTATTTTTCATATGAAATCATTTGGGGCAAAGAAAAAGAGAGTATGGACCAATATACAATTTACACTTATCTCAGGCATTGTGATATCTGTTCTGATGTCAAATTTAGAGATTCAATATTGATGTATTTTGTCACGACAAAGCTGTGCTTATAATTAATTCTGTCAGCCCCCCCCCCCAAAAAAAAAAAAAAAAAGAAAAAAAGAAATAAATAAAAATAGAATAGATAAATGAAAGAAAAAAAAAACATAAAGAACTAAAATTTCAATCGGATTATTGTGATAGCATTCAAGACCTATCATTCACTGAATACTGATAGAGATGATATTTTCCACGAGAGAAATCGAGAGTAGTCGTTGTACTATAGACAGTTTGAATTGTGCTATCACAATCATTACAGATGTGAAAGTGGGTCACACAATCCAATATGGCAGTTTCTGTTGTCGTCTGCTTCCAGAACCAGCCATGCATGACGACCATCTCTTGTTAGGACAAAGGGCAACAAACCCCTCACCCCACCACCCATACAAGACAGCCTCCATCCTACCCTACAATCACCCCCATATCACACCCTCATACCCTCACCTCTTCAACTTTGTGCCACAGGGGCATCACATAGGGCCTTATAGTGGCTGTGGTTCCATAAATGGAATTCTGCCCCCAGCAAAATTTGTCTAGATCTCTAATTATGAAATGCAATTATCTGGGAAGTATGCCCAATGGGAAGGATAACTGTTGCATCGGGGCGATGTGCGTCAATCAGATTCTTATTATTTTTATGATGACTATCGTTATCGTCACAAATTGAGATTGGGAATACATGTAAAGGTAGACCTGTATTCATTGCAGGTTTTACCCATTTTCAAAGTCTGAAGTTTAAGTTTTCATGTTCTTTCGTGGTCATGATACCCCGGCATTACTTGCACTTTTAAAGTGTATCATGCTGATTCCTTTAACCCAGTAGGGTCGGCATGATGCATGTATGGAGGACCCACCCCCTTGTCACTGTTTTTGTATGGAACATATAGAGGAAGCCAAAGACCCCCCCCCCCCCCTTTCCACCCCCTAAGCAGTGACGTAATTGTTGAGCGTTCCCTATAAGCTGCATCCCAGCACTGGGAATCCATATAAACTCATGTAAATAATAAATTCATTGTTATTACTACTACTGAAGTAAAGTGTTCCCAAACAGTATTTCTCCCTTTTTGATGCAGTTCTAAATGATAAAACCGAAAAAGAAGTGATGATAATACAACACATGTGTATAAAGAAAAAAAGAAAACGTCACCATTACATACATTCATACAGCATCAAAGAACACAATAAGCATATGAATAACACTAAATACAGATGCATGCTCCAGCCCATCGCTATGCCATGATTTATGTCAAGTATACCATTTATTCTGTTACCACAGTTATCCACTACACAAGTACCATTGTAAACATACCAGCTCATCATTACCCATCTGTTACCCCGCCTTTGATTCCATGCACTTATAGATGGGAATATATGGAGCAGCTTTTTTATGGATACATATATGGGTCAGGTCGTCAGAAAGTGTAAGATTTTGCCCTTGAAGGCCCTGAAAAACTAATTTTCTAATTACTTTATATAACCTCAACAAAATTGTCAAGGTACATCTCCTCAGCTCAGAAGACCAAAAAATACCGATCTAGGCCATCCGGTTCCATTTTTATTGCTTGTTTTGTGTCATGTAACGTCCAGTACCAAAATAATGAAATATGGAGGTAATTGAAGTTGCTCTCAGTAATATAAGAATGTCCCATTATGCATAACAAACACATGAAATAACAAGGCCAATATGTCTATTATTGACTTCAATTACAGAATGGAACAAAATTTGAGTTATGCATGCACAGTAGCCTGCCTCCTATATGATGATAAAAGTATAGGACGTTACGTAACGTCCGGTACTTTTATCAGAATTATTTCACATAAGCTGCTTTCATATGGAGACAAATGCTAGTAGACAAACAATTTCTTCACCAAAGTAGGGGATGATAGGGTCATTCATATGGGTAATAACAAAGATTTTGAAACTTCATTTTTTCCATGTTTTATAACCGATTTAGATTTAGGTACCGGACGTTACAAATTACAGTTTTCCATTTTGAAAGACACATCATGAAAAATTCTCACTTAGTAACATGTCCAAACCTCATGGAAATGATACCTATGATCATATACAAGACCAAAAATAACTTTGGGATACTCTATAGTATTCTTTATTCAATACAGGACACTTGTAAAAAATACAAAAAGTATAAAAAAGAACAAATTTGGCCTTTTTTTCACTTCGGCAGGCTATAAGTCCTAAAGTTTTTGATGGATGACCACAGATCTACATTTTTCTGATAGCCTTAAGTGTTCTCTATCAAATGAGTCTATGTAAGACAAGATTGGTTCACAACTTCTTTCTCCAGAGCCATACAAGTCCAAAATGACCCAAAAACACAAAATCTACTGCTTTCTGGCGACCTGACCCATATGTATGTACCGGTAGTACAATTGCTGACTCCCTGTCCCAGATTTGCTTTGGGTAAAATAATGAATAAACTAGCCTGGAACTATAGTGGTTCTATCTATACACTATTTTCTTTCCTATTCTTCATGCCAGGATTAGTAAGATGATATCAAAAGTGTGTCACCCAGAAGATTATTTATGTAGGCTTATGTGTTGACTTTACACATGGGATCTCTAAGGATAATACCATGTGTCAAAAGATTTTTTTTATAGTTAGTTAGAATAGTGTATTTTTTTTTTTTTTTGCTCATTCATTTATTTTTCATATGAAATCATTTGGGGCAAAGAAAAAGAGAGTATGGACCAATATACAATTTACACTTATCTCAGGCATTGTGATATCTGTTCTGATGTCAAATTTAGAGATTCAATATTGATGTATTTTGTCACGACAAAGCTGTGCTTATAATTAATTCTGTCAGCCCCCCCCCCCAAAAAAAAAAAAAAAAAAGAAAAAAAGAAATAAATAAAAATAGAATAGATAAATGAAAGAAAAAAAAAACATAAAGAACTAAAATTTCAATCGGATTATTGTGATAGCATTCAAGACCTATCATTCACTGAATACTGATAGAGATGATATTTTCCACGAGAGAAATCGAGAGTAGTCGTTGTACTATAGACAGTTTGAATTGTGCTATCACAATCATTACAGATGTGAAAGTGGGTCACACAATCCAATATGGCAGTTTCTGTTGTCGTCTGCTTCCAGAACCAGCCATGCATGACGACCATCTCTTGTTAGGACAAAGGGCAACAAACCCCTCACCCCACCACCCATACAAGACAGCCTCCATCCTACCCTACAATCACCCCCATATCACACCCTCATACCCTCACCTCTTCAACTTTGTGCCACAGGGGCATCACATAGGGCCTTATAGTGGCTGTGGTTCCATAAATGGAATTCTGCCCCCAGCAAAATTTGTCTAGATCTCTAATTATGAAATGCAATTATCTGGGAAGTATGCCCAATGGGAAGGATAACTGTTGCATCGGGGCGATGTGCGTCAATCAGATTCTTATTATTTTTATGATGACTATCGTTATCGTCACAAATTGAGATTGGGAATACATGTAAAGGTAGACCTGTATTCATTGCAGGTTTTACCCATTTTCAAAGTCTGAAGTTTAAGTTTTCATGTTCTTTCGTGGTCATGATACCCCGGCATTACTTGCACTTTTAAAGTGTATCATGCTGATTCCTTTAACCCAGTAGGGTCGGCATGATGCATGTATGGAGGACTGGCGGTGAGTTACTCGCCACTGCTACATCCCATGTATTATGTCAGCAAAATGGCGAGTAATACAGGGCATTTAATAGTGACCTAACGCATTTTACTGCCATTTTAATGGTCTTTATTATCTGTATACACACACGCTATAATCGTAAAGTACTAAATTTGACCTACCGCTGGGGGATATGATACGTTATTGATGGGTATAAGGTCACTTTATTTGTCATCAGGACAGTTATAACATGAGGAACACCTAGGTGCATATATTTGGGCAGGTACACGGTCTGATCATCCATATAAAGTTTAACCTGGCCTGTTAGCTATGCATTAGTTAATCCACAGTTGTGTAGGGTTATGAGGTATAACTGACTTAAACCTCGGTTACATGAAATAACCACCGCTTATTTCCTTTGTTCTAAGGTGCCACTGTTTAAATGCATTTAAAATAATAAGGCACACAAATCCTTCTCTGTTGTAACAATTTAAATGAGCTTGAACCAAGGCAGATGCATCACATACCCCTCCCTATTTTAACCATTTAAACGAACTTGAGCCAAGGCAGATATATCCCCATCTATTCAACCAGTTAAATGAGCTTCAACCAAGGGAGAGCACACGACCCCATATATTTTAACTATTTAAAGGACACTCAGTGCGTTTATACCTTGCTAATTTGTGTCCATCAGGGCCCGAAAATCAATTATAAACTTTGTGTCCACTGGGCACAGCAATGTATCAAAGTTGTGTCCAGCAGGGAAATATTGCATGCCCAGCCCTCTAACTCTATGTATACGCCTGGCTTGGCAGTTGTGTCCATTGGGCACAACTTGAAAAATAAGTTGTGCACAGAGAAATATGTTTCTGTCCCAGGCACTGGACACAGGGATTTCATAATACATCATGATACATGAATGCAGCCCCGGCTGAATGAGCATCGTGATGTAACAATGCAGCACTGGGGAGACTCAAATGTTAATACTTTGCTAATCATGATGCCAAAATGAGCGAGAATTTTAGAATACCCCGGTACTTGATTTATCATATCGGTCTTAGGAGTTAATTACATTTAAATTGCTATGTTCCCTGTTTGATATCATGGGGTATGAAATATCGCTCGTTCATTCTAACAAGTGCATGCTGTGGAATGATAAAGGGATCAAAATCAATCATCACCATACAGTCTGTGGCGGATACAGGATGTGGGAGGAACGGGGGGGGGGGGCTCCTAAATATATCTGGTGTGTTTATGAAATGGAAACTAACACAAACGGAACTGGCTGTATAAACCAAGATAAACTTATTGAAGGTCAAGTGGGAGGTAGGATCGAGGTAGGGGGTTAGCCCAGCAGAAGAGCAGGGGATTTATGATTTAATGGTCTTGACGTGTGACTCTGTGGGTTCAAAGTGACTTCAAACCTATTATACTGGATAGATGAGTTACCCATAGCCTACTTTATAGAAAGGATACCTCTGTTTCTCCCCCACCCACCCCCACCCCCACAATAAAAAAAATGGGGGGGGGGGGTTGGCGCATACGACTACAAACTTACCGGTAATTCATCCCATATTGAACATATAGAGAATTAATAATAAAGCCATGGGTAAAAGTTTTGTTCTTAAATTTTAGGACTTATCTCTTCATGTGTATTAGGATGTATATCACATATTAAATTAACAGAGACAGGACAGGTGCTGAGAGCTGGAGTACCGCTGAGGCTTCGTTAGATTATACGTGGTCGACATCAGTGGCGGATTTAGAGGGGGGCGTGCCCCCTCCTTTTTCCCTGTAGTTCAGAGTCTATTTGGCTCATTTAGGCATGAAATCTAGCCACAAATTCAGTGCTAAACGAGGGGCGCGCCAATGTGACATTTTGTAGTGGAAATCAATAGACATGTTTCAGGACTGACACATTACCCCTACCCTACTTCCCCCCCCCCCCACTCCCTAACAGAACCCCAGAGTCGGTACCAGTAACAGGTGGAAGGGCAGAGCTTGTTATCATGAATCTGTAGTACCGGTACCCATCATTAGGCCTGGAGGGAAATCTAGAAAAGTGATATTCAAAATGGATGGCAGCATCCCTTGGCCATTACATGAATTAAAATTAAAACAAATTGTTTAAAACACTAAAGGAGTGTGTCAGATGTTGGTCGTGAAAAGATGTGTATTCTGCATGATTCATTAAAGCAGCGGTCTCAGAACGACGTCTGTCTTGTGTGTAGTATGCTGAAAGTTTAAATTCTGACCTGACGTACCAGGAGCAGAGCTTTCTACAAAGGGTCCACCTTTTTTTAAGTATTCAGCAATTGCAAAATGGACCAACTTAATACCGTTTCCAGGTATACAGATTTGGTGTTGCATATTATGACAAACAAATGTCAGTTCTAAATGTAATTTCAGGAAGCTGATCGGGCTTCCCTAGCCCACTTAAAAGGGTCTATTTCTCCTCTTTCCTATCCCCACGGGATGTGTGTGGTGCACATATGCACGGGCACTGACACATTCCCCTGTGAAATTGTGTAATGTAGTTCTCGCCATGAATATGACCTTAGCTGTCGAAATGGCGTTAAACATCTATTTCTCACTCACTCACAATTGATAAATAATGTGATTTTCAGCCATTACATTTTGAGGTTTACAGGAGCTCAATTTTTGGCCATTTTCTCTCCCAGATTATAAAAACATTGCGCTAATATCATCTGATTAATCTAGTGATGATGTTATCTCTATCATCCTGGTAACCATTAGGTGTCAACCCCCTCAGATAACAGATAACCTTTCTGTATAACATACACAGCCTCTTCACAATGTTGTCATAGGTCTCACCTCCAGGTATCCCTCCAGGGCGTCCTTGGATCATTATAAGTATACTAACACTCCATAGACGGCGTATGTGTTTGCTCTTTGGTGATAATGGACTTCAGGATGTGATTTATCTAGTTGCAATTAAGACTTAGATGAAATAATGAAAACAAAATAATTTGTGGGTACTATTCATTGGTGCTTCTGAATAATTAGTTTACCTGTAAATAGGTTAATAGTTGATAAGCTGGTATATCACATGGGACATTATAACGGCCCTTTTGTCATTAATGTACGTCTAGTAAAAGAACCAACACATTTACCATCCGTTAGGCCAGGGAAGGTGAATGAGTGTTAATTCAGTGGTCTCAGATCAAATGAATCCAATGTTTCCCATAAATTCCACTTTTTGAAATTCAGTATTGCACGATGATGTGGAAACCTTTCCATCAAAGATCACACTCTAACCTCAATTCATAGGGGTGGGGAGGGTGCTTGATTAGTGCAGAATAAGAATGAAATTTTATATCTCGAAAAAAAATCAACCTCAATAATTTTTAAGGTAATACTTCTTTTGCATACAAGGTAGGGAATGATAGGTAGAAAATCAATATTCTTATCTATGTATTTTTTGTATGTGAAACAAAATTAAGCACACCCTTGGCCTTCCATGTTGCAGCAGATGTATGGTTAGTGTGTTTCCAGGCACATCTATATGAGGTAATGACCACTTAGGCTGTGAAAGGTGAGGGCGTGGACATTACACCCACCTCCAGGAGGTCCTTGTCATCTCTAGTTAATGTCACATTAGTTAACGTTTACACCTGGAGGAATCTACACCTGGAGATTCTGCATTACGGAGCTGTATTACAAAAACCTTATGGAGCTATACTTCCAAAACGCTCCAAAGTACTTAAGTGGCTATGTACTTAATTAAGCCCTCCGGGGTTACCACATTATCTGATTTTTACAGAATACTTTGTTTTTTAAATGGGAATTCTGCATTGGATAGTATTAATTTCTGACAAAACTTGGACAAAATGGAAACGTTTTGCAGCTCTTTGCCGTGGAGTGAGTGTTTTTTCCCAAGATTTCAGTGCATTTCGGGAACTTAACTTTTCCGGAATATATGTGGATTATTAGGAAACCTCATATTGGGACAAAGAGCTAATGGATATAAATGGAGTTATCATTGTACACCTAGAGGAGTAGACGCTCTCCAACAGTAAACTGATCTTTAAGCCAGGCTTATGTCTCAAAGATATATATGAACTTCTTAAGGAGATTCATTGTTGAAAAGAAAGACAACGCTTGGGAAAGGACGCCAAATTATAGAAAAAAAGCAATAACGCCTGTCTGACATCCATTCAACAAAACTGACTTTGAGACACTCATAGAAAGGGAAAAGTTTATGCTGAGATTTTCTTTTGACTTTAAATAATTTTTTTCTGTGGTTAACATTGTCATCATGTCATCAAACGCTGGCAGTTACACACCAACTGCATTATCCTTCAAAGTCTGAGAACCATAGTTCTAAGGGTTTTGGTTTATGAGCATAGTATCGATCTGCACCTATTGACTCGGATGAAGCGACTGTATTATCTATAATATGCCCACAGTAGAATTATGAATCACAGTGGGATAAACATTCTGTTACCTTCATAGTGAATGCTTCCTTAAAGGTAGTCAATATTTGGCAACCAATGCGGGAAGGAGTGTCGCACACGAGCACACTAGTAGATAATAAATGACAAACGAGTATATTGGACCTTAACACACTGGAGCGCGCCAGAGATGCCATGCTTTACCGCTTCCATGTAATTGAAACATTAAAACATTAAAATACAGTGCATTTCAAGTAGTAATTTCAAGCAAATATTATAAAGCAAAGCTACCTGTGAGGGATATATCTTACATTACTCACTTCTGCTCATTATGATTCTAAGCAATTCCAAGAAATGATTGATTTCTGTGATATTTGGTCAGCTGTCCATAGCATGTGCTTTGACTTGTATGGCACAATAGCACTGTACAATACAACAACTGTCTCTCATTTCAAATTCTACACTACACCATATGGACTGATTGTATAGAATATAAACTTCTGCTGACTGTTTCAGCATCTCTGTTTAAGAAACCTACCTCTTGGAACTATAACTCTCTTGAAGTATATCCATAATACAAAACCAAGATGAGTTTCACACCGTCCAAGCTCAAAAAGGATATCAATCCATCGTCTATCGAGGGTCTGGCCTTCCGAACAATCGGGGCGGCTATGTCCACAACCCCATCCATGTCAGTGAACATTAACAAGGATGGAAGCAGTTCTTATGTCTCCATGCTTGGCTACCTTTCTGAGTCCCTACCTGGACCCAGATGGTCATGGGATGGGGAGCTATCAGAGTCTGAGGAGGAAAAGGAAGAATCACCTTATGAAAATGTTGAATCACTTCTCAATCGAAAACCCATCATCCCCCGCCGGAGTGTCTCTCGTGGCCATGGAAATGGATTTGATTCCAAGCCACAACGACATAGTGCAGAATCAACACTTTGGGATAAACAAAGACCGCCGGTATATGAAAATATTTCGGACTTCATTCGGTCATCTGAAATAGAACTGAGGTATACGTCTTATGACACTTTACCAGGGTTGCCTTATAAGAGATCCTCCGATTATGATAGGGAGCCATTGTATGACTCAACCCCATGTTTGTTCAACCCAGAGCCCCTCTATGATGATACAAGGCCTCCACCAAAGACCAATCCTGCAGCCCTATATGACTCAATTCCTTGTAACATCAACACACCTCCTCTTGAAGATTTCCACTTCCGTCCACTTCCCCACATCAAGGACAAACATGGCACTTTCAAAAAACTGTTTTCATTGCCTAAACGCTTTCATCGGAAGAAGCCGGAGAAACTAGGCAAACATCCAAGCTTGGATGCTTTGAATGAGATTCCCAGTGGTGCAGAGAAGCCGAAGTTTCACAGGCAGAATAGCATTGATATGGTTGTGAGTGTAGACAATGGTAATATGGATGTTCATGCAAGTATCAAACAGAGGACTCTAACAAGGCATGCCAGTGTGGAAGTCCTGTTAAATGACACTAGTTCACAAGAAGGCAGTAGCCAGAGGTACACCAGGCCACCAGCTACCCCACCACCAGCACCAGCACTTCCAGGATCGGGTACAATGTTTGATACACTAAGAAGCAAATCACTTGAGAATAAACCCTCAAGTCTCCTAAGGCAAAAGTCAACCCCAAGAAATAGTGAGGACAACCCAGAAAAGAGGGTGAACTTTCAACACGAGCTTCGAATAGTGCTTGAACAGAGATTCTCACAGCGCTTTAGTCAGGAAAATGCTGATGATGGATTGATGCGAAGACGTGCAGCATCATGTAGCAACCTGAAAGCAAGGACATCAGGACCATATGACAAACCTTGGGATCTCAAGCAGAACCAATTGATGCCTCCAAGTATAGAGTCCATGTTGGATCTTCGGACAGCTCACGAGAACAAGGATAACTCGCTAAAGTCACTAACAGTTGCTTCACGACCAAGAAGTGCTTCGGTGTCTGATATTAGCTCACAAGAATCACTTTGTGCTCTGAAGATGCCATCAGTAGCCAAATTACATGTTGGTTCTAAGGAGAACTCAGAAAAATCTCAGTCAGAACAACTGTCTAAACAATCTGAATTCTTGGATGTCAGTCTGAACAAAAAGAAGATGAATTCCTCAGTGATGAACCTTTCAACATTTGGTAAAGTTGACTCGAGCAGCGGTAGTACTTCAGGTAATGACGCAAGGACAAAGATGTCTTTGTATGACAGAAGGAAGAGCAAGTCTATGCTGGACATCACCCCTCAGGAAGAATTGAAAATTGTTCTGGCACAAAGAGCACAGAATCAGGAACAGCATGAAGTAAAACATGCAGATAACAAGCACAGTGAAGAAACCCCAGTAGATGCTAAGTCAGAAGACCCCAGCACTTATATTAGCTTGAAGGCTAAAGAGGGTGAGAAGGACGTCCAGCTTAAACCATTGCCTTTAGTAGGTGTAGAGATGGAGAAAGTAAAAGATCATGATGTAGAGCAAAAGGATAAGAAACTCTCTGCCCACTATGGGTATGCAGTGCAAAGTGAAGCATTCACTCCAAGCACTCCCCCTTTACCAAAGAAATCCGATAAATGTAGTCAACATGAAAGTAACTTTATATCAAGATCCAACTCTCTAGATGTGAAGCCGCTTCCACCTAAAAGGACAACATCCCTGAGGAAGCCAGAAAATGATGCGCCTCACTGTGTACCTACTTATGAACTAGTCCCCAGTTTGTATGATCAAACAGACCAACAGGCCTTAGATGTACAAGGTATGTATACTGAACAGGAAAATACCAATGTCGATGAAGACAATAAGAATGGGGTAGACTCTGAGGATATGAAGCAAAGTGATCATTTTTATTCCTATCCCAAAAAAGAGAGGAAGATGTCTATGCTCCCCTACCTGCCTCCAGGGTCCGAGTCCGAGTCAGATGGGGAACATACTGACTATGCAGAACCTCCACTCCTGGTACCCCCAAAACACAGGAATATATCATTATGCCACATGAGTCCAGATAATAACAATACTGATTCTGGTAATAATAGTCATGATGGCCCTGTCACTGTCAACAGCAAAATGCCTGTACCAGAGATTGTTGTCACCCCACAGCAGGAACTGGCCCTAGAACTACCGAAGCCAAAAAGCGACAATAAAAATGACAGCAAAATTATTGAGACGGCGAAGGAAGATGTGAACAAACCCAATACTGTTGGTCCTCAGAGCAAAGCATTACCAACTGGACTTGTCTATGATGTTCCTTCTGCAGGGCCAAATCTAGGTGGTTTCGAAGGTCTGGTCAAGCTCACATCATATTTTGACTGCAATGCTCAAACCAAAAGTACCATGTCAGAGAATATGTGTATAGCAACTGATTCAGTATCACCCTTGGAGTTCTGCTACAGAGTTCAAGGTCAGTAACTTTAAAAGATAAGATTTAGATCACTATTAATGTCTATGGTCTGCCGTCATACTAGTTCACCATGCCAGTTCACCATCCTCTAGATCTATAAAAATCTGAATTCATGTTTGGCATGAGGAATGCATACAGCAAGGGTGAGGGACTCTATAGAGCTGCAGTCATACTGATGGCAAAAGAGCAGAGACATTATGTGTTTATTAATACAAATCATGGTTATCAAATGGTTGGTGAACAGATTATTTGTTAATCATTACAAAGGTATCAGGCAGCAGTCAGGGGAGAATATAAAGTGTAAAGGGAAAATAACTAGGACCTAATGGTAATAGGGAAGTGATATGATGTCCAAAACATCCTGTCTGGTGTACTGACTGTACGGGTAATGGTCCATCCAGTCTGGGGCACCATTTTTGTTGTTGTGACTTGCTCTTAGTCTG
This sequence comes from Acholoe squamosa, assembly GCA_949317995.1. Lineage (NCBI taxonomy): Eukaryota > Metazoa > Annelida > Polychaeta > Phyllodocida > Polynoidae > Acholoe > Acholoe squamosa. The sequence continues at coordinate 27,331,705 of OX439050.1, forward strand.
AGGAAGGGGTGTTGCAAAATAGCAGATGTAACAAAAAAAGGTTTAAACCATACTATTGGTTATTTCACTTTTCCTTTGGTTATGTGTGTCACATAGATACCATTGTGAGTACTTTTTGTAGGGGTTCCAGTTTCCCCTTAATAGATTAGGTCCATTAGATTAACTTTTCATGTTGCCAAGCCTGGCAAAATAAGAAATTTTCCAAATTCATGTCCACTTAAATGATACGTAGACCCACGATCTGACAACTAACTAGGCCTATAACATAATCGTGGGGAAAGAAAAGATGACTAGTAGTTTATAAAGTTGCCACGAACCACTTCATTGAAGGATGCAACACCACACTAGTTTTTTCATGTTGGCAATGGGGTGTGATGGGCTCTCTCTGATAGGCATCCTCATTGTCGTCTGGGCACAGAGAAAAGTCGGCTGCTCACTGAAAATGGAGAGGTTGTTTCCTCTTTTCCACTATAAAAATGTCATCACATGGTCATATAGCCTCTGACCTGTAGGGAAAGGGTGTATTCAGAAGTGGTAGTCGATGTTATATGACAATGCGCTATTTCGTCTATAGGAAGAATTCATCTGTGGTGGCACTGCATGACTGGTGATTTACTGCTAAAATCAGCTCTTCACCGGAACTGCATGGGCATAGCAATCAATTGATTATTACTAAAAACAGATTGTTAATGATTCATGCTTATATGATATACGTATTCCGGAAGGGTCGTCATGATTAGGCCAGCATTTTTGCATGATGACGACCAGTCTAAATGATGCATTGATAAATTATCGGCCCTGAAAGAGTAAAGCTGTTCGTGAAACCATATACCCGCCCTCATTTTGTATATAAAGACCAGCTTATTTCACTGAATTTAAATTTGCATAGTCCCTTGGCACTAATGCTTCCTTTAAAGTTTATGGAACTAAAGCTGCAGTGCTTGAACATGGGACAGGGTGTGGCAAAGGGGCTGGGGTTGTGCTATAGTGCTTTTTTGTTTGAAATCACTGAAAAATAAATTCTTGTGATTTCATCTGCTTAAAACATGAATACAGTGAAAATTCGGTGCAATTCACGTGATTCAACATGTCAATTCATGTGAATTCTAAGAAGAATTAAACAGTCACATTCATACCGTTTACGTTTATGCACAGATTTGAAGCACTAGTACTTTATATCTGTAGTTTATGTGATAACATTATGAATTTCACACAAATAGCAGGTCTTTAATTGGTGTTATTGTGAAGAATACACGTTCAGCTGCACCAGATTTTCTGATGTCAAATTTGTTAAAAAATAAAACAAAAAGAACAGGCATGACTCAGTAAGATTCACGCATCATGCCATTGGTCGGCATGATGCACCAGTGAGGTGCTGGCAAGACTGCTCGGGTCGGGTCGGCATGATGTATGGAATCATTGTATGGAGTTGTTCGCCAGGGCTGCATTCATGCATCATGGCGTCCAATGGACATGATGCATGGATGCACTAGCGGTCCATAGACGGTTAACCACTGCAACACAGGTTTAGGTTTAGTGTTGAGGCTGGACCAGATCTATATGTGACCGGCATCTGTTATCAATATCTGACCACGAGTCTGCTTCATCCCCAACCCCTTTTCCTTTCTGTTACTGCTAGTCTTTTGTAGGAAAGGTGTCTGCTAGACAGTGCTATATCAGCTACAGATAAGGTTCCTTGTGTACCGTAATACCTAGCGTATAACCATAAGGCGTGGATAGACCCCTTAGTAGTAAAGGTTAGGAGTACAGGCGAAATCTATACAGCCCCACATGTGCCTTACTCTCAAGTTGGAGTGCATCTTATATGTGGGTTGTGCTTTAGTGTGCGAATGATTACAGTAGCTTGCCATGTCTGACATTGATATCAATAATACCGAGAAAGGTGGAATTAAGTTTCTCTATTTTAATAAGGTACCGTAGATCTTCATAAGGTCAAAGGTTTTTCTTCTTTTTCAAGAAGTGAAATCAATGTGATCTCTTCCTTAGTGCTTAGTGTATATATATGCACACTGAGACTTCGCCTCTTGATTGGGATTGGACCTGGATTTGTGTGAATTCAAGCCTTTTTTCCAATAACCCATGGCTGTAAGGGAATGTTCAACAATTATGTCACCGGTATTTAGTCATTTTTCAGGACCCACCCACCCCCTTGCCACTGTTTTTGCATGGAACATATAGAGGAACCCAAAGACCCCACCCCCAAGCAGTGACGTAATTGTTGGACGTTCCCTAAAATAACAATCCTTCATTGACAGTTTCACCTCCTTATTTCTTAAGAAATCATAAAATGATTCTATGCTACTTGTTTTTTTTTAACTATGTAGTTATCACCATACACACTGTATGCTCCCTGTGTGGATATTATAAAGAAAGCACACTGTATGCTTCCTGTGCCCATCCTGCCCACCCCTAACCTGAGGGTCACGACTTGTTGACATGCCGGGATCAGGTTGCCATGGTGATCGGGTGGCTATGGCAACACATGGCCTCCAAACCCAGAACTGACGAGAGCTGCTCATCCTCCAATGACAGCTCTTGTCCGTGTACCTTCAGAGAATGATATTTCTTTTAATTATGTGTCAATAAGCTTTCACCAAGACATGTAGGTATTTATATTTTTCAATCAGGGGAGAGTTGGCTGGGTGGGGGAGGGGGGTAGATCAGCCTGCCAGTCATTGCTCCTATCAATTAAAGCAAGGAGTGTATCAGTCCTGGACAGTGTGATATATAAAAAACAGGACTGTCATTTCTCCTACATCTGGAAAAAAAAAGTTTACCCTCATGATTTTTACAAATACAATGAGAAAAGTTTTAAACATTCATGGAGTGGGGGGCTGTCTTTGATATGTTGAAGCTATGAAGTACTAAAAGAGGCGCAATCATGTTGTGTTATCAAGGTTCCTACACATTGGCCTAAATGAAATCACATCCCTGAAAAAACAAGACCATGCTGCTTCATGCTGCTTACATGGGAAATAAGGGTTAAAAGGGTTATCTGCCCTACAAAGTGCATTACATAGCATTATTAACTCGAAAAGAGTTATAGGAGACGACTAGGGTCCTCTCATGGTGGTGCAAATAAGTTTTAAAAAAGATGGAAATTTTATATATAAGAGGCAGAATTACTTATTGAATTTGTAGTGTCATTAAAGGAGAAGATGTAGGGGTCTTGCAGGAAAAGGTATTTCAGTACCAACTATTGTAAATTTTGAGTAATAGTCTATATTCTACAGAGTCAGTTGGTTGGCAGCCATAAGACACTTTTTGCCTCCAATGGTGAAGGTATATGATGTTGATCCATGTATCAACTTTCCCGCCTTTTTTGGCAATGTGGTGCGAATATCACAGTTTTGGCGGGAGTTATGCGAATAGTGGCTTGGTGGTGCGAATAACCTGGGTGAGTAGCATCTGGTCCTCCAAGCAGATGTCTTGTGAAAGTATAGGACTATAACACTACTTAACACCTGCTTGGAGTTGGTTCCTGTCTGTGAATGGGAGTGCTGATGTCAGATCACAAGCTAGACTTGCTCAAGGCTATTGATTTTAATTCTGGAGAAACAATGTACCGTAATCTCTCGCGTAGAAGGCGCAGCCCGCGTAGAAGGCGCACCCACAACTCAGAGAAGGCTGGTTCGCGTAGAAGGCGCAAGAGAAGGCTGGTTCGCGTAGAAGGCGCACCAATCTCCTCTGAATAGGTATTCCGAAAAAAAAACTCGTATAAGGCGCACCCCAAACTCAAGGGGACTGGTCCGTGTACAAGGCCAACCTTGTGCATGGCAGGAGTCTCCTTGTAGCAGGGGATAACCTTAGTTAGAGTTGAGAATGGTTTGGTTGCTTGCTTGCTTTGAATTTAAACCTCACCTATGTGCCTCAAGGACACGTCGAGGGTGAGAGGTCCCGTGGCGTGAAACCCGGACCCGTACACTAGAGGGAGCTAAGGTAGAAATCACGCCCCTACACATTTACCGAGGCAATGGTTCTTTAACATCCGTCACTACATAGGCATAGTGAGAGATGGACAGGCCTGTTTCAAGTCATTTGTCTGCCATGACCGCCGAGAGACTTTCCAGCACAGCCTAGCCAGAGCAGGGAGGAACTCAAACGACACCTTACGGCGACGTTTGGAACCACCACTATGCCCCGGCCGGGCCGGGAACCGAACCCACGACCTTACAGCCTGTGAGCGGACGCGCTACCGACTGCGCCACGCCTCCCGGCTTAAAAAAATGGTTTGGGTATGATGCTGACCATATGATGCTGACCATATATCCTTTTTGAATGCCACAAATGAGGTGTAACCAGAAGTAGAACTTATCTCTAGCATTTTAGCATTAGTTCTTTTGGGTTCTTTTCCTATATTCATATATTCTATCAATGTTGAAGCATGTGAGGGAATGAATTTAAATCACAACATAATCTAAACATAGTTTGAACATCTGTTCTTATGTCAAACATATAGCAAGTGTATATGAATGGTAGAGTGGCTCCATCTGGTGGCACTTCTAGGAACCATTCCTATTGAGTATAATACTCAATATTATAATATAATTTATATGTACATGATTATAAATGATCATGATCAAGGTACAGTTTGAGGTAAATTTCAATTGTATACTGTCTTCTGAGACAGTTTTGACAAATCAACCACATCATGATGACCTATTGACATGATAACATGAAATTATCATGTAAAACAGTGATCTAAGCATGGATCCATTTACAACTACAGTAATGGGAATACAATCTAACACATAATAATAATGCAAAATGTATCTTGATCATGATCATTTATAATCCTGTATTCAGTAGGAATGGTTCCTAGAAGTGCCACCAGATGGAGCCACTCTACCATTCATATACACTTACTTTATGTTTGACATAAGAACAGATGTTCAAAACTATGTTTAGATAATGTTGTGATTTAAATTCATTCCCTCACATGCTTCAACATTGATAGAATATATGAATATAGGAAAAGAAACCAAAAGAACTGATGCTAAAATGCTAGAGATAAGTTCTACTTCTGGTTACACCTCATTTGTGGCATTTATTAAATATTGATATTGGAGTGCCAGTTGAAATATTGGGAAAACCCGCATATAAGGCGCACCCCCAACTCAAGGCAGCCTGCCTCCCGCGTATAAGGCCGACCCAAGATCTGATTCGCGTATAAGACGTGCCTTATACGCAGGAGATTACGGTAATGGAAAAGACTATCAAGTATAAAGGGGCCAGAGCTTTGGGACAACAGAGAGTCTAACTAACTGCAATTACCTTAAATTCTCTGGTACAAGCAACATTACCTGCATTACTGACCTTGCAATAAACTACAATTTTGATTTGATTCAAATATGATATGAACCTCAAATCAAAGAATTTATGGTACATAACATCCGCCAAAAAAATAAAATTTTATTTCTTTTCGAGTTACAAGGAATGTACATTGCTGCCCTATATTGCATAATGGTAGCCACGATGCATGATGACTCACCAGCATTGCAATGACGCATCATGACAACAAAGGAACCTATACACCAGGAGGCATCATACCACCTTTAAGGCTTCAAGTACATGCATTGCCTTAGTTTTACCACTGTACCATCTTTATCCCACACTGGAAACATGCCCAGTAGAAGTGTTTATTTATAAACAGTAGCCTCGGGGTGGGTAGGCTAGGGTTCAGGTCACTATAGAGGGTAAGTGGGCTGATGCTGTTGAAATGAACCCCAGACCATATAAATGTTTCTATAGCAGAGTCTGAGAGTGCTATTAAGTGGCACAATGGGGCGTTGTAGGATAAACGCATGGTGAGGAGATGTATTTTCGTTTCAAATGTCAGAAGAATATCAATTCTTCCTTAAATATTCCTCTTGGCAGCGAAATGAACTTAATGATGTTATGCCACCCCTGAGAGACTGCAGCACATTCTCAAGGGTACAAAAATGATATGGACCATGCTGTCTTAGATTTTGATGAAAGTGATTGTCCATTTTAAAGTAATGCAGTGATACTTCACCCCCCCCCCCCTTTGAAAAAAGGAAACAAACAAAAGACATCAGATTCCTTTGACTGTAGCAGACTTGAATCTAATTTAGATTACTCCCAGATACTGTCAGTCACTTACATGTGAAGAACTACCGAACTAGACATTCCAGAGGGTGATTAAGTAGGGAATAAACTGCATTACCAAAATGTAGCTCCACAGAAACCCTTAAAGGGCTGTATAGCGTGTGAATCAATGCAATGTAACCATTTTGATCATTATGATGCATCGATGCAGGGGTGGTGATTCTACTGCAGTACCTCAAGGGTTCAGGAAGTTAAGAATGCTATGTACAAGCATGTATCATGACAGAGGTATCACATAGATAACACCTATACATTAGACAACGTTTTCATCTTGAATATAGTGTAATCCTCCCCAGATGGCAATAACCGTCAGTATGTAAAAGCCATCCGTGTCTACTGCAACTATATTATTATCTCGCCGGGCAGTACCCAGTTACGTAACGTCCTATAGTACATTAGATGTCTGTTTACTGCCCAAGAGATATTGTAGCCCCCACTTGCTCATAAGTTATTTCGGTCAATAACTCAAAAATAAAACGGATTTTAGGCATATAGGCTAGTGGGTCTCATGTATTAAGTATAGATCCATCATATTGTCAGAGGAATTGATGATTACTAGACTTTTAAAGCTAGGAGGAATGATTTTGTGTCTCAAGATGGCCATTCTCATTCAGCCCAGTTTTGGGTTAAAATGCTAAGATAAAAAATCAGCTACTGTAGAACAACAAGTATGCGCTGTCCTCTTTTAATGTACATCATGATATTCTTCACACTTTGGAGATTCCATTTCTATATACTTTTTCTGTTGGGATGAGTTAGTAAGTAGGATTATCAGCGGTTAAATTTGGGGAATTCAAGAAGTGAGCGATTTGCTGGACCCCGACGGGAGGGAGACCGGGGAAGCATGTGAAGGTGGCCAGGTCTCCCTCGCAGGGCAGGCCGCCAAGTCATACACGCATGCCGGTCTCAGGTCGGACCGCACAGTTTTGTCAGTGATTGGCTGGCCCAGTCACATGACGCATGGTAATCAGAGCGTGACGAAAGCGCGAAATCCAAGTTCATGTGACCTCAACTGGCCAAGGTGTATTTTGATTCAGGTGCAAGTACAAGTGTAACCCACATAGGTTGAGTAGATCGCACCCATCAGCCACCATAGCATTGTTGCATTGGAAGGTCCAAAAATTGCTTCAGATCAACAAATTTCTGGAAACTGTGGACTTTTAGGTAGGTGATGGTTGTTCCTGGGTTTGTGATTGAGTAGTCGACCTGTGGACTTGAGTAGTTGACCTATGTACATGCTGTTTGGTGGTTACATCGTTGGGTAGGTGCAAATGAAAAGTGGTGATCATTGTTATTGTAGGTCTAGATTATATCCAAAATGAGTGATTTTAGGCGACGTGGTGCAGCAAGAAATGAGATCAAGAGGGCAGCCTTTTCACAAGGTCATAGCAGGTATGGCTTTAATGCTGGTAAGCAGTGCGTGTCAAATTCATTGGCATTCGCTATGGCTACATGTAACATGGATTGGCCAGATCTTAAACGATCTCAACTTAATAAAGTTTTGGATCTTGGCAATGACATGTATGGACAGATTTCCAACCATGTTTACAAAACTCTTTTAATGCCAAGTGAAACACCGTCAGAGGTGTTGTGGAATGGAAATAGGTATGAAATGAATCACGGACTAAGTAGGCATGGAACAATTTTTCAAGAAATGAACAAGTTTTTGTCCGTTCTGGCCAATGTCCTTATGTCACATTCTTATGCATTCTTTGTCTGTAGAGGGGAATGTGTAATGTTGGCACAAAAAAAAGGAAACTATTATTGTTTCGATCCTCATGTTCGTAATGATTATGGACTTAGAACAAAAGATGGAGTGGGGGTAGCATGTGCACTGAAGTTTGTTGACTTCATGAGTATGTTGAAGCACTTGAAGGCATTATATAAAGGTGGGGAAAATGCTGCCGACGCTGAATATAATGTTGTGCCACTGAAGGTAGCAGTATCTGTAGCCCCCAAAATGGCAAGGCCTGTTACATTATTTTTAAATTTTGATAGGCCTGTATGTGAACAAGTATACTTTGTCACCAATCAGGCACATGAAATTGATTTTACAGATGGAGTACAGAAAGACAAAGCACATGCTCCCAAAAGGCGACTTAGTGAAGATAAAGTACTGCACAGATCCAAAAGGGTGTGTAACGAAAAAGTTGACAAGAATATTGTGGAGAGAATTAGAGAGATGAAACCTGATGCTGAAACAGCAGTTACAAGTGTAGATGGGACAATTTATTCTGTCGATTCTGAAGTTGTATCTGCCTATTATGAACCACAATCATGTACTTCTGAAATGCAGGACAGTGAAGTCAAGTCAGTTAGAAGTCCCAAAAGCCCTCGAAGTATTAAAGTGAAATTCACACGAGTTAATGGTCAGTGGAAATGTGCACTTGGAAAAGATGGGCATAATCCAAATTATTTGCCTTCTTCTTTGAAAAAGAAAGTAAGGAAAGAAAAAAAAAAGCAGAACTGTCGAAACAAGACTATAGTTCATGTTAGTGACTCCGATTTCGAGAGTGATTTATGTCACACATTTGAAGATAATGTCAAACCCACTTCAAAATTAGGGTCTAGAATAGATAGAATTCCAGTAGCTGAAACAGGTAGTGGTAGTTTCACTTCTGAAATGAATTTAAACACTGATATAGAGAATGTACACATGCCGATGGGATATGGGCGTCCCAAAAGATCATGTCAACCTCCAAAACGGTATGTGGAGGAAAATGTCACATCAGGAGGGAACCTTGTGAAAGTCACTTCAGAGGAAAGACAGAAATATCTCAAGCAACACAAAATAAACAAATTGCAAGCTAAAGAAAGGAAGCGACAGAAAAATGTAAATTATAATTCAAAAAGTAGGAGAAAGAAAAATATGGATAATATTTTGGATGTCGATAAAGAACCTCCAATGATAGATGATCAAGGAGATGAGGAGTGTGGTCGAGTAATGGAGAAATCTGTGACAGTCTTAGGTAGGACTAATTATGTTGATGAGAGTCTCTATGATCCGGACAGAAAAATAGCACTTCTAATTAATATAGATGCCAAGTTGGATTGTGTTTGCTGTGTGTGCTATTGTTTATTTTTCCCAGATGAAGTAAATGCAGTAAAGAAGAAGGAATACCAGCGATATTTGAATCCTAAATATAAGCATGACAAAGAACTGCATGTATGCAATAAATGTTTCAAAACTATTTTGGAGAAAAAAATCCCAACAATTTCATTTATCAATGGTATATACTTTCCAGAGGTCCCAAAGGAATTATTAATTACTCCTGAAGAGGAGAGGCTGATAGCACTACGCATACTATTCATGCAACTTAAGTTGTTGCCATCAGGTGGGCAATTACAATTATATGGCAATGTGGTGAATGTGCCAGCAAAAATCCAGGAAACTGTGCATATGTTACCAAGGTATGTAAATCAATCGGGCAATGTTTGTGTCCGGTTAAAACGTAAACTTGAGTATACGAGTGTTTACAGGAGTATGAACATTCGGCCTTGGCATGTACTTTGTGCTCTGAGATGGTTACTTGAAAACAGTGATCATTATCGTTATAGTAGCATTCAAGTCAATGAAAATTGGCTAAAGGAAACATTGGATTATCTTAGATATTCTGATAATATGGATGACAGTGACAGTGAGTCCAGTCTTGAAGCAGAGGACATAAAAATTGAGACTCAAGATCCCAATAGTCCAAACCCCCTTATAACAGAAATAGAACCAAATGAGGCAGATGCCGATTTAAACCCCAGAGAAGACACCGATGATACTGACACTGATAATGATGTAGATTCATGTGTAAGTGATGCAGAGAGTGATACATTTTCTGAAGTTGATAAAACTGAAGTACGCTGTCCATTAAATACTCTGTTGGATGAGGACGAGGACAATCTATGTCTTGATATTGCACCAGGACAAGGCCAAACACCCATTTATATTCCCTTTGACAAGGAGTGTGAGGAGTCAGCCAATCCTACTATTTATTGTGGAAAGAACATTAAAGATATTTTCAAGAATATCACCTTTTTGGAGAGAGTAAGATGGGAATTACGTAACATTGATAGACGTGTGGTTTTTAACACAGAAAGTATTTTCCTACGTTACAAAATTTATCAGTTGAAATATATCCAGCAGACTATTCAATTTGCTGTTAGATGCTTAAAGCACAGAAAGAATTATAAAGTGAAGCATGTACGAGATGTGGAAAAGAGAAGTAACCTGGCTTCAGTAGATTCAGGTTATTATTTTTTCAGAAATTTGAGAAATAGCCCACAGTACCTTAGGCAGCAGAAAAAAAATCTATTTGCCATGATACGGCAATTGGGGCTACCTACCTTTTTTGTGTCATTGTCAGCAGCAGACATGCATTGGCCAGAGTTATTGGCTTCTTTGTTTAAAATAGTTCATAAAAGGATTCCTAGTGATGAGGAAATAGCCAACCTACAATTTGTGGACAAAAGTGAATTGATCAAAAGTGACCCAGTAACTTGCGTAAGGTACTTTGATAAAAAATTTAATAGATTTTTAGACGGTTGTTTATACAGTTCTGATTTTCCACTCGGGAAGGTTGTAGACCATTACTATAGGGTGGAATTTCAGCATAGGGGGAGCCCACATGTTCATATGTTGGTCTTTTGTGCAGATGCCCCAAAATACCGGGAAGGCCATAGTAATGATGATTTATTGGCATATATTGATAAGTATGTCAGTGTCAGTGGTAAACCTGGAGGGGATACACAACAATATATACCACTACAAACACACCAACATAGCAGCACATGCCGTAAAGGTGGCCATCCAGTGTGTAGGTTTGGGTATCCACTGCCTCCCTTTGAAAAAACAGTCATTTTGCATCCCAACAATGAGAAGACAGCAAGTCAAAAGATCTTATGGACTAAAATTCAGTTATACTTGAATGAAGGTCCAATAACAGAAGCCATGACTTTGCAGGATATATTGGATCACTTTAAGATCAGTTTTGAAGAATATGTTTTGGCAGTCAGGTCGTCTTTACGCGGAACAAAGGCTTTCCTAAAAAGAAAGCCTTGTGAATCAAGAATTAATATGTACATGAAGAATTTACTCCATATCTGGAAGGCAAATGTTGATTGTCAAGTTTGTTTGGATCCGTACAGTGTTATTGTATACATAGTTAATTACATTAACAAGCAAAATAGGGGACTAAGCATAGCATTACAGACAATGATGAGAGAATGCAAGGAAAATGAGAGTAGCATGCAGGAAACCATAAGAAAACTTGGCTCCGTTTTTTTGAAATCATCAGAAATATCAGTTCAGGAATGCGTTTACATGTTGTTGGGGTTGTCAATCACAGGAAATAGTAGAGATGTGATTGGCATTAACACACAGAAGCGCACTCAAAGGATACAGGTATTGAAGAGTGACAAATTACTTAAAAAACTTGATAAAAATTCTAAAGATGTTTTCATTGGGGACAAATTTGAGAAATATGCAAGTCGGCCTCAATATTTTGACATGTGGACTTTAGCTGACTTTACGGCTGGTGTTACAAGGACAAATACAACCAAAAACAGTAAAAAGAAAAAATATTCAGGTGAAAGAATAACGCCAAAGCAGTGGAAATATATTGATACTGATTACACATACACTGTCAGACCTCTAAATCGTATTCTCAAATTTCAAATGAAGTTGAGACATGAGGATGAAGAGGAATATTTCAGAGTGTTACTGCTTCTCTTTCATCCATGGAGGAAGGATCCTGAAGTGTCTGTAAAAAATAGAAATCAGAGTTTTTGCGAAACGTTTGACACATTATCAGAAAGGGAGAAAAAGAATATTTGTGATGCCATGTCACGTTTCAATCATGAAAAGATTCAACACCTAGAAGATTTGCATGCAAATGTCCTTCATGATAGAGCCATTGATTTTGCTCCAGGGTGTGAAGAGCGTGAAGTAAAAGACATTATATTGGGAAAACTGAGTGTGGAAGATCAATTCTTTGTCCCAAAACAAGAGGAAAAAGATTTACAAGTGGAAGATCCTGGTATGGGAGGTCCCTCTGCAGTATCTTCAGCTATAGAGAATCTGTGGCCCCAAAAAGAATTGTTAGACAGAGTCGCTGCTTTAAATCTAAAGCAGCGTTGTATTTATGATCATGTAATGAAGCATGTAAGTACATGTAATGATAAAATGGCTATTTTCATATCTGGCAGTGGGGGTACGGGCAAGACAGCTGTGTTAAAATGCCTCTATCAATCGTTGTCACGTTATCTAAATCTACATCGTATGAAGGAAGTTTCTTTGGAGGCAGTTCTAGTACTGGCATATACAGGGAAAGCTGCATTTTTGATTAATGGACAGACAATACATTCAGCTTTGAACATAAATCCAAACGACAATTATGAGAGACATATAGGTTTGAACAGAGATTCCCTGAACACACTAAGATACAAATTACGCCATGTGCAAGTGATCTTACTTGATGAAGTATCGCTTATTGGAGCCAGATTTTTACATTATATATCTATGAGATTGTCACACATAAAAGGAAACAACCAACCATTCGGAGATTTGCATGTAATTGCATTTGGTGATTTGTACCAGTTGCCCCCAGTTGGTGATCAGCCTGTCTACAAGGAAATGAAGAAGGGAATGTTGTGTATGTCAGTCAATCTATGGAAAACTAGTTTCAGGTATTTTGAATTAACACAAAGTATGCGCCAATGCAATGATATCCAGTTTGCACAGGTTTTGGATAAAGTTAGAGACAACACTTATGGTGATCCTGAAATTAAATATTTGCAAAAGTTGTCTATAAGTGAGAAGGTCGACAAGAAATGGAATAAGTGCATCCATTTGTACTATAAAAATGAGGATGTTGATGCATATAATCAAATTCGATTCAATGAGTGTCAAGGTAAAAAGGATTCCATAAGATGTAATGATTTTCTCTCACGTGACTTAAACAAAGAGAGACTGGCCAGTGCTCATGCTAAATTGATGCAGTTAAAATATACAGCTGGTGTTCCATATATTGTAAACGTTGGCTTGGGCCTTGCATATGATCTCGTGACCAATCAAGATGTCTCAGATGGGCTTGCAAATGGGAGCAGTTGTGTACTCCGTCATATTCAGTACATGAAAGGATACAAGAAGCCATGTGTTCTTTGGATGGAATTTGATGATGTAAATGTCGGTAAAAAACAACGTGACAAATTTAAGCACTACAGGCCGAAGGAAGTGCCAGAGAACCTAGTGCCCATTTTCCCAATCATGACAACCTTTTTCTTAGGTAAAACTATGCAAGTTAAACGTCACCAATATGCTATAAGACAGAGCTCAGGAAAAACAGTTCATAAATCACAAGGATCTACATATGATGAAGTGTCAGTCTGTTTGAATAAATCCAAAGTCAGAAATCTCTTTTATGTGGGAGCAAGTCGTGTGAGGGAAAGTAAAAACCTTCATATCATTGAATTCAACAAGGAACAAATAGTTTTTGATGACCTTATCCCATTAGAGGTAGAAAGATTGAAAACGAAAATGGCATTGCAATTGAATTTCCCAGTTTATGAAACAAATAACAACAAAATTGTAACATATTATCAAAATGTACAATCATTGTACAGTCATTTCCATTGCCTCGATAATGACATTACAGCATCGAAAGCAACAATTATTTTGTTGTGTGAGACACATTTAATGGATAAAGACCCTGAAAACAATTATCTACGTAATGATATGTCTCTGCTCAGATTCAATTGTGATGAGAAAGAGAATGGAAAACGACCTTCACATGGACTTGCAATTTATTACAAGGATACGTTGGAATTGTGTGACTTGATAACCAAACGCTACTCCAACAGTGAATTCATGGTAGTTCAATTCAGATTTTTGGATAGCAAATTTACATATGCAGTAGCATATTGCCAACCAAAATGTAGTAAAAAACAGTTGTATAATATGGCATCAGATCTACATACGGTAATATCAAACCAATCTCAAAGTGAAGGTGCAATAATATTTGGTGACTTCAATCTGGATGTCTCAAATAAAAAATCAAAGGAAAGCATAAGAAAATTAGAGGAAATATTCAGATTGAAACAAATTGTATCCAAGTGCACTACACACGGGAACACTATATTAGATTTGTGTTTCAGTTCTTATCATGATGACAGATCAATTGATGATCCAATTGGAATTCACTATATACCTTGGTCTTACCACTTTGCCCTTTCTACACAACTAGAACAAGCAGATTCATAAAAGTACTAGACCTAGTAACACTGATCACCAACTCGTTCATATTTCACCTTTATATGATGTGCAAATCTTTTAATTATCAAACAGTTCATGATTTGGCAAACCTACACACTCTGCGTGTCTGGGCCAGCGCGGGAACTACTGCCACGCCACCACTGGTGGCAGAAGGTACTACTCCATGATGTCACTACCCATTTTCGGCCAATCACATCTCCGGGAAATCGTTACCGCCAAAACTGTCATGCAGCGGAATAACGACCAATCAGAACACAGAATTTATTTGTGTGCGGAGAGGCACCTGTTTTGTTGGCGCCGTGGCCCCAGATTTCGAAATCAGAATTTGTTTACTCTTCAGAAGAACAAGTCGCAATATTTTGGAACTTCAATTGAGTTTATCATGGCCTGTTCTACAGAGAAATCTCAGTCTATTGAAAAAATGGACGGCACTATGGACAACAATGTTTCCGACGAAGAAGTCACCGGTTCTGCAAAGCGCCGAAGGGTTGACTTGAAGTCTGACGAAGAAGATCCTACTCATACCGACAGCGAAGGTAAAGAGAATACTCCATCGGGTAAGAAGTCTAAGAAGTCCAAAAAGCCTAAGTCTAAAAAGGAGAAGAAAAAGAAGGACAAGAAAGACAAAAAGAAAAAGAAAAAGAAAACCAGTAAGGGTTCTGACAGTGACGATGAGCTTGAACTTTGTATAGCCGACCTACATAGTTATCGTGATAACCAGAAGATTCAAAGGGCTTTAGTTGCTGTGTTGGTTGACATTACTGAATATATTGCACCTGTCAAGGCAGCTCCCAGTATACGACGGAGGTTGGTTCTCATGGACAAAAGTTCCTCTATAATTGGATATCTTCACCACAAGACTCCACTCAAATTCAAGCCAGGTCACACGGTTTCTATAACAAATGCCAAGGTTGTAAATGGCCGTCTTCTCCTTCACCAAGAAGCCAAGATCAGGAAGTGAGTATCTTCAGGGATTCCCTGATTTACACATAGTAATAAAATGTACTTTGTGCTCTTTTTAAATATGCATATTCAAAATGGCTGCCTTTTTCAAAATGGCGACTTGAATAGCTCCCTGATTCAAAAATGGTGATTGTCTGTATACCGGTACATCTGTTCTAAGAGTATTATTATTAGGGGTGTGAATTCTCAGCCTAAAGACGGATTTCAGCCTTCTTCCTGCTCACCAGAAAAATAACATCATACCAAATAAACAAAATCTATTTTATTTTTCTAATGTTTATTTCTTTTCGGTGCTTTTGATTACTCAGGCTTACAAGTTATTCTAATTTTTCCAGTGCTCCAACTTTGAATCTAATTTTTCCAGTGCTCCAACTTTGAATGTGTCTTCTTCGGAGCGTGCAAAGGCTAAGAAACAACTGGAAACTCCTTTGAATGATTACGTCTCAGTCAAAAAATTCCACAAGATGAACCATGGGAAGAATGACCTTGCCAGTGTCCAAGGTATGGTTTTGAAGGTAGGTTGAAAGTTGACAGTTGTATAATAGTTATATCATGATTCTGATAACAGACAAATGTGCATTATTGATATTCCTTTGAACATTTTGAAACTCATACTTTAAACTTGATAACTTCATTGAATAAAATTTCTGTTTATGGCCTAAATGGTCTTAATTTTAAATTTTTTTTACATCGAATGACAATCTTTGCAGGTTTCTGGCCAAAAGGAAATCAATAAGAAGGAAGGTGGAATAGCACTTTGCAATGGTAGGTTACTATGTTCGTTGATTGAAATATTATTTTGAAAATTTTCTGTAATTATTTGTCTGTCTGAAATACCTATATTACTTACAGTTTGCCATTCAATTGGCATGTTCATAAATTATAATTTGCACAAACTCAATATTACTTGTAAAAACTTAATGCACAAATACAATTCGTGCAAATTTGTACAATAACTTTTTTCAATTCAGAGATTACCATCAGGGAGAAAGGAGAGGAAATGGTTGTATCATTGTGGGGAACTTCAGCACTGAAACAAGTTCGCCCAGGCCAAACTGTGAAAGTTCAGGATTCCAGCGTGAAGTTCAGCAAACACCACTCTTCCAAGATCCTGATGAATGGGTACCTCGATAATGTCTTTGTGAGTACTGGTACTATACATTTGTAAGAATAGAGAAACTGATATAACTAAATGGAATGTTTTTAATGGCGTTATATGTAGAGTGTGATGCGATTTTCAACTAATAAACCTATATGAAATGTTTTGAATAGTTGAGAAGGTTGAGTTGTCTTTATAACTTAATATAGCTGCATGAATTGCAATAAATGGTTTTAAATGTAGCTGCGCCTACAATTATAATCAATTCAAAATCTGGAACTGTATAAATAGGGTCAAGTTACTCGCAAAGGTTGCATACTCAGTTTTATTTGGTGTACCTAAAACAGATATTAGATAATGTGAATTTAGTATGTGCTGATGTATTCATGCCAAATCGAATTTTTGATACATTGATTACATTTTTTAACAGACTACAGACCCGCAGCCATTGTTTAAGAAGATAACTATAGTAGACTTGGACAACTGTGACGAGAAGAAGGAGGGATGGTTTGAGGTGACAACCAAAATTGACAACCACGAAGAGCCACGATATGTCTCAAGGGGCACTCTATGCAACGGCCTACCCAGTGAAGCCAAGGACATGGATGCCTACAACTTGGGCAAATATTTGCCAATCATTGGTCAAGCAACACTTCTTGGTTTGAGGATCAACAAGTTAGACATTGAACATTTCACTCCATATGTCAAAGAGGTTGACGATGGTGAATCTTCTGATAGTAGTTCTGATGGCAGTTCATCTGATTCTAGCTCTTCTTCATCTTCTTCGTCTGGTGATTCTGACCTTGTGACATTCTGAACCTGTGGAAAATAGGTCACTGAAGTTGAAGATTACAATTCTTTGGAGCAAATTGAGCTTTAATGCATGAGTCTGTGAGAATTTTCAGTGACATTGTACCATTTTAATAATGGGAAGGGTGACTTTGAGTACAGTAACTATGGCAGTGTGTGTTATTTATCCGCCCACACATATTGAAGTGGCCTCATTGAGACAATATAGAGAGTTGGAGCCAAGGGTCACTTCAAAGCCCATGCAACTTATCCATCCATACACATTTTGTACACAATTGTGATGATTTTATTGCATTAATGACTTTGATTTAATAAAATTTTCAAATTGTTATTCAACTTTTTATTTTTCATTTTAGCTTGCTGAAATGATCGAGTATTCAAACAATATCTGCAACAAAAAATTAAAGTAGCAGTATACAGTAACATTTGAATAACTGTACATACAAATATAGCCCCTTCATGTAATCAATGAAGTTCAAGCCCGGCGAGATCCCCTGTTACTTAAAAACACATAGGCATAGTGCTTTTGCCCTTTAGTTCTCCTTTTCAACTTGTTTATCAATTCTGTATTTAGCATATGATTATCACTCTGGTCAATGTTCCTTGGTTCTCAAGGTACCGCAGCATTTCTAAAGGGTTATCGACAAAGGTATTTAGTGAGTCTTTTTTTCTGTAGAGTGTGTATCGAGGACACTTTCCATATAATAATATAATCAGACTTGAAGTGAGCTTTGGAGATTTACTAACTATCTGAACAATGCATTGACACAATAGCCCACGGTAAGGACATTGATAATTATAAACTTTGTGTGGTACTATATTGAATTTGCACGTCTCAATTTAGATCATTATGATGTGAAAAATATCAAATTTATATAAAGTGACTTTCCCATTATATATATAGTTATAGTGAACTTGCACAGCATTAGGCCCATAACATAAAAATCTTAAGTGGTTAAATAGTGGGGGAACTTTGTGGTTTAAATGGTGAGGCTCATATTAAAGATTGTCAATGTTGGATGGACTGAAACGAATAAAAGGGTGATTTAAGTATTGATCATCGATCTTTAATTCTGACTGATATATTGATACACCAATCCTATGGCTATCTTCTTTGAAGACGACATAATCTATGTACATCATGTTTATCCAGAATTGGTCCATGTTGATTCAGACTGAACTCTGTATTTTCCTAGACTCTTGTCTGTGATTACCAAGACTTCTACTAGCACTAGACGCTGCTACTTATTGCGCGTGCTTGTGACGTCACGCTCAGTCATGTGACCCACCAGATGCTGCGCAAAGCATGTCAGGAACTTTTGTGACGTCACTTGTTAAACAATTTTAGCGTAACCGTGGTGTTCTCACATTAAGGGTTATGACGTGTCAAATTAGGGGGAGCTTAACCTATGTGCACTTAGATTAGTATGTTGGGTAAAACATAATGACAAAGCAAGGTCCCCTTGGGGTGCCGGTCATTGGGAGTGGTCATCTCTTCTCTACTTAACAACAGGGGGTGGATTTTTGGGCTATCGTGCACAAGGATTTTTGCCCCCCACCCCCTCTGGAGGGGTTTAAACTGCCCCCACTTCTGCAAAGGCGTCGAAATTTCCCCATCAACATTCATCACATCCTCTTATTTATATACGTCAATTGATACTAATTGTGCATAATAATTGTCCATTGCAGGTGAGTGTTTCTGTGTCCTGAGAAATGACAAACAGGTAGGCCTAGTAAAGGGGACCTTCACAGTGGTAGATCCTCAAATATCTACAGGTAAGTCTAAACCCAACAAATCTTTGGGGGTAATGTGATGCCACCAGGTCCTTGTTTCCTCCCTAACAGAGATGTTAAGATTACGTCGTGTACGGCTACATCCCAATGCTGAAGAATAGGCTCCAATGCCGTACACGTTACAACTGTGATAAGTAGGCAAATCTTAAGCTCACTTATTATAGTATCATGATGCGTCACTGTAGAGCTGGTGTCAGTCTTAATTATTGCCTGCACCCGCCAGGGCTGCATAAATGCATGTGTGCACTACTAAGGGTACATGTAGTACAGGCCCTCAGATGAGCGCAGGTCTTATTTTGATTTGCCCACATTATGAATAAAGGGCTTCAAAGTGTCAGGATTCATGCATTTCATTTCCTCAAATTGTTTCTACTTTAGCAATATTACTGGTCGAAAAATGACAACTAATGACATATCCATTCTTCATCTTGGCATACACTTGAAGTTGAAAAGAAAATCTATTTTGAAAAAAGTGGGTGCACTCTATACAATGAATTGCTAAGGGTGGCTTCCTATGAAACCTGCATGTATACTTTTCCAAATAGCTCCACATGATTTGCACCACATTTACTTTTTCCTGAGCCCTTTTCTATGAGTGTCATCTTGAACCATTTGCCCTCTATAACTGTCAGTGCTAGAGGTGTGTTATTGCTGAGATAATTCACCTCTATTTACCCCCACCACCTACCCCAATGTCGGCAACATAACCAGACCCATTCCCCCTGGGGTTGTCTAAATATCACCTACCCTCCGTCCTGCCAACTATTACTGATTCCCGTGTCAGCCTGTGCCGGGAAACTGTACAGTCCACATAGGCTATCTAAAGCTCGAAACAGCGAGTCTGGGAATTGGATTTTTCTTTTCATTTTTGCTTTCCATCTTTCCTATCATTTTCCCCTTTGTGAATTGGCATTATTGTACAGTTTGTTATAGAGACCATTCCCTTTAGCTTGTGTTGGTTGACACAAGTCAATATTTATTGAGGGTATCTGAACAATGTTTTAGGGTGGTTACACATTTGCTCATCCTATAAGTATAGAGTATAACATGATTCATATGATGAACCCTTTTAGGCCTACATGGGACTTAAGGTGGCTGGCGGGGATTGATAGTTCAGCATTTGGACACCAGGGGTCTCTGTGGTACATTAATATCATTGATAAACGAAATATGCAAAATACTAGAATGCTTGGCATGAAAGTGAATTGAACCCTGGACCCTCTGAGTGGAAGGCAGAGCCATTACACATGGGCCACTGTGGCTGTTGAGCTGATCACTAACAATAAACTATATGACCCACCTGTCAATATTCTACCCATATCCTTACATTTTTCATTTCAATCATCCAAAACTTAAGAAACATGCCTGGGACAATACATTGATATTATGACCACTGCAAATATACCCTTATAATCTAAGTGCTGATGAAGTTATAAACAAATCTAATTACTTTTATCCACTTTTACATATGAATCTGGGGATTTATGGGACAAATCACTATATAATCCTATATAAAATTAAAGCTTCTGTATCTCAAAAATATGCCTGGGACCCCCACACTATTTTTTCATATATGAAAAGTACATATCATTTTGAACCTCTGATGAGAATATGGCGAAAATCTAATTATTTTCAGTCTATCCCAACCAGCCACCTTAATGCACTATGTCATTTACCTTATCATTGAGCTACATCGTGGTATCAAACAAATTGTGTGGATTGTAGTCACAGTATGAGATTGTGCATCATCACTTGTAATCCCACCACTCTCCACAATCTCGAATTCATAAATGGCACCGGTATTTGAGTCGTAGGTTTGTGCACAAAAAGGGTACAGGAAATGGTGAAAAAATGTAATGAAATTTTTTTTCTAAAATATGAAAAAAGTTGGACAAAATTCTCCAAAATCAAAAAGAAAAGGGTAAATGGAAACAAACCTTTTTTATTTGGCCTTAGCATGGAAATATCCAATTCTCTCCTTCCTTGGAACTTCTTCCCTTCTCTCACAGTTGTCACTTTTCCGTCATTATTTTACAAAGAAATCAAAGAATTTGATAGATCCCTCACATTTCCTATATAAATCTAAAAAAAAAAATCAAAAAAAAATCCGACCTACCGACCCTCCCTTTTCAGGTCATGTTACTGGAAACACACCTTAATTTTTTTTTGGCCTAAGCAGTAGATCTATAGTGAAACAGTTTTAGGCCCTCTCAGATTATGAGAATTCGTGGGATACCCCAATTATGATTTCTTGCTTTTGGAATTAGACACAAGCATAGTGATTTGATTTCGACATAATGGTCATTCTGTGCTTGGAAGGAGGCGGGGGGAGTAATTTAGTCCCAGTTTGACCACAATGAAGATATGCCCTATAAGATAGGACGATACTTACCCCTTCCAGGGGTACTAGATAGATTATTTTCTGGGAGAGAAGGACACTATATATTGTCTTGCAGGCAAACAGTGAATGGTGGCATCACCAAGACCAAAGGACCTATACACCCCTTGAGATCCAGCCAATTATACCCCACACACACCCCCTGGGCCCCTCCCCCAGTTACCCCCCCCCCCCACACACACACACACACACACACACACACACCCCGTTTACACATCACAAGCTATACATTAATGTGGTCTTTTTGATGTTAATGACGGTGCTGACACCGTGTGGGAAGAGGCTAAACTAGATCATCTTTTCCTGAGTGGTCCCCAGGGGGCGTGGGCGGTGGTGTGTGGGATGCTGCTGTCCTGTCAACTCAAGGACGCTGTAACTATGGTTACCAAGCCTCTGAGTTACCATGGCAACCACAACATAAAGTCCTTTAAGGTTGTTTTTTTTTTAAGATTTTCTCAACATAGAACAATGGTCTTTAAATATATTCAAGTGCAAATGACTTAGTCCTAAGCTTTAGTGGTCGGCACCTTTCTTCAAGAAGCCCTCCCCACCCCTTGTCGAGTTTCATGTACAAATGTATCTTCTGTACAGAAATTAATGATTTAAGATCAATCACTTGTAACCACTTCTAGCAGAAGTCAGAATCCAGTCAACCTGCATGGCTATAATACATGTAGTGGTCAGGTTATATGCACTATCGGTAGGTCCTATATATTCCATTTTCTATGGAATTTGTAGGTTCAGTTAGGTCTACACATCCTGAGTGTGAATACATGTAAATAAAACTGTAGAAAAACTATAGCCCCGCCACGTAACAATAAAAACGGCTGGATATATATAGACTGAATGGGTCAGATAACAATGAACCTCCAGCCGAACACAGGGGGGGGGGGGGGCTATTTTTAGAAGTGCAAGAAATTGCTTGTCTGTTTTGGTTCTGCAGGATTTTGACATTGTGCCCTCTAGTTTAAAGGTTGTGTCCATGTCCTTATAGTGTCGTGCATCAGTCAAATTTCCTTCGATTGACCAAATCATTAACTTATGAAGTTGTATATAGTGATGAGGGCATATTCTTAAAAAATCATATTGGTAGGCCTAATTAGGGTGCCTACATTAACGAGTTTATAAAAGTGTTACTTTGATTTACGAAAAGCAACTGAACACTCTCTGTACAGGTCAATTGAAATAAAAGGTACAAAGCAACCTTAAATTCAATTGTCTACATTTGCCCATATGCAAATATAGGCAGTAGCACGGACCTGTAGACACGTTATATGCATGGCGGTGGCAATTATAACACAACGCATGGACCATTTGTTATCAACGTCGACATTTTCATGGTTACCATAGGAAATGTCAATAAATATGGGAACCTAGGTGAATAATAAAGCCCTAGAGGTGATTGCATAAACTGAGTTTTAATGACATTTTGAATGTCAATGTTATATGATCCTATCCAACGAGTGTGTGTGGGGGGCAGTTTCTATCTCATACATACTCTCATTCACAAAGGGTTCAAAAATTACTGTTTAACTGTAGATTGCCATTCAGGGGTGGAAGTCTTCAGGGTTTTCCCGATTTCAGGGAATAAGGGGTTCCAAAGACTCAGAATAAGCGTATAATTTAAGGGGTAAATAGGGAATTTTAGTCACCTTCATCCCTGCACCCCACCCCCAAAGAAGGCATTGCTGTTCCTTGTAGAGTTGCATCTATTCCTTTCTTGTCAGTACGCAGGTTCTCCGTTTCACCATCGTGGCGCAGAAGTCGACCATTTAAACCCCTAGAGAATCATACTATTTTAACACTCCCCAAACAGATCCTACTATGGTTTCATACCCTAAGGTCTCTGATTTCAATGCAATGCTATTATGCTGGGAGAATGTGTCACACTTGGCGTGTACACAATTTAGTCTGTGTGTGGGTGTGTACTATCGTGTGTGAGTGTCACAGGGATCTACACTCATGTGTGCATGTGTATATGCAGTAGCAGTTCCTACTTGAACTTACATCTTGCTGTACCTCACCCACTCAAATCTAACACACGATACCAGGATGTAATACACAACTTTACAACAATCATCATCTCAAAAAGAGGCTGGGTCCCATCAGCAGACGACATTTTACTGCAGTAGACGCAGGGAGCAGACGACATTTAAACCGGCGTCTACAGGAGCGTCCCACACCCACAGACGTCCCTCCAGGCTACAAGAAGTGTATTGGTACAGTAGTTGTTGTAGCTGGAGCCAGCCGAGCGTGGAAGTCAAAACATATATTATACATAATATATATTTACCTATTTTAGGGGCATTTGTTACCTAATGTGGAATAGCAGCTAGGGAGCTAAGACAGTCTAGTAGTGGATCCTAATGTTATCACCATGATACAGTGATATACGCACATGAGTTCCCAGTCAATGCCAGTTGAAGACATTTTCACACAAATTCAAGGCTTAAAAGACTATGCTTATGGCGCCACCTATATATAGCTACCCAGGACAGCTGGTGGAATAGATCCTACCATTGTTGTCATAGTGATATGTGGCCACAGACAGCACAGGACACAATTGACACCAGAGAGTGCAGTCCCCAGTGGTGAGAACCAAATCTGGGCCAGTCATCACACTATTTTGGATCCTAGACTATTTTTGCCAAAGCTAACCAGGATATACTGCATAGGGAGCTCCCTACCCATGACTAGCCTATTCAGATGGACATGCTCCTGTGATTTGGACCCTTTTTTACGTTACCATGGCAACTACGGCCGAGAAGGCAAGGATTGTTTGGGGTAGGTAGCATTGAACAGAGGGTTGTATTTCCTCCCCATTCAATTTCTTTATTTTTTTTTTCATGGGATTGTCCTGATCTGGAAATTTCTCACCCGTGAAATCTGAATTAGAGTGTCAGATCAACTAGGAATGTAGTTAATGCTCACATGCTGAGTTCCACATAACTTCATGTTTTACAAACCAAAACTGACTGCTGTGCAGATAATTACTGTTACTATATGACTACACAATTATTTCACATGTTTCCTAATTCTAAAGAAGTCCAATGGATTTTCTTTACTTAAATTATTTCACAACAATTACGGTTCTTTGCAAGATGATTATCTAATATCTGAGAAGGTGGACTATCTTGTGGCTTGATGATTTGCCCTGTTTCATTGTAAGAAATCTCAGTCTAATGCTTCACACTAGACACGATTTTATGTGCAATTTATGGTTGTATCAGTGTCTGCTTTGTCCTTTAAGGATTCCATGATTGCTTAGGATGTCATGGACATTCTGTCATTAAAATAAAGCATTAATACTTGTAATTAATGCTTGTAAGGTAACTGCCAGCCAGCGATGCATTGGTGCATCATACTCCAGTGTCATATCGATTCTTTGGGAGTGCATCAGCCCTGTAGGATTGGCATCTAACTGACCAAATCAGCATTCGTGCATCTTGGCAATAAATTGTTTAAACTATCATCGACTATAGCCACCACCATGGTAGGGCTGACACTGACTATAGCTGACGTCCAGAAATAGTATAGGAATTGCAAATAGGCCCGTCCTCCCAGGAACTATACTTTCTAAGAGGCCCCCCTACCCATGACCCGGACACACTCATTTTCTTACTCTGCCCTTAAAAGGGTTAATGTTATGAGAACTAGGCTGTCATTAAAGAGTTAAACTGGATTAGATCCTGCAGATGTGTGGTATAGGTCTACATATGGCTAATAAATGGTGGGATCCATCATGTTCACTCCTACCTGACACAGACAGGTTATAAAAACTGCCGATTTATTATACCCTAAACACCTGGTCCTCATCAGCACTCCTCATCACCTCGACATATAGGTTTGTAATAAGCTGACTGCAGCGCCATTCTGGTAATTGCAGTGGCGGAAAAGGGAACTTCCATGAAGTATTATTGCCTTTACTCCTTGGGTGTCCCTGTGATTTGTCTCACAGGTAATGAAAATTGACTTATCAGTGTTTCATATTCTACTATAAACTGCTTCTAGAAAGTTTTCAGGCGACTTTTCCATACTTTGATTCTAGTCTACAATAGCAATGCCAATGGATAAGGAAACCCCATATGCCTGGCATCACAAGCTATAGGATTGAAGAGTTTTGTTAACTGTTGTCATCAAGTGATGTCTTTTGAGGAGACAAGCCGGGGGACAAGATGGCGACCCAATCAGTGTGACCAACTAGACGTCTATATGCAAGGATATGTAGTGGCTCAACAAGAAATGGTAGGTCCCTGCTAGATCCGTCATGCTGCGAATTCCATCTTGAATAAGTGAGAATTGGGACAAATTATGAATTATGTAGGGCTGGGCTCTATTAGTGATTTAACCCAGCATCTGAATGGAACTTAAATGCATCACATGCGTTACTCACTGGCACTGTGATGGCGCATCACGACTTTAACAGTCAGTGTTAATAAGGTATTATGGTTTAGTGCTTTGATCACAATGACCCATGTTCCCCAAAATCTAGACTGTGGGATTATTCTCATACAATGTACTGTATTGTGAAACATTGTACTGATACAGAACAATAACACCATTCTGATTTATCTTCTTGTTACTATTGCCAGTGAGCCATTATGGAGTAGTATTATGACAGGATAAAGCTGTTTGGTGTCTCATTCACTTGTCAAGTTACTCAACAGTGCAGTATTTACGTACATAATTCCAATATTTTATGGTAAATTATGAATACACTCCCAGGGGGCTCACCAGTCTAATGCTTCTATATAGACTTACACGTCCCAGTCTAGTATTGGTGCTTATCTTGAAACAAAGGCAATAAAAGCCTTCATGTAAAATGCCATCCCTTATATCGCCAAAGAATACCCAATGTATAGTTAGGTTGTGCAGCGAAAAATCTGCCGGTATGTGAGCAATCTTTCTGATAGTGGCCATGCGATCAAACTAAAAGAATATTGCATCCATTCCAAGGAACCAGGGATAATTGGGATCGAAATTTCTGCTTTTCCATCGGGATACCTGTCTTAAATTTAGATACTTCCTGCAAAGCATTGAGAGGAAATCTGTGTTGAAGTTTTCCAGCTATTGCAAAGCCTTAACAAAAATAGCGACAAAAAGGCTTCTTGCCTTTCATTGACCAGGGAGTGGCCTCTCTGCAGCATGTAGTTCTTCTGAGAGTGGCCCACAGGGCTTTATGATAGGTGGTATATATAATTATCATAATAATTAATTACATCCTAATTAGACCTGACCTGTATTTGTCATCCTTGTCTGAGTGGAGCAGTTAGCACATAGTCATGAACTAGACCATTTGGCTCAGGATACAAAGAGACCATAAAGTAAGTCCATATACTATACATACAGACCCAGAGTTCAGTATAATAATGTTTATACCACGATTTCGGCACTTCCGGTGGGTTTATATGCAGTTTAGCCGTGCATTATTCTGCATATACCACCCATGTGCATTTTTGAAATTTTTGGTATATACTTTTTCGGTGTCAAGTTGGACTTAGAATATTTTTGGAGACGCTGGCGGACATAGAAATTTAGCCTCGCCATTGTTTCAATGTGAAAAATCGTCCCAACTCGTATGAGGATCGAACCCCGGCCGCAGTGGTGGTAGGCGAAGGCCTTAGCCATAGCGCCACACTGAACGGTGATGAAACACAATGCGAAAATAAATAAGTTCTAACCTGAGGTCCTAGTGCTAAGTTTGCAGTCACTTTTCGTATGGAATCCAACCATGACATGTTATAATATTGAAATCCCAAGAAGTTTTTGATCCATAGAAGAGGAATGCGTGCTAATTGTCTCCATTTTCTTCGATATAAATAAGAATCCATTGATTTTCCCAACGTACGCGAGTCGCGGTCCGGCCATTCCCACCCGCCTCCTTGTCCGGCGAAAGTGTGTCAGTGGCCCGGATGTAGATATAGGTCAACTGCTCGTTGTACAAGAAAGACGCCGAAAATTTCGGACCGGTTTGGAAAAATCAATGGATTCTCCTTTATTTTGAATATATTGGACATAATACGTATGGAGGGATCATCTACACTATCTAAGGATATGTATCTATTGATTTGAAGACTTGTCATGGTTGGATTCCATACGAAGAGTGACTGTATACACAGCGGTACCTGTCCCGCAAGGAACAAAAACAATGGCTTCGCGCAGAGCGCTGACCCGGGCCGTATCGCTTGCTTTTACAAAATGTCTTCGCCTGGCTATATTCTTTGGATTTCAGGTAAGAAATTGATACAAAATGGAGGAAATGGTGGTATAAACCTATTAGGTGATGCATATCGGGGCCCCACGGGCTGTATATGCTGTATATACCCTCGCCGCTCCGCGGCTCAGGTATATACAGCATATACAGCCCTAGGGCCCCGATATGCATCATCTATTAGCTTAATGTACCGTAATGGCCTGTTAACGCCACTATACATAATGAGTGTGCCATAATCTGCACCCTAAGATTATCATCAATGTAATTTTACCGGGGAAAAGGTGAACAGTGGCAAACTCAGCTGTAAACCACCTGAACCACGGGACATCCCTGTTCTAATAACCTGTTTTGAAACCCTGAGTCACTCGTGATCCTGATCATCACACATCCATTCATACTTGTATTGTATAAGGCACAGCTAAACTAAATTTACATACCAGGTGCTTATTATTTCAAGAGTCCTCTTACCCCGGCGCTTATACAAGACCAGGCTCGTTTAAAACCGGTGCAATTTTGCAACAGTACGGTATACCACTTTCCACTTATATGAGTTGATACGGTATAAAAATGCATTAGCATATGGTCAGGAAGAATACTAAAATTATCATGAATGTATAGCATTATGCATGATAATCATTATATATGATTCAAGCATGTATACTTATAGCACGCCTTTTACTAGGAAAAAAACACATAATGATTATGCTAACCTTTTACCCATCCAAATGATATTGATCGGTAATCTTTTACCACTCCGCGTGATATGGAGGGGTAAAACAGTACTCTATGGTAACCCTTTACCCCTCCAAGTGATATGGAGTGGTTATCTTTTATCCCTCCAAGTGATATGGAGTGGTTATCTTTTACCCCTCCAAGTGATATGGAGTGGTTATCTTTTACCCCTCCAAGTGATATGGAGTGGTTTTACCCCTCCAAGTGCTATGGAGGGGTAAAACAGTACCCATAGTCTTTTTAAGTCGTCAAAGGAAGGGAGGGGTAAAAGTTCTTAACAGTCTATATACCTTTCTATAAATAGGTATACTAAAAAAAGCTTTCCATTTGTTCTAAACAATGATCATACTTTTACTATCAACCAGGATGGCGACTTAAAACAGGATTTAGCCGTTAAACAAGTTAGGGAAGTCTTCCTAGTT
Source organism: Acholoe squamosa (assembly GCA_949317995.1). Taxonomy (NCBI): domain Eukaryota; kingdom Metazoa; phylum Annelida; class Polychaeta; order Phyllodocida; family Polynoidae; genus Acholoe; species Acholoe squamosa. Next base: position 27,360,547 of record OX439050.1, read on the forward strand.
CTCTGGTCAATTCTGAAAGGATATGCCGAAAAGAAGTGGAGATTCAAGTCTCTACCTGAGTCACTTTTTTCATTAATTATTGGTGGGTGTGGGTGATGAGAAATATAGGGATGGGCCTCAGTCTGTAGTCTGTGCAAAAAAAATGGAACTCAACACCTGTGCCACCCATTTTGTTGTGAAATATCTGTCATTCATCATCATCTTAAAAGCCGAAATGGGATTTTTGATGTCTAAAACACCATTTTTAAGGTCGATATTCGTAGTGATAATAACCTAATTAGTTTAATTGCTGTTTTCAGAGTGTGTTTTTTAAAGAGGCAAATTAATCTTCTTGTAGCTATTTGTAAGTGGTCAACTATGCTAATGCCTTGATGGTTTAATTCACGTTCATTAGGTATATTCTGATTTAGCTGTCTCTTCCATATCTTACCATTGACAGCATTCTCCACATGGCACATGTATTTGTGAACACAGATATAGCCTCCTTTATCTAACCCATTTTATCTGGGTGGATTGGAAGCATTCCTAAAGGGTCAGTGTGGGGACCAATCGAAGAAACATACAAGTACAGTACTCCTCCGCAAAGACTAGCCTTTAATGTAAGGCATTTCGGTATCAAGATGGAGTTATTCCAAATAAAGATGTTTGTGAACTTTTTGTTTGGACAGATGTCCCCCTGTGGTGTGGGGACCTTCATGTGAGGGCATGAAGGAGCAGAATAACTTCATCAGGAGTCCACAAAGGAGTAGTCCCCTTCCATACTAACAGTGGGCATACCGGGTTCGTAAAAGGCGACAAACTCAGGGTTCCTTGTGACATAAGGGAGCATGTGGGCAGCTGGTGTCCATATGCGCGGGCAATTGAATAATCTATTCATTCTGGGTTATCAAATACCAGATATCAAATATTTGATTTAGTTATTAACTATAGCAATGTTTAATATTTACCAATAGCTTAACAGCTATCATAAATTGAATGTGATTGGCTATCATGCACATAATACCCATCATATCAGAAGTCACGACTTAGCTTCTTTTTTTAAAAGAGAAATTCACATTCCTTACCAAACTGTACATAATTAACGAAGCTTTGGATATGTCACAGTGGTGGTGGAGCCATGGGGCGTGGCGGAGATTAATGCCCGTGATAAATGCACATTTAGAAATCACGTTTTAACAACATAAATTATATTGGTGTTTAGTATCAAAAACGGGGTTTAGTGTGGGCAACACCAGCTGGCAAATCACAGCAATGGACACCCACAGGTATCTCACTGGCACCATGATGGTTTCTCATACCTACAAAGATTCATAAAGCCTTGACGCATAATACTGACTAGTAAATCTCTGGGGCCAGGATCTTGGGAGAGAAGCAGAGAATTGTACTGACACGAGTACAAGAGCAGACCGGCCATTAATTCTCATAATGCATGTGAACCCAGATCTCTCCCTGTGCATGCCCACACAATAGGGGCATCACGTGACATGTTAAGCATGCGTGCTCCCAAGTCTCCTGAAACTGCGAGATACTGTATAGGCCCCAACCACCGCCTGTACACATGCACAAATTCACCCTACTTCTCCCCACGTTGTATTATTTCTTGTGTGTCCTTCCTTGCACCATCTCTTTGTGCATTTTTTACTGTTTATACCACATGAATTAACTTCCATGGGGTTAGCACCCAAAAGAAGGGTTAGCAACTTAGGTATGCCTACACTCCAGGTTCTTATATAGTTAGGAATTAGGGTGAATTTAGAAATAACGTGTCACCATGAGTATAATTATGTAATTATAGTCTTCAGCGTTGGTTCCACTGTAGGCGGTCGGGCCAATTTTCGCTAATCCGGCGATTTAAATAATGCAAAAGTATAGAAAAAAATTGGTCGGATTACCAAATGTCGCCCGACTAACAGCAGTGGAGCCAGCGCTTTATTCCAACTAAGGAGCATATTCAGAAACCACGTCATTGATTTGGAGACCTTTTAAAACCTCCCTGCCAACACTTGTTGCAGATTTCCCAAAGGTCTACAAATTAAACCTTAGTCTTTGTTATCAACCCAGAACACTCTCCCCAACCATTTGCAGCCAGGGGCATCCTTTGGTATACTATCTCTGTTCCCTGAGATAACCATAATATCCTATCGATTTCTATGTCAGATCTAAACATGACAATAATACAATAAAGAAGTTAAAATCTGCCAATTTTGATAAAATATCATTTTACTGAACCCTTCCCAGATTCATGTACACTGACTTTCTCTTTACAAATCCGTATGTATGTATATATATATATATATATATATATATATATATATATATATATATATATATATATATATATATATATATATATATATATATATATATGCCCTCTATTACATGGCACAGGGAAGTTGAACTTGTTTCGTATCGGAAACTGGATGTTTGGTCGTGTCCTGACCAGGAAACCGTGATAAAGGAGATAAAGCATGTACAAATGTCCTGATACACAGGGTGGCCTCTTGTTTTCTATATCAGCTCTTTCTGTCTATGGTTCGGGGCTAAATGTCATTATCTCTCGTAACATAGGCTTCTCAATGTCTGTGCTGGAAACAATGGCATGACATGACAGGGGTGGGCAACCTGTCGCAATTTCGCAAAAGAATGTGCGACAGAAACTTTGGAAAATGCGACAGGGGCATGGGGGATGATCAAAGCTTTCTAAATCTGAAAGAATTTTGAAAATATTCCAATTAGAACCAAAGTTATGCTCCTTTCAATATATGACAATTTTCATGAAGCAATTTGACCCAAAATCCCTTAGAACATAGCAATTTAGAGGTAGGCTAGACTCTAAAAATCATTGATTGGTAGAATCTGATGAAAGTTATGTACACCATTTGCTCCCCTTTTCATCCCCTAAAATACTGGTACTACTATCCCACTATAGGACCCACAAATTTAAATCCAATACAGCATTCCAATTTGCTCTTTGAACTCCCTAAAATGCACCATTTTACCTCTGGATTTTCAAAATTTTCCATGGGGGGGACGGGGGAAGATTATTTGACTATTCGAAGTATAGAATTTTAAAGTTTGTTTTGTTTTCTTTTTATTTTATTTGGAGGGCGGCTCCCTTTATTAGATTATATAAAGATCTTCCAAGGGAGCTGCTTTCATCACAAAGGCCTATCTATATATGAGGGATGTGTGGCGCCGGGTGTGTAATAGGGCCTAGAGAAAGCATCATCTCTCTCAAAAGGCACCAGAATGAATCCTCTGGCCTCACAGTCTTAAAATTAATGAATCCCCCAAAAAATAGAATTTACCTAGATGTTCTACTCAATGGATTTTCAACCAGCCCCCCCCCCCCCCTGCTTCCCATTGAAAACACCCGCTACAACAATTTGTAGATTTGCTCCAGCACTTCACTAGATGCCCACCCCTGCATGATCTGAAAAAGAGGTCTGCGTGAGCAGGGGGTGACCTGGTCTAGTCTTAAATAAAGCAGATCTAGATGCCTCCCTGGCACACAAACCCAGATATCAGTGGTTATAGGTATCCACTGCAGGGGCGTAGGAAAAAGGGGGGGGGGGACAGGGGGCCTGCCCCCTCCAATAATGAGGAGGTTCCCTATATAAGCCTATATAAAAATATAGCAGCCCCCCCAACCGAGACCGCTGCCCCCCCCCCAATGAAAACAATTTTTCCTATGCCCCTGCACTGTGCCTTTTTTTGCTGGCATAATACTGGAATTCAACATGAAGACTTGTGTCATATCACTTTCTCTTTGAAGGGAAAAAAACCTAAATATATATATATATATATATATATATATATATATATATATATATATATATATATATATATAGGGAAGACTTGTTCATGTCTAGCCGTGGTCATACAGCAGCAGCAGCTGATAGCAGTTCCAGTCCATCAAAGGGCAGTGTTCTCTGACCCTGCTCTGGGTGTAGCATTGATTGTCAATACTCAGTCACACCCACGGTATGGGGCTGTGCTATAGCCTAGGCAGGTTACTGTAGCTACATCCAGGGTCTGGTATTGTGCCATATATGGCAGGTTACTGTAGCTACATCCAGGGTCTGATGCCATCTGATGTTGTGCTATATATGGCAGGTTACTCTAGCTACATCCAGGGTCTGGTATTGTGCCATATATGGCAGGTTACTGTAGCTACATCCATGATCCAGGGTGTGATGCTGTGCTATATATGGCAGGTTACTGTAGCTACATCCAGGGTCTGATGCCGTCTGATGCTGTGCTATATATGGCAGGTTACTGTAGCTACATCCAGGGTATGGGTCTGTGCTATATATGGCAGGTTACTGCAGCTACATCCAGGGGCTGATGCTGTGCTATATATGGCAGGTTACTGTAGCTACATCCAGGGTCTGGTATTGTGCCATATATGGCAGGTTACTGTAGCTACATCCAGGGTCTGATGCTGTGCTATATACATGTATGTGACCCATCAAGGGAGAACACCCCTCCGCGGGGGATTTTTAATTCCCCATTTGGCCACCAGGGGGCAAAGTTACTCTAAAATCATTATAAAAATACATTCAGCTAATTTTGCAGAATTCAATGGTCTCATTTAGAATACACCATTTTCTTTATAAATGGCCCATATTCAGATGGTAAAATGCACATTTTTCATGAGAAATCAACCTATATGCCTGTTCCTGGTTGCCATGGCAACCATTCCAATGATCAAAATTTGCAGATTTTTATGCCAATTTTCGGGGATACTCCCCAAAAACCTAAAACTGAAAACAGAAATGGAAAATTCCTTCTCGATCAAAATCTATGATAAAAATCACCCGTTGTTATGTATTTTTTTATGGAAAAGGCTAATTTATTTTGTTTTTAGACATTATTATGGTTTATAATGTATTTAGAACTTTATCATCGATTTCCGATCTGAATAAGGACCTATGTTCAAGGAGGGGTTCTGACATAACTACTAGGAATATTCAAGCCAATGATGTCTCATTTTCAAGATCTTGAGATGAACTTTAATAACGAATTTCCCTGCAGAGGAGTGTTTTTGCTTGCCTGGTCACATATGGCAGGTTACTGTAGCCACATTCAGGGACTGGTACTGGTCTATATATGGCAGGTTACTGTTGCCACATCCAGGGTGTGATACTGTGCTGGCAGGCTACTGTAGCTACATCCAGGGACTATGTAGTGCTGTGCTATACATGTACATATTGCAGGTTACTCTAGCTACAACCAAGGTTTGGTGGTTTGCAATAGGCAGGCTAAAGGCCTGACAAGTTGCAGCGTTTATAATTATAGTTCGGTAGAACTAGAACTGTGTTTTATTGCGTGACCAGTACAGCAAGCTTTCCAGGCTATTCAATCATGAGGGCTAACCTTCTGACGATGAATTCATAAGTGTGTGTCATGGTCCCCTTGCATATATTGAAAACTCAGGGGTAATCAAAGCATAGTGATAGAAGATATAGAATCAAACATGAAATTCTAACTCACGCTCATTGTTTGTCGGCATCAGGTTTGGAGACAACAGTGAGTGCTAGCGCCTTCAGCTGAGGCATTTTTACGAGTAGAATGAGTGCAAGTCCACAGGGACGTGGTAGTTAGGGTGACTGCAGTCGTGCCAAACGACGTTGGGACTTAGCTTTGTTGCTGGACACAGTTCAATGAGTTCCAAATTGTTTCCCATTGTCTTGGCCAGCTCTTTTGTCACCGATATCAGAATCCTCCACGCGCGCTAACTTGAGTCATTCTCCATGCAGAGGTTGTGGAGAGAATGGTAGGAGAGTGTCAGTCACTAGGCCCATGTCTCGGTTGCACTGTGTCAGCAATGTTCCATGTCTGCTTTGGGCCTTCTGTCAAGCAGTCTGTACCAATATGGTGGCCCCAAGAGTGACCTACCCTTTACTATATATAGCTTCATTTTACCCTGGCTCTATATGATGGATCCAGTTCTGGCCCTTGGAATCTTCAGACATTTCATAAACAGTTGTGGCCCCAGGTTGTGGCGTTCAAACCAGGGCAATAGCAATCACTCGGATAATAATATAAAATATATCTTACCGAATTTAGAAACTCGGAATATAATAGGTCGCTAATTTCAAGCCTGTATTGAGTTTGTGCAGTAGACGTCTTGGCCATACAGTGACCATGACCCTGATTTGATCATGAGGGCACCCATAGGGGCCTGTTACAAAATTTATAATGATGACCAAAAATAATTATAGTGAATGTGGCAAAAGAAACTAGAAGACAATGGGTGATAACCCATTAGACCTCAAAGCGGTCATAAACGGTCTTACTAGATTCTCTATTAAAATACTAGGCAATTTTTTTTTTCTAAAGGTGAGCACCTAAGGTGATCATGTTGATCACCTTGTGTCATCACTTTCTGCCACCAAGGGGCCCTAGTTTACAACAATGGAAAATACAACACCCACTCTGTTGAGTATATTGACTCTTATCTTCAATCCGCTGATCATTGGTGTTTATAAGATGGAAAAATATAAAGAATATTATCACACAGGAATATAGATTGATAAAAAAGAGAGATTTTGGCAAAATTATCAAAGGCACAAGCATGTTTGAAGATGGACATCTCTTTTGTTACAGAAACTATAGTTACAATCAATAGGACTAGCTGTCATTTATTATTCAATCTAAAGTGTACACAATAAAAGTTTGGTTGTGGGAGTATGAGGGGAATTATGTAATTGCTTGAAAATGATAATCAAGAAATATCAGTTATTATTACACGATTTCTTGGATTTTGGGTGCTTTTTCTGGATATCCCCATGCTGATACCTGTCGATATTGCACACCATGATGCATGCATCATGACTTTTGTAAGGTGTGCCTGATATCCATGGATAACAGGCACTAGTGCCTGATATCCATGGATATCAGCACACCTTACATGTCATATGTCACATGTTAAAACCCGCGAAATAGTCCAGGCCAGGGTAGGGATCGAACCTGCAGTCTCACATCCCAAATCCAACTCCCTATGCACTGCGCCACAGGGACTGACGAGAGGTGGTTGGCTAGAACTAAACCAAACAAAGGAATCCTAGCCGGGCGCCGAGGCGTGTGTACCGATCGTGTATACATAACCAAAGGACGCGTTCAAATCAATCCAAGCCGACACGGGCGCTGAAGGAGGAGACGCGGTGGTCTAGCGGTTAGCGCTTTGCGCTCAGCCGTGAGAGGTCCGTGGATCGCGTCCCGGTCTAAACGCATCTTTTTTTCGCCGTGTGCTACATACCATATTTCCCCGTTTATACGCCCATGCATGTATTAGTACCTAAACCTCCTTACTAAGTGGCAAATTGACCAGGCCTTAACACGAGGATATACGGTATAGCTGAGACGGGGCTGTCGCTGTCCGCTGCCGGGCGCCGAGCTGTGTGTACCGATCGTGTAGAAACACTATGGCAGGCTTCGCGTCCCGGGGAAGGATTTTTGTTTTCAACTTGTTTTTATTGATATTCTATTGATTATTTATTGATTTTTTATTGATTAATCGTGTAATAAAGACAGTAAGGAATGGGCTATCGGGCACCGAGTTCAGTGTATCGTAGGATATCGTAACGAGTGGCCGTAGGCCACGAGTTACGATATCCTACGATACACTGAACTCGGTGCCCGATAGCCCATTCATTACTCTCTTAATAACAGAATGATCATTTACCTGCTTCTCTTTGATCTGGTCAGGCAGGTACTCTGTAGTGATCACCCAGGGTGATTGCATGTGATCACTTTAAAGATCACCAGGCACTTCCCCACGATATCATCAATAAGACTACACACTACAGAGAACCTTTTGAAGCCTTATATTTTCTGTGAGGGATAATAACTACTGATAACATATTTTGTTTCTCACATAACACTAAATGCAAACAAACAATGGATGATCAACATTAGTAAAAAGAAAAACAAAAAATCTCAGGTAGGACAGAAAAATATTGATAGAAACCCCATCTTCAGACATACTAGTATAGTTAAACATGTTTAGGAACCTTTCTTCTCATCCCTCGTGTCAAGGAATGTCCCATTCCAAGTCTATAGCGGAAATAAAGAACATGCCGAGACCATTACATGATGGTGCTCCATGGTGCTTCTTTACATTAGTATTTGGGTCATCCATAAAAGCCCTGCCACACACGCAATTTGCTGCTCTATGCCATAGGCTATAATAGCTCATGCTACATTGTAATTTATATCTCTAGGGCAATTAAGATATATCAAATTAGAACTTGGGGTCAGCCCTGTGCAACCAGTACTAAGGCTGAATATCTGTTCTATGGGCACGTTATGAGTCAGTGTTACAGGCTTAATTAACTCCAGAGTAATGGACACTAGGACACAACACATCCCATGGTTGAATCCAGGGATTGGATAGAGCACTGGGCAATGGATAATACCATAATATCTTGTGTATACAATCTGTGGCTTCTACGCACATATAGCCCATTGCTCCACCTTATACAATCTGCCTGAATTCAGGGTGTGCCTTCTAGGCTAGGATCTTATACAAAAAAAAACTACTAAACCGCTCAAATCTGATCCCAGATGCGCCTTGTAGGTCTGCCATGAACTGAGGAGTGAGTGAGTAATGGTTGTTTAACGCCAAGCCGACAGCTAAGGTCATATTCATGGCGGACATGAACTGAGGATGTGCTTCATGCCAAGTAGAATGCGTAAATGGAAAGATAGACAAAGTGGAATATGATAGAGGTGCATTTATTAAGAACATTTGAAAAAAAGCAAACAAGTAAAAGTTAAATCACAGATGGCAGATTATGATATTGTGGGAGACTAACCCCTTCCACAGCAAAGGGGAAAAAAAGAAAAAAAGAGAGTACTATTTGTTTTAAATCAACTTTGTTCTGAAATTGGCTTGTGAGGTAGTTTGATGCTATCAGGTGTGAAGTTGACATATCAGGTGGTGCTGGTAGTCATACAGGTGAGGTGATGACAGTGTGGTCGTGGTAGTGGTGGGGGGTACAGCAGGTATGTGAACATGTATCACAGGTATGCCATAACTCATACAGGTGTGAAATCTACAAGTTAGCCATACACCCGCCAGGTGGCAGGCCATCCCAAGGTCACCTAGGGCACACCCAAGGTCACACACGGCACACCACAAGGTCACTTCAGTGCAATTCAAGGTCAGACAAAAATAATCTAGGATGATGCTAGATCACATATCCTGAGGGAATTGTGAGATATATAATTATATCACATATTATACCATTGTCATTTTCAAGGAATTTGAAAACTATTCAATCACAAAAAGATTTTATGAGCATTTATGTGTATGCTTTCATGGAGAGTAATAAGACTGTTATATGATTAGCTATAAAAAAACCAAAATTGAAAGTACAATTTATATGTAGTCACTTTCTCTGACAGTATGTGATGGTCCCTTCTCCCCATACTACATAAAGCCTGTTGCCTCAGGTTGTGAAATACTGAATACACAACACTGCTTTGAGATCATTAACCACGGATGTAAGTCTTCAGGTTTTATCAGGATTTCCTGATTTCTGAAAATTTTGAATTACATGTATTTTCCTCATACGAGTGGAAAGGAGGGCTGTTTGGAAAAAAAATAGAAGGCTCTTATATCATGTAAATATATGGCTTCCTGATTTTTGCCCATGCCTAACTTACATCCCTGATTAACCATCTAAATGGTGCGCTAATTAGGTCTGAGAGGATTTTAAACATGCCCCCTGTGATATATGATATATATATATATATATATATATATATATATATATATATATATATATATATATATATATATATATAAAACAAGACTTCTGTGATTTTGGGTGCTTTTTCTGGATATTCCCATGCACATACCTGTCGCTATTGCACACCATGATGCATGCGTCATGACTTTTGTAAGGTGTGCAGTTAACCAAGGATAACAGGCACCCAGTGCTGTTATCCATGGATAACATGCCTCCTTACATGTCCTTACATGTCATACGTTACATGTTAAAACCCACGAAATTTTCATTGCCAAGGTAGGGGTCGAAACTGCAGTCTCAGATCCCAAATCCAACTCCCTATGCATTGCGCCACAGGGACTGACGAGAAGTGGTTGGCTAGAACCAGGTCTTGATATGATACAAAGCCCGGGGAGGCGACGACTGCGGGCTTTCCGCTGCCATAACCGTGGGACGCGTTCAAACCAACCCAAGCCAAGCCGGGTGCCGAGGTGTGTCGCCCGGTGGTCTAGTGGTTAGCGCATTGCGCTCAGCCGCTAGAGGTAGGCGGGACGAGTCCCGGTCCGGGCTTATATATTTTTTTTCGCTGTAGCTGTGTGGGACGGGTTCAGACCAAACCAACGGCTGCCAGGCGCCGAGGTGCATGTACCGGTGGTCTATTGGTGAGAATGCCACCAGAAGCTGTCCACGTTCTCGCCAACCCAGAGGCTGCCCGGTGCCTAGGTGTGTGTACCGATCGTGTACACACACTATGGCAGGGTTCGAGTCCTGGGAAGGGGGAACAATTTTTGTTTTCAACTTGAATTTATTGATATTCTATTGATTATCTATTGATATCATGTAATAAATTAAGTAGTCAATGGATAATTCATGACTTGTGTGTGTTAGCAAAGGATAATTACACCCGTGTCATGAATTATCCATATATATATATATATATATATATATATATATATTATTTCCCGGATCAGTCCAAACCTGAGAGGGAAATAATTAGGAGCCAAACACTCATCAGAGTTCATCTTTACATTTATGTCAAGGTGTTTCAATCAATAATCAATATTTTACCAATAACTTTCAAAATAAACCCAAATTAACCTGTTGTTAATACGAAAATGCTGACCGCCGCCATCTTGAATGTTTACGTTTCAAAAAGGCTGCGCCTGCGCGATGAACCTATGACGTAATCGTGCGGATTCAGCGCTGGTTATTCAACGCAATAGTGAAATACGAGGTTCTAGTGCATTGTCAATGGAGCATCGATATTCACCTTGCCATAATGCATGGATGTTAAACGAAATAATGCATGGATGCAATGCTGGCAAATCAATGCAGCTCTGTATTTATGTACCATTCCAACAAATAAACATAATGATTTGAGGTATCATGCCATCCCTAGAGGGTAAAGATGAGTCCCTTTGATGTAGATCAGGCATGCTGCTTTCTTGCTCTATGTGGGTGGCAGCAGTATACCCTGGTAGTTTACTGATATGATGTAGGCCTACAGTACATCTCTCAGCCATTGCCATGGTCATCGACCTACAAAAGTCTGAACAGTCTGTATATGTACTGACTTTAAGGCGATGCTGACAAAGGCTGTAGAGGTTTGAGCTTTTTGCAATGTTTTCAAAGGCTGCCTTATTAAACAGTATGTAGCCATTGATGATGCTGATAAGGGCTGCCTTGGTTAAGAGCTATACATATCTGAGGTGTTGGTGATGCTGACACTGAAAGGTTGCCTTGGTGAACAGTCTGTATATGTCTGAGTTTAAGGCAGTGCTAACAAAGATTGATTTGGTGAACAGACTGTAAAATTAATGTCTGAGCCATTGACAATGCTGACAAAGTCTGCCTTGGTGAACAGTGTGCAGATGTCTGAATTGTTAGTGATGCTTACAAAGGCCACTTTGGTAGGTAAAGTCTTACAACTTTTGGTAAGACTGATAAAGAAAATAGACATATGAGTATGCGTTGCCATGGCATAGTTTGGCGGCCATGACCTATAGATACAATTGGCCAAACACTCAGAGACAAATTCTGTCTGGTACAGGGGTGAGACCTTTGTATATATGTGTTAATGAGAGGTGGGGGAGGGGTTGTGTAGAAGGTGCTCGAGGTAATGGACCACCTGTCTTATAGCCTGACTGTCAGCCCCCACCTGGAGCTCCTTCAGCACCCATCAACAAGCACCCATCCACCTGGAGGAGGCTCACAGACACCCTCTAACTCTTAACCATATAGAGACTGCATTATAGTGTTTAACTGCACTAAACTCATTGGTCTTCATGATGCAAGTATGCAGCTATGAACATGGGCATTGAGTTTCACCATATTCAAAATCGAACCACCTAACAACCAGAGCTGGATAGGTGCCTGCTGAGCCTCTGACCAGAATTGTTACTGTATAGAGGTTAAAGATCACTTAACATGTCCCTTCTACTATTCAGAGAGCAAATATTTCCATATTGCTTTCATGGCCCATGGGAGGGGAGTGGTGGATAAAACTGCCGTACTATGTTTTCAATGAGAACGCCTCCAGGTGCAAAAACATTATTCTTTGTATAATCTGACTCAATGGTTTATTAATAAATTTACAAGTTAGAACCAGGAACCAGGTGGTCTTATCTTTGGTCACTTCGGTATATGTGACACGATCTGCAAAAAGGGGTCTTAGTGCAGGGGGCAATAAGACCCCCTTTTCCAGTACATGTCACATATTTAGAATTTACACATTATCAGCAAACATGTCATGTTTCCTGGAAATATTCAATACTAGAGGTAGTACCGTATTAGCCTGTGTAGGAGACGGGTCTTTGAATAAGCGCTGGCCTTTAGATGAATTCTGATGGTGTAGTGATATTATAGGGTTACAACGCATCACAGTCATGGAATTAAAAGTTGTCAGGGAAAGTCAAGAAAAATGGGAAAACTGAATATTATTGCAAAAATCCATTGGAGTGGACTTTTTCCCACCTCGATTGCAGGAATATAGTTAGAAATGACATGGAAAATTTATATTTTGTCATGGAAATGTTATAGAATTTGAGTTTTGTGGGAACCCTGTGTTAGAATTGAAAAATACACTTTAAAGTTTGTCTTGAATGAGCACCAGTCTTTTGTAGACAGTTCAAATGAAGTGAAATCAATAAGCACCCAGGCGCTAATACAGGCCAGGTATTTGAAAATACAATCTTTTTAGCAGGTTTAGGTTGGCGACAGGAAGTACACATGTGTAGTGGGAACTCTGGGACAGCTCTTAAGGTAGAATAAAAGGATTGGCCGGAGCCCTGGGGGCTGGACGAGTGGCTGGAACATGCTTCAGGTGGTACCTGAAAGGTGTAAACGTCTCTAGTCTTAACTCTTCAAGGGCAGCACTTTTCGCCACTTTGTCTTTATTAAGGGTGAGAAATCTCGGAAAACTGAGATTCTTGACTTCAAAAAGATAGTTCCTGAGATCTATGTAATTCCACTGAGAAGTTTCTTTACCATTTGTAGGGGGGGGGGGTGGGAGTCTGATATTGAATTTCTAATAATATCTGATCCTTTTGCAAAGTGGGGATATTTCAATATCCCAATGTCAAATTCAAACCATGAACTCCAAAAGATTGTCATAAAATTGACCAATAGACCCATTTTAATAACCTTATTCTGTTGTAAAACACTATCTCAGCTTTGTTGGGAAATATAGCACGCTTCAGAGTATTTCATGTTCGGCATTCCCCACCCTTGTTTATACTGCTATGGAATAACTCACTAGCACTGCGTTTTGTATCACACCAGCTCTGAGAGGGTATCAGCCCTGGGTTATTCACCGAGGTTGTATTCATGCAGTATGACCAAAGTGCTTGGTGCACTAAAGCACCTTACTGTACTGAAAGAGTCAGTGTAGGAAGGTGAACAAGTATGTGTTAAACACAGGGACATGAGGACATTCCTGTAGGACACATAGTGACTTGCCAACCTCAAGGCAAACAATTTCAAATACCAGAAGTGTTCCTGTTTCTAGTCATATTACATGCCTTGGACATACATGTACTCCTCTTATGTTTATTAACTCGAAAAGCGAGTTATAAGGAGTCACCCTGGGGCCTTGCACTTTCAGTCATTTTGATGGTGCGAATAAGTTTAAAAAAAGATAAAAATTTTATATATAAGAGGCAAAATTACTTAATGAATTTGTAATGCCATTAAAGGAGGAGATGTAGGGGTCTTGCAGGAAAATGTATTTCATTGCCAAGTTTTGTAAATTTTAGGAAATTGTCAATATTGTACAGACTCAGTTAGTTGGCAGCCATAAGACCCTTATTGCCTCTAATGGTGAAGGTATATGATGTTGATCCATGTATCAACTTTCCCACCTTTTTTGGCAATGTTTGAATAGCGTAGTTTTGGCAGGAGTTATGCGAATAGTGGCTTGGTGGTGCGAATAACCTGGGTGAGGGAGTGCTGATGCAACAGGATGAGTGCACAACTCATGGGAGCCAATCACAGGCTTTTCACTTTTCGAGTTATCAGCAATTTACATTGCTGCATTATATTTAATTTTAAAACGGCCTAAGAATAGTTCAAGTTGTAGGAGTAATTGTGACCAGGCAAGCAAAAACACCCCTCTGCAGGGAAATTCATTATCAAAGTTCATCTCAAGATATTTAAAATGAGATATCATTGGGTTAAATATTCCTAGTAGTCATGTCAGAACCCCTCCTTGAACATAGGTCGTTATTCACATTAGAAATCAATGATTAAGCTGTAAATACATTATAAATCATAATAATGTCTGAAAAAAACAATAAATAAGCCTTTTTCAACAAAAATACATGATAATATGACAATTTTTATTATAGATTTTGATCTAGTCGGAATTTTTCGTTTCTGTTTTCAGTTTTTGGTGAGTATCCCCAAAAATTGGCATAAAAATTTGCAAATTTTTTTTTAGTGGAATGGTTGCTATGGCAACCAGGAACAGGCATATAGGTTGATTTCTCATGAAAAATGTTCATTTTACCATCCAAATATGGGCCATTTCTACTGAAAACAGTGCATTTTGATTGAAACCATTGAATTCTGCATCAAAAATTAGCTTATTGTATTTTTATAATGATTTTAGAGTAATTTTGCCCTCCAATGCCCCCTGGTGGCCAAATAGGGAAATAAAAATCTCCCGCGGAGGGGTGTTCTCCCTTGATGGGTCACAATTTCAGGAGTTATATGCTGTTGTCCAGAGGCTTATAGCTGTGGGATCTAGACTTTTGCACTATGTAAATAATAGATTTCAGATTCCCTTGAGATGCAATGCCTTATTCATGTATCACTTCCTCTAGATTTAGGAATTTAGAATGGAGACTTGGATCATTATGGTACTTTTGTGTTTGGGAGTGGTGGACGCTGTGGAACGTTTAGCATGCGAGCTTCAGATTGTACATTGAATCTAAATATTATGTTTTCTGTGTGTCAGTCATCATAAATCATGACCATGACAATAGCAAACAAAGAAGATATGTTACTATGCTCTTGGCTATCTTGACCCTCGGTCTGTAACCATGGGAACCTTTTTGACCAACGTCCCTTAGAATACCAGAGACCTGCTGTTGCCGCTGACCACTCATGACAATTGCAATATTATTCGATCATAACTGGTCACACTCTGTGGGCCGCCATTTTATGCCCCCTGAAGTAATAATGGGGCACGGGTTATCAGCGTGGTCCAAAGTTTTAAACTCAGGTCACTCTGTCATTGATCTGCGTTAATTGGGGATCTTTCACAGGACATTTCGTGGGCATAGATGTCCGCTCAGCCTCAACAGTCAGCCCTTGCTTCCTCATATATGGAAAATGCAAGAAAACTGTCTGGGGAAGCAAATTATCTGAGGAGTTAAGTCCAAATATAATATTTAAAAAAAGAAAAACACAAAAAACATATAGGTGGTTCCAGATTTTCTGTCTGAGGTAATGAGAGATCTGAGGAATCAAAGGGTCGAGGAAGTGAAGGTTGACTGTATAGTATACATTGATTTTCTTAAATCCATTTCATACCTTATTGATATGAATAAATAGTATATTTCTATAGTAATAACGTGGGATGAAAAGAAAGAGGACACCTGGGCAAACGTTTAGATTCATCCATTTTCTGACACTGTTCATTCCCCTCAGCTATGGCACTATCTACTACTACATTCCTCTTTGATGGTAGGTCTTCTAGAGCTTCAACACCTGAAGATTCATCTCACACCATTTAGGTTTCCTTGATAACAGCTGGTGACTGCCATGTGACCTAGGTTACTGGGACTGGATCATTGTGACCTAGATTTAGCCAATCAATAACCTAGATACTATTGATGCTGGCCACCTGCGCCTTCCCTTGTGCAACTGTGCTGCTATTGTAGTGCCTCTCGGTCTTTCAGACGGAGCTGTTTCCATGGCAACGTCTAATGCAGACGGCTTTTTTTGGTGGAAGTTTAGATTAAGTCCTCGCTCTTGTGACTGTCTTGAATTTCTTCTTTCTTTATGTAGAAGTAGGGTATATCACATGTAGTTCAGCTTTTATGCCGTCAGATGAACTCCATATAGCGGGACATATACACTGTAAGAAGTTTATGTTTTATAACAGAGATGTCTCTTGTCAGCTCACAGAGGAAAGTGCTGTACTCTCAAATACTGTGACTCTTACTGTAATACTAAGGCTTTGCAGGTGTAGATATATGTGTACAGTGAGTGATCCTGTATAATTACTCTGTATGCAGTATGCCTTAGGCCAGCCAGTCACCCTAGTGGCCCTTCAAAGGGTTTACCAAAATAGCCTTACTTTCCACCACTGGAGGCCAGTAGTATACTATGTGTTTAGTATGTATGGTCCTATATTGCACACATCAATCCAATATTGTCCCCAAAGATTAATAATGAATTGCAATATGATAATAACCTCAACAGGTTCAATCTAGCATTGTGCACCAATGATGTTTTACAAGGTTACCTGAGAAGAAACTAGGAACAACCAATAATACACGACACCATAACTGTGTCTAAATCTGAAATACAAGTCCCTGGACTCTGGTGTTGAAGCTAACATAGGCCTACCTGCCTTTAGGTTATTTCAGTGGTAAAACTGAATGACCATGAAGTGGTTTGGGCGGGGGTTTGGGTGAGATGGTTCTCTACTGCTCATACCCTCAATAGTGCCTCACTTCATTGGAGTTTTGTCTTCATTAGGCATGCATGGTTTATAGTATTAATGCATACATGGAGCGCACACATAAATGATATTATGGGAATGATTACCATGAACTGACCCCAATAGCAGAGTATATAGCAGTGTCTTTTATAACATACCTATATATATAATACATTTGTTGTTGATTAACAGAACGCCTTGCTATAATTCTATAATTCTACAATTCGAGGTTCTGTAACTTTACAGCATTAGTTACTGGAACCTCAGTTTCTAGCAAAGGTTTCTGTAAATTCGCAGTATGTTTTATTGTTCATTTACAGCAAAATTTGCTGTCCATTCACAGAAAATATTGCTGTTTATTTACAAGACATTTCTCTGTAATTTTGCTGTTAATTTACAGCATAATTATGTTTCTGTAGAACTGATTGATCTTGCTGTATGATCACAGTGACTGTTACTGTATGATTACTTTGAATTGTTCTGTAAAATTACAGTGATTCACCTCCTGTAGATTAACACATCATTGAATGTATTGAATCACTAGTATTGGAATTTAGATCAAATATCAATGATTAGTGCTTGCGATTGGTCTAAACCCTTTACACAGCACAAATGATACTACAAAGTCAAAACATTTGACCATAATATTATTGGCCCACGTCTGGCCAAATACATGAGGAGAGAATAGAGGTCTTGTGTTCCAATTGTTCTGCCGGAAGTGTGGTACCTACCGTTCAGGGGGCCACATTTTAAAGTACTCGGATGTTTATGTAGGTGTTATCATGTGATAGGTCTCTATTTTGTAAATGTAGCCGTGTGTAGTGCACTGTATCTCATAAAGGCATTAAATATGACACCAACTTTGTCATTCCTTGATAGCCTTTGGTAATACTGTGGGAAACAATGACATGTGCTTTTGACATAATGTGTTACCATTTATTATTATGCTACCCTATGACATAGGGTAGCATAATAATCTTTACACTATAGACTCTAATGGGCTTTTTTGGAAAAAAAGAAATTCTTTCCTTTGGGGGGGGGGTGTGTGAGATGAACTTGAAACATGTAAGCAGATGTAGGCTAGCAGAAATATCGCATTTAAATTTTAATGTCTTATGAATAGAGGCGTTAAGGTTTTGTTCATGTACCATTTTGAATCTGTCAATCCCTGGGCTGTCAGTATATATATGCCCATTGGTCTACGCCCGATAATGTAATGATTCTACCGTCTCGCCTTGGCCAATGTGCAGTGTTGGTCAACAGTGAAATGCTAGTACATGTAGGCGTTACCTCAAGTCTTATCGACACCTAGGCTGAGCATCTATACCCCAGGGATGGACTATTACACCTCGGATCACAACCAGTAACTCAGAGATGGACATTAGTCTTAAAGACGCCCTGGCCTCGATGTCAAACCCTCAGAGACGAAGGGTACTAAGGTTGCTGACGCCCTTTCTTTGATTAAATACTGGATCACAATGACTCATCAGGTTCCTAACCCCATGGTCCCTCTGGTGCCAGCTAATACCTTAAATGGCACACACTCCCTCTATTCCAGTCTTTCTACTCCTCCCACCTGCCCTCTAGTGAGCGTGTGTGTAACTAATGGATCAGGGTCACGCCATAATGGCTTGGACAAGCACAAGTCTGTGATGGGGTCATGTGTTATGGTTTGCATAGAAACTACTTGTATTGGAGAAAAGTGCCTCAAAATTGGTGATGTCAGATGTGGCTACATGCATCTGTGATATTTGTGACTTTCCTTCACTTTCAGTCACTATGACTGGCAATACACTTTAATCTTTATGGTCATTCATTTAACCCACATTATCCTTTACAATTGTGCACTTTAACTGATTGTGTCCCTTCTTTTCATCTACAGAGCTGTTACCGGGGATAGAAGACTATCTCATACGGATTCTCGCCGAGGAGAAGTTGTCGGAGGCGGCTGAGAAGAAGAGGCAATACTACTCTGAGCGACTCGATGTGCTCAAACTAGCCTTCCCACCCACCCTACCACCCAGAAATGAAGGTCAGTGTATTGTCTTCTATTATATCTTTCCATTAGTTATTGTAAAGTATGGGTTATCACATTGGCAAGAAGCTAGTGCTGCTCTGTCCTCAATTTAAATTAAATTCATTCAGCAGTGTTCAATGTACTATGCCATTTTTGAATTAATTTTACCCCTAACGATAATTAGATATGAAACCTCCAGGCTCAGTGATGTAAGTTTTCATGGTTTTCCCTGATTTCAGGGATTTTCAAAGTCCAAAGGTCTATACATTCCTATGTAAAATATATAGTTAGGATTTCTAATCGAGCATTTCAGGGATTATTGAAAAAAAAACACATTATTGTGTTCAGTCACTTTCGTCCCTGTAATTTACTGTGTGGCTAGTCCTTATTTCAGGACAGTATTTTGGTCTGTCCTCAAGAGCATAGCAACACGCATCTCTCAGTTTGCCATACTGGTATATAGGTCATGTTCCAAGCGTTGTCCTTTGAAGTTTTACTGTAAAACTGCGATTTGACCACTGGTCACTCCCACCTTTAGGAAAAGCTATAGGCAGCCTCTGGGACCTAAAGGTTTCAAGTTTAGTACTGCTATATAAGCTACAGCTATTAAAGTCTTTTTGGTTCCAATGTTACCCTAAAAAGTGCTCTGCTAAAAGTTGTTCGGTATAAGTCGCATAAAGTGGTGTAAATTTGTAATAGACCAAGGCAAATAGCTGGTCTATTGCCAATGCAGTAGGATATTGATGATAATATGCTAGTCTGTGACAAGTACAATAGTATGATAATGCGTAGACCTGTATAGATAAGTTATCATGATTATCATCCTATATCACTGTTGTAGATTGGCCTCGCTATTGCGCAATCTCTGCTAAGAAGGTCTTGAAAATATATAAGTAAGAAGAAAGATTCCCACAGAATCAGCTTATCCTAGGATATAATCCTATATAATATCACAAGTAGGCCAACGTTAGATACAAAATGCAGCCAAATATTAATGTATCCCAGTATTGTTAAGACCTGCTGTATCAGTGTGAGCTTCACAGGTGCTACGACTGTGTAACTGTTGTACTGGGGTCTGTGTCACATGTGTATGGACAGCACCGGGTCACATGACCCCCTCCTGTACCAACCACATGACCAGGTTCTGATGACTTTGATGTTGACCGCTATACTTGAGGCATCATGATACCAAAAGTATGAATTTCTAACAACTGACCATTGACGAAGCGAGCCACTTTAAATAATGGTATGTTTAATGGCCTAATATCAAAGGTCCAACTATTTAGACATGTATATATTCAGAATGGTAAACCTTTTTAACCCAAAAGGGTTATAAGAGCCGGGTAAAAACTACCGTAAACTCCCGCGTATAAGACGCGTCCTCTACGCCAAACAAATGCCTTGTGCGTCTTATAGGACCTCTTCAAGTTGGGGGTGCGTCTTATACGAGGGGTAATTTTACTATAGAACAGTACTGGATTGACAAAAATCAACTCTAAGAGGTGCTTCTTATATGCGAAAATGCTTCTGCTGAGTTTCGGGTGCGTCCTATACGCGCAACGCGTCTTCTACGCGGGAGTTTACGGTAGGTCATTTTCAGTGCCTACTTCCGGTTGAAAAAACAAACAGACAAACCAATTTCTTTTTGGCAAAATATGGGTAAAATCAAACATTTGTTTTATAATTTTGCTAATACAACAATAGTTAAATATGTTAAACTTACCTTGATACAAAGATTGTATTCTTATGTGCAGCAGATTAGCTAGAATCTTTATCGAAACAGGTAAGGGTAGGGGTGCATAATCCTCCATGGCAGTTAAGACGCTTTTGTTTCCAATGCTTAAGGCCCCATAGGAGGTGCGAATAATAAACTTTCCCGCGTTTTTGGACTGAGGTGGTGCGGACAATTGCATTTTGGGTAAAAAAATTGATCCAACGTTGATGAATTTGCCATCATTCGTCTCGTGCGAGCACTCGAAATGTCGTAATTTCGGCACAAACATGGCAGGTATTGATTTTTTGTAAATTATAATATAGAAATATGATAAAGAATGGCAAAAAGATATCATTTGAATCGATATGTATCATTAAAAACATAAAAAAAATTACGTGTTCGCCCTGTCGTTAATTCGCATCACAAAGCCGTGGTCGTGCAAATTGACCCAAATAACCATGGAAATTGGGTCGGGCATGCGCAGATAGAACCAAAATCCAAAATGGCGGACAACAAGACAATCGACTCACGGTGCAATGCAAACTGCTGGATTATAACAAAATGGAGGAGAATTACACTGTCTCATGCATTTTTATGGTTAATGTGGATCATTATTCAAGACCTGCTGGCATTGTGCAATGCTTAACTCGCCAAGAGAGGAGTTATTCGCCAATGAAACATACGAGCAATAATGGATGCATTCTCCATAGGTTTAACCATTGACAATGATAACGCTCCAAGAAAACATGAGGTTAGTATCAGAAGGGGCCTAAAAGAAGAGATTAAGTGCCCTTTTGGGTTACTTGCATTGCAAAATGCTGTCCTATATTTATATGATTTAATGTCCTCATGTTCACTTCCATTGGAATTCACCAAGAACTGGGTAAGGTAAAATGGGGCCAGCATATAGATAGATATAAAATCACCCAGCTGTGACAGAGGAAGTCTCTGCTGGTTTCGAAAGGTCAGGATATGGGATGGATGGGTGTTCAATATTGAAAGTAGGTTATTCAGTTTGGCCTCTTTGTCCAGTGTTCATCGAACAGGATGTTGACTCTCATCAGAGTTGTTGCTGCTGCACATGCACATGTCTTAAATCAAAGAAACAGAGAGGTAGGTCTAGGATTAAAAGTTCACGGTGAGATAAAGGTAACTGCAATTTACTAAGGTTAGTTTACACATCTTGACATTGCCTGAATAAAATCATATTTAAGATAGAAAGAGAAGGGGGGTCTGCAAAAATTGCCACAATCTTCATGGCTATCAAAGGAACCCTCTACCGAAACTAGTGGTCCTCTTTAGCCCCTCAACCCACCCACCCCCGCCCCGCCTTATAGAAAAGGCTTATGGACCTTTTTTGTCATCAACCAATGAAGGACAGGTATTTCTATGGCCTCGACTAGTGTCCTGGAACACTAATGTAATTGTACTATGAAAGCAGCTAGGGCCCCAAAAAAGTTGTGTGTTTCAGGTAACATGCTAAAAAATATTCCGGTTAGGTAGGGTAGGTCGGATTTTTTTTAATGCCTCAAAAAGAGGCAGAACGAGCCGGGGTGGCCTACTGCGACACACAGGTAACTTAAGTGGCCCAAATATTGATAAAAATAGAGGAATTTTCCTCAAAATTGAAGAAGGAAATTAGGGTCGGCCCTGTTTAGCTACGTAGGGTCGGGTTACCTGAAACAAACATTTTTGTTGGCCTACTCCTAGTATAAAATTTAAGAAAGCTTAGCATTATGTTACCCAATAGGAAATCAAGTTATGCAAACATACGTATATATGATATCCTATACATTTTCCTTTTCTCACTAACAGGTGAAGACTATATTGCTCAGCAGAGGGAGTTGGCCCGGTTACGGGGCACCCTCCCTCCGCCTTCAGAGGTAAGTCTTCGTAGTTCTTAACTGTTTGAAGTCAATGCATATAATGTTAAAGATTAAACAGACTTTTCTATATAAAATTCAATGAGGATTTAAATGGATTATCATATATTCAACCTGTTGATGGACCAAAGTCATAATTCATAAAAGACAGGAAATATAAGACCAGTATTTGTCAAAGAAAATGTGTTAGTATCAAAAATGATTTTTCTTACTTTGAATGACAGCGTAATACAAGTTATGAAATGTATGAATTTCTCCAAATGAAAAGAAATCTTCTCTACATGGTTGAAGTAATTTTATACAGTTAGGCAAATCTGTTAAACAAGAAACATAAAGGTGCAAATTACATTTCCTACATCTTATTGTAAAGCAGCAGTCATCAGAGGTAAGCTATATGAATATTGGTGCAAAGGAACAAGGTTTTATCTATGTTTCTTTTAATTTACATTAATGCTCAGTGCAAAATTATATTTCTGCTGGACCTTTAAATAATATTGCACATCTTATAATTTGGAAAGGCTCTCCCTGATTCTCTGTTTAAAAAAAACTAACAAAAAAAGGTGGTGATATAGAGCACTCTGCATGCTACGTTTCTTTTCTCTGGCTGGCTTCTCTGCTTGTGTCCATGTGGTAAAAATAGCTTACCCTAAATGGAAATTTGCTGTTTCACCCAAAGCAACCTAAATATGTAATGCTCATAGTTTTCTTCTGCTTGAACAGTGAAATTGTCACCTTAGCGCAGGAAGGTTGTAACTGCATCTGTGTCAAGAAAGTAAAAGAGGCCTGACTGATGTACCTGTTACTTTGTTGACCCAAATGCAGTTACAATCGTTTTGCACTACGCAGTAAGGCAAGGAAATAGTTTGTTCAAATTGAAGGAAAAAACACTCATCCAAACCTGTGCTAGATATCTGCTCTATAAATATATTTGATGTTTGCTCCAGATTTCTTTCTCACCAACCAAGCATACTAATTTAAGCAACATCATGAATGGTTGTGGTTTATCACTGAAGAGTATAGACTATACATCATTTAGTCATAATGATTTTCCCCTTGCAATATAAGTATTTTCATTATAAGTATTGTAAACCCTGTAGACAATGAGAAAGAAAAAAACTCTTATAATACATCTTATTCCAATTATGCTGATTAACAGATCCAACTAACTGTCCAATAGAATATGGTGTGCTAAATAAAAAAAAATATATATAGACTTTTTTTGAAAAATTATTTAATAATTTTGATCAGATATTCATCACAATTTTCCTGATCATGAATGAAATAGTTACCTTTTCTCTTTCAGTTTGATGACGGTGAGGAGTATGACTCTGTGGAGGAACCGGCTAAAGTGACGCCCACTGCAATAGCATATGCAGACCAAGATGACCTATATGAGGAACCAGTGGACTGCGGAAACAGCGCTCCATGTATGTGTCTTTCATTTTCCGTATGTCCCACAATTTTAAGTTGCCCTGGGTAATCTACTACAGTATCTAACTCAGCAAATATATACCAGTGTTATAGAGTAACCAGATGATCAAGATAATAAATAGATAAAGGTGATTTATGGTATAACTGCCATATACCTGTATCTGAATTGTACTTACCAAATCTCTTTTTTATTTCATCCAAGAGAGATATTGCGTTTGAAGCCACACAGATTTACTATCTTATTTTTCATCATTCAAGAAAGACTCTATTTGAAGCAGGATGGGTTTTCTTGTACCTGTTATAAAAGTGAATTTTGTGTCATGACAGTGACTGGAGAAGAGCGTTTCAGTGACACATCGTATGAGAGTTATGACGATGAGGAAGACAGCGGAGCATTGTACATTAACCAGGACTTCCACGACCACGACCCCTCACATGACCCACCCCTACCAAGGTAACATTCCCATAACCTATATTAACTTCAATACATGTTTTGTTTAATGCTTGAGCATAGTATTGCGCAAAACATTCAACCTTGGTTTAACTTTTGATCACTCTTTGATATTTGTGTTACCTATTGTACCTGTGACTTATTTTTGAGTAGAATGTGATTTAATTGGAATGTGTTTTAATTAGTTGTATTGGTGTTTCAGTCCAATTTAAATTAAGTGTGTTTTGTATGCATGTTACAACCTATATACTCCATATTTAGTTGTTTTTTTTTCTTGTTTTAATTTGATCACCTCATTCTTCCCCTTTTTATTGATCCATATATTTGAAATTAAATTTATAGCAATGATGTTCTCTCAGATAATTACTAATTGTTGTGCCTTCTGTGTTCAAATTTCATAATTTATTCTATAGATTTGACATTCATTTGGATTTGATTAGTGCACCTTTAGCAATGTGACTGAACACCCCCATGTTGTGATATTTTTTTAAAGGAATGATTCTTCTGCTCCCTACCAAAACTGTGAGCCGCTCAGGTACAGATACAAGGATGATGTTTACAGCCGAGGCTCCATTAGGGCGACA
This sequence comes from Acholoe squamosa, assembly GCA_949317995.1. Classification (NCBI taxonomy): domain Eukaryota; kingdom Metazoa; phylum Annelida; class Polychaeta; order Phyllodocida; family Polynoidae; genus Acholoe; species Acholoe squamosa. The sequence goes on from OX439050.1 coordinate 27,385,535, forward strand.
CTTGCGCAAAATATGTGCAAAGTACCATATTCACCAAAAGTGCCTTTAGCATTTGCAGATGTATTTGGTGTATTGGAAGTCACGATTTTTTTTTTAAGTAGACATTTATGCCTAATCTACTGTAGAAAATGGCTCTGGAACGAGAGAGTACTTAATACGAGCAGGCACTTATTTGGTCAAAATGGTGCTCGAGAAATATATGGGCAATATGCACAGTGGAGCCCAGAAGGAAGGATTTCCTGGATCGCTGTGTCTCGCCTGCGTCGGTGTTGCCCTAGTGGAGTTTGGCCTATTATAAATCTGGTTATGCTGCCCTGGTCCTGTGGTTGTGCTAGCCCCCTGATCTCATCCCACATCCTCCTTACTAGCATCCTCTAACCTACATTCTAGTACAATTGTTACTAGCTCACAGTATACATTTCAGAGCAGGAAAGTATGTAAAGAGGGGTGGAAATGTCATATACTATATTGACTGGAAGCAAAAGACTCGAAAAAGTGGCATATTTCAGGTTAACCGACCATATCGATTGACATAGTTGACCCAATTTTTGCATTCAAATGTTTGTATGGAAGTTTTATCATTAATAGTAATTCAAAAGAATAATACAAGCATGTGACTCTAAGAGTAGTCAGCAAGATTGTTAGGAACTTAGTGTGGAAAATATAAAAATATAAAATACCTATCTACCTAGTTTCTGTCTATATAAAATTAAACATACCTTTTATCTATTGAAAAGCTTTTAGTACCATGCACAGTCTGTTTCAATACTTATGAATCTTAAACCCCGCATTCCCTCTGCAAACATATCTAGCATGTGAAATGAGTTTGTCTTATCAATGACTGTGTTTTTCCTAAACTGCATCTGTTTATGGTATCTTGTGTTTTAACTTGTGGAGGTGATAAACATTGTGTTAGCATGACTTTAAAGTAGGTAACTAACTTCAAAACTGATTAATGTTTGGTTTGTTTGATTAGAATCTAGTGCACCATGTGATTGTGACTGATTCAATATTCTCCACAGAAACTAACAACTAATATTCATGCTAGGGCTCTCAAGTATGGAAGCCATCTAAGAAATAGACAGGCTTATGGCAAGAGTAATTGTACTGCATTATAACCCTGTAATAATTTGATATCAAAATACACTTTAAAGCATCATTGCAATGGAATTGATAAAAAAAAAGCATTATAAAAATCCTCCTGAGTGACAATACAGGCGAAAGACCCGAAGCATCTCCCTCATACAAGGTGGAAAACCCGGAGCATCTCCCTCATACAGAACTCACAAACTAAGGACTCGACATTTCTTATATTAAACAAAGCAATATAGCCATCTGTTATGGTATATGGTGGAATCGCCATCATCATATAAACTGATGTTAGCAATACTGCAGAAAAGCGGGACGGTTCTGTTGCTATACACCTACGAACAGACCTATTTCATACTCCTCTTCATTCCCAGGGCTCACAGACTTACTGTGAAAACCTATAGTGCTATAAGTGCTTAACATATTTGACATCATGTGTCTACATGCTCTCTCTTATCTATTCTCTATGATAGGGTAGCAGCAATTTTTATCTGACCCATCTGTAAAATAAAACTATTTTCTCTTAACCATGCCAAAAGGCATAGTGTAAGCTTCTGGGTATTTGCAATTGCATACCCATCAAAATGTTACAAACTGGACTCTTAAAGCTTGGACATTAGAGGGGACCTTAGATTTTAGACCCATAGACTTTATGGCCTATGGTATTAGTTTTTGTATCTTTCTTTCCTAAATCATTGTTGTGCCAGTTGTCTTTATAAACTACAAATGCAATCTTAATTAGGTGTATACTAACCATCAAATGAAATGTCTATAGGCCTCATCCAAACTAATCAAGCCCTGTGTATCTTCCAGTTTCATGTATTTAGCAGGATTTCTCCTTATACACATGTACCAGAATTGAAATTGTTTCCAAAAACCATTGCTGAAATAGGCACCTTAGTCATTAATTCCAGGTTTAATAAAATGTAGTTGTAAACATTTATTCATAAACTTGGTTCTTTACAAATAACCTCTTACTGGTACACATGATAAGACATACACCAAACTGAAATGTAGATATTGAATACTCCATACATCCTTATTTATGTCTCTGCCATCATATCTCCTTACAAGAATATGATATTTTTCCAGAAACAAAAGGAAGAAGGATGGAATACCAGCCAAAAAATTGCCAAACGTGTCTGTATTTGGTGACCTTTCCATTAAAGGACAATGGTCATGGTCCAAACGCTACTGTATTCTCACCGAAGGCAGGTTACTGGCCTTTAAGAGTGAGAACGCCACCAAGTCTAGTACAGAAGTGACACTAGATGGATATGATATCATTTATCTCGAAAAAGAGGCCAAGCGGAATCATGTGATCCGCATATCACGGCCTGGCTGTGAGACCCACTTCTTCAGTGCTGAAACAAAAGACAAGGCTGACCAATGGGTTGAGGTAGGTTGTTATTTATTTCATGTTCTACATGCCATATCATCTTGTGTAAATATCCTGGAACTTATAGATAGGAAATCTAAGAACCCCATATAAAGATGACAGATACTTACTCTAGATCACATTTTTGAATAGCTAATGCTGGTTGCAGCATAAAAGTTAGACTTTGTTTTTGTTCTTTTGACAACCTCCCAAGAGTATGTTTTCTTCTGTGTGAGATGTGCTAATAAACTGATTAAAGCCCCTAATTATGCCCTCATTCAGGTTTTGACAGCGGCAGCTTGTGGCGGTAGTGGTGGCAGTATAACAACGTCTGGCTTTAATTCAGCAGCCTCTTCATCCCCGAAGATAGACAAAGATTCTGGAGACACCTCCATCATTACAACTACTACAGATGGTGTCAGAAAGGTATGTTACTCAATTTCCTAAATGAACGTGCCAAAGTTATGTACTGTGGTTGCATCAGTCAACAAGTGAGAGTCTATTGATAACATATATGATTGTCAGAATTTATCTTGATGTCTATAATAAAGGTGGGAAAACTACATTCTCATTTCAGTCATCTTCACTCACCGACCTTTCCATGACAAGTGAAGGCAGTAGCGGCGATGGTACAATAGGGCAATCACAAACAGCCGCATCAGCTGCCGATAAAGGTATCTATGAATTTGTGCATATAAGCCCTGCATCTTACCTTTAAGCCCTGACTTTGTTAATGTCCTATATCCCACATCTAAGGTCTGTATTATGTACCTTCACTAAGTAAATCAATATATGATATACCTAGGATCTGATTTGGTAGGATGTAAGCCAAAGCTTTTACGGTACTTTGGTATTTTTCTTTAATATGTCAGATTATTTGTAATAAATATGCCTTATGAATACTCTCTTATTAGGATAGACGGACATATCAAATTACAAGGTAGTATTTCATATTTGTTTATTGTGCTAAGGCTATATTGTAAATAACCTCCTTTATATTCTGTTACAGAAAAGAAAAATGCAAAGACAGATCGGAAAGGTAGCAAACCGTTGCTGGACTCGCTTTCGACATTCTTCGGAACTCTGGGCAAGAAGAAGGGAGAGAAAGTACAGCAACAAAAACCAAAACTGGCCGAGATGGAAGAGGATGCTGATCCAGAGGCTGTTGTATCCGGTAAATTCACTTCTTTCATTTCCTAATTTAAGGGATTAATCATCATGTCTGACTTGACTTTGCTTCATCAGCTTTTTCAGTCTAATGATAGGAGTAACTTAATCCCAAATTACATTGAAATCCTATAAGCCGGTTTTGGGGTCAAATTTTTACCATTTTCTCTTTATTCTATAGTAAAAAAAAAAGCGGACATAAGCCGGTGGTAGACATTAGGAGAAATTTAGGAGCCGGTTTTGGTCAAAAATAGAAAAAAAATCTGGCTTATGACCGGGGTTTTACAGTAGATGTAGTGATACTTAAGTAATACCTACTATCGGCTATATTTGATTCTTCAACATACAATTTACTTATTTTACTTCCTTTCCCCTTAAAAGGCTACCTGACTGTGTACAGTGACCTAATGGCAACTAAAAAGTGGAGTAAGAAGTGGTGTACAGTGAAGCAGAGTATTCTGTCGGTTTACCGCGAGATCGGGGATGAGTCTGCAGAATTCAGTCTCCCACTACCTGGTTGTGAAGTGGCTTCTGCTTGCGATGCCAAACACAAGATGGCTGTCAAGATCTTAGAAGAAGGAAAGGAAAAGATCCTATTGGATGTAAGTTAATTTGTTATTTTCATCATTCTCCTTAGTCGTTTATTTGGCAGTAGGGAGAACTGCAAATTTGTCATAAAGGAAAAAGCTGGCTTCATATCATGTAGGTTCTGCATTTAAGAACTACAGATTTTATATAGCTCATTAATTTATGTACCATATTACAGATTTTATATGGGTTATTAATTCATTTACCATACCTCATTGGCCTCAAACATGAAAATAAATTTACGTTCAACAGAGCAATACGGAAATACTCGTTTTATGTAAAGTGCTTTACTTTCAACTTACCCATTTCATTATGATTGGTTTTTATGTATATATGTAAATTTCATAACTGTTTTTTATTGGTTAATCCGAAATAAGTATTTCTTCTGTATATACATTTTACGTGCTTCTCAGATTAATAGTCTTCGTTTACTTCCTGAAAATAAGGTACTCTCTGAATCTGTTGTATACCCTATTTCCTCGTGTATAAGCCGGGGCTTGTACACGTTCTACCAGTATTAAGTGGAAAATTGACCAGGCTTATACACGGGGCAATTTTATATTTCTATACATGAGTAAAAAGATTCTGGCACATCTTAATAATTTACTTATATGAATAACACGTTTATTTTCAATACTCATCTTATTAATCGATGCTTGATTGTCTTTAAAATGGATGTAAAATAGATAACGAGTGCACAACTGAAAAGAATTGTGTGAATATTCCATTTAGAGGTGTTATACTACTTTTAAACGTGATTTTGTTTGAAAGAATATTTCAACCCCTGCCTGGGCTTGTACTTGTACAAGACTAAGATGCTTTCCCCTGGGCTTATATCCAGGGCTGGGCTAATATATGAGGAAATATGGTATATCGCGCTTATATTTTATTCCTTAGAGCACATCAAAGCTTATAAGGGCAAGAGCTCTCCCTTATAAGAACTTTTCCAATATCCCCATCTTTCATATACCTCTATTCCCATCCAGGTTTATATCTATATCTTTTAACACTACCAGTAGTTGTTATCAAAGTGTGTTGCCGTGTTTAGTGATATAGAATGTGATATTAGGCAGATTATATATTTGGCATTTGGCCCTACCTTCTCTCTTATTATAATGTTGTTTGCCCTCTTATCTCACCTACATTTATTTACATCCTCTGTCCCCTTCTTCCCTCCCTACTTAACCCCCCCCTCCAAATCCCTAGTCCCCTCCACTCCTTTATTCTTCCCTCATTCATACGTTTCTCCCACATCCCCCCCCCCTTCCAACATCGTCCAACTCTCCCACCCATTTCCATAGCTTTGCCTCCTTTGAGTCTGTCTTGTCCCTTAGGCCTTCACATATTCATAAATTTTACAATCTTGTCTTGTTTTATTATCTAGACTTGATATTGTTTATTCCCTCTATTTACTGAACTGTGTACCAATTCTGAAATAACTACCAGCAATCAGTAAGATTCTATACCATGGTTCCTGGCTATATAATGAGCTGCGTGTACCAACTATAAAATAAGTACCGGGTAGTTAACAAGTGTCTCTTCCCTGAAACCTGAATAAGGAGTTCAGGGAGTTTGAATTCACTGATGCCCACATGTTCTTATTATCAACTTTATTAGCAGGAATACGATACCTGCACCTTTTGATTACACTTAGAAAATTTACTTTTAGTTATTTTTCTGCTGCTTGGATAATGCCTTTCCAACTTAAAAATACAAAAGTTTATATTTGGATGCCAGTTTGTCGAACGCACAGCAGAGATGTGAAATATGCCATGTCTAAGACTTGGTATTCTTCTCAAGGGCCATGGTGAAATCTTAATCTTAGGAACTGTACTTAAAGACGATCAGGCAATTGATATAACTGGTACAATGTATCTATTAAATGAAATTTTACTGGTTTTACCTTTGTAGGTTAAAATCTTCCCTTCTTTCTCTTTCTAAGCCATGTTGGTATCTTTCCCTTTCAGATGCCTGATACTGTGGCGCAGGGACAGTGGCTGAATGTCCTTATACACCAGACCGGGTGTGCTGATATAAAACCCACACCATCCACTACACCACCAGCAGGGAACGGGATTTACGAGGACGAAGACATCTATTGTGATGTGGATGACGACTCGGATCTGCTCAAAAACTGGAACTTCCCTAAAGAGATGGGATGTAGGTTTATGCTTTCTACTGTCCACATATATACAGCATCTAATGATTGATGCACTATAAAGCCTTGATGAATCATCCTGATTTTAAAAGGTTGAAGTCTTCTTTTCCTACAGCCTTGTATAAACAGCACGTAAGCTCTTAGAATATAGATTATGATGTAATATATGTGATGCATAGTCGAACTAGCATCACTCAGAAAGACAGGAACACAGGCTAATGTCTCTAAGCTATTATTTTAGGCATATTGTAATAATCTGTTAACCAGTTTTTGATACTCCATTTAATGTAACCCCCATTTCCTTTTTGTGCTTTTAGTGACATCAGACTCAAGCTCGTCAACAAAAGATGCTGGGAAATCACCAAGTAAAGAGCGTCAAGAACCACAGAAACCGCCCCCGCTTCCGTCTGCCCCACCACCAGGGGTCTCTGTATCAAAGGTAGGTCAGTCACCCCCTGCAGGGGGTCAACATGACCCTTCTCTGTTCCAAGATGATGATGACATTTATGAGAACATTGACTCTGTTCGAGAGCAGGTCAACACCCAATCAGAGGAGGGATGTGATGAATTGTATGAGAACACAAAATCATTTGAGAAACCGTTAGAGATTTCAAGCGAGTATATGCAAACAGAGGAAACTGGGATCACAAGTGAGTATTTGCAGACCGAGAATAGTCGTGAACATGTAGAGTATGCCATATATGATGATGTTAACCACACTGACCCTACAGCAGAGTGGTATGATGATGTGGATCCAGAGGAAACAGGAGTTTTGCCAAAGCATTCAGACTCTGATGGTTTAACGCCAACAAAAAGTGTTTTAAGTGATAACACTGACAATGAAGTATTCCACAATGAGTCACAGTCTGAAATTGAGGAGAACATAGAGGAGACCAAAGGAGAAGGAAAAAATAAGCCGCCAAAAAAATCAAATTCTGTGATCATGAAGGTGAAGGCCTTCGAGCAGTCAAATGATGATTCAGAGGTAACTGTAATGATGTCAACTATTAGGCTCCCTTCACCAGCTTTTTTTCCTCAGGCTCTCAGCACTCATGTCTTGGCATTAACCTGGTGCATTATAAGTCAATGGTGGCTCTAAGTTGTTAAGGGTGGATACTTTAAAATTAAGTCACTCACATTTTCTGATAAGAGGTATAGGTACACAGGGCAAAGAAAACCAACTTGAAGGTGCAGGGGAACCCACCTACTAAAATCCCGCTGGTCCTATCTGTTAATAATGCCTGCTCAGAAACATCACCTCACATAACATATCTATGCACTTCTGAACTTTCCATGTACAGTGTTATTATATTGTCAGCTCCTCATTGGTGTAGTTAGGAAACTATTTCACACAACTAATGAATAATTTTTCAAGAAAATGTGTCTATAGGTTGTAAAAAAATATTATGTATATGTGACAGGATCTGCGAAAAAGGCCCTTAGTGCAGGGTGCATTAGGGTCCCTATTCCAAGTATATGTCACATATGCTATTATGATAAGATAAGTTGTCTTATGCTACTTCAATAAGCAATGCAACAATTGTGTAATATATGAAGGCTGATGTCGATAGGACATCAATTTGAACCTTATGTTGCCTGTCCTAGCATCCTTTAGGCTATGCCTGGTAGTGTCTTGGTGTTTGCAATCTTGTTGAAAACAGCTGCTTGTGTTTGTCAGGTCTTTGTCTTATTAAATGTGCCTCTGTTCTGATATAATTATACTCTAAACTCTGACAAAGAGCAATACTCAAATGCATGCTGAACAGTTATTGCAAGCAGTCAAATGATGTCATTGCGGCATGATGCATGGATCCAGTTGGTGATCGTTGGGAGTCGCATGGTCTACCTTCCCTCTGACCTCTCTATTGATCCTTTAAGGGCAGTTGAGTGCTTTAATGCCCTCTACATCACATTATGTATGAATGCTACATGAGTGCGTTATTCACTGATGTTGCACTCATGCAAGATGCACTGCGAATTCTCAATAGGAAATTTCTCCCTAGTCATATCAGTGGACCATTAAGGTGTCAATGGAACTATATTTCACATACTGTTAGAACTGCGTGCCTTTCAACTCTAGGCTTGCATTAGCAATAGTGGTAATCTGTAAAACACAGGAAAACTAAATCCTCTCTCTTTTGGTCATTGGCATCAACTGTGATCTAACCCTTAATCTGAAGCCTCTGCCATCCTCAGCTGCTATGCATGCTTTCACTGGTCTGGTTGTGTCCTTATTAAATGTAATACTGTGTTGTATATGCTGTACTGTTTATCATCAGGGATGTAAGTCTTCAGGATTTATCAGGATTTCATGATTTCTGAAAATTTTGAATGCCATGTACTTTCCTTATACGAGTGGTAAGGAGGGCTGTTTGGAAAAATAGAAGGCTTTTATATCAAGTAAATGTATGGCTTCCTGATTTTTGCCTATGCCTGACTTACATCCCTGTCATATGCAATGCAAGACAATATTTTTACAAAGAGAAAACCACTGCTAAAGTTTAGATGTTTAAGTGTTCAAGTCATTTGATCTGCAATTTAATTTCCTACCCTCAAATATTAGATTTGAACTGTAATACTTTGCATTATGTAATCTTTATAATTATTAATTTGTGTCATTGTCCTTCAATGTGTACCATGTAATGTAACTTATATCTGTGCTTTCAATGGTTTGGTTCTTAGTGTTACTTCTTAGACTAGCTGATGCATGAATGGATGTTGTAACTTTTTATTTTCAGTATATTGGGTATGTAGTGTGAATGTTAGCAGGTAGCCGAATGAGTAAAAGACACTAGTCCAATATTAACACACCATTATACTATACAAATCTTAAACCAATCTTAGGGTAGTCTTCTAATAAATTGTAACATTTCATTTATACAGTACTTAAAGACAGATGCATCAAAACAACAGAATAGGGCACAAAGAAGGACTTCTATAAAGCGTCCAACAGAAGCGCCGCCCAGTGTACCGATCGCATCAAAGACTGGTCCAAAGCGAGCTGACAGTGATGAGCCAAAGGAGGTTGTGAAGTGTCACCTTGGTAGGTTTTATGTTCATGAACATAGTATTTCATGCAATTAAATCACCTTCAAGGAATATAACTCTCTTATTTTGCCACTCTATAGTATTTCAAATGTTAGTTAGGTTGCAGATCTGAAAGAAAAACATATTATGTTGCAGATAAAAAAAAAACATACATGACCAATCCCACTTCTATGATAATCTACAGATATTGAGAAATACAAAAACCACAAATATGTTATCTACAGACAGAGATACCAATCTCTTCTACTTAGGTGTTATACACCAAAGTCTTTACTTGTACACAAAATTACAAAACTAGGAAATGTGTATTAACTTGTAGGTCCGACCATTGATGAAGACCGGGATATCCTTGAGATGACCAAAAACCCAATCCTAGTACAGTTACGAAAAAATCGTACCAGTACTCCACCAGGTGTCAAGACACCTCCTTCCCCGCCTTCATCATCATTACCGACCTCATCATCAACAACATGGAAAGATTCAGAGATGGACAAGATAGATGAGGATATTGCCAAAAGCAAAAAGAAACTAGCACTTATAAAGAAGAAGAGGTAACTAAATTTCGGTTTTTCTAATAATTGAATATAACTTTTATATCAGTAGTTCAGAGTGTAGGAGAAATCTGACCTTAAAATTCTTACCCATACAATCATCTAGAGTTATCTCCAAGAATATGATGATACCTACATTATTTAACCCATATGCTTAACATACCCCAAATTGCTCCATTTTACTCTTCCCTTTTCCTTTTGAGACCAATAGAAATGTAGAAAGACAACCTTTAGCTTATTTCATAGTTGGCTAAATCAAAGTATCTCTGTGACCTTTTCTTCCTCAGGGCTGAAATCCGAAGTAAGAAGCTTGCATGTTCAGACATCAATACTAAGTTACGCTATGATGATGAGCTTCGAGACTTGCTACGTGACCAAGACAATGCAGAAGCTGCATTGGCCAAATTCTCCCTCAAACAGGTTTGTTGGATCAAACTTACTAAAGTTTCTAATTCGTTAAAGAAAAGATATGGACATCAAAGAATGTGTTATTGTGATGCTCTCTTTGTCAACATTATAATACTGTAATCTCCCGCGTAGAAGACGCGCTGCGCGTATAAGACACACCCCAAAGTTAGCACATGCATTTTCGCGTATAAGACGCACATTTTAATGCTGATATTTGTAAGATTAGTACATTTCTATAGAAAAATTACCCCTCGTATAAGACGCACCCCCAACTTGAGTGAAAGCTATAAGACTCCCCAGCATTTTGTTTGGCGTAGAGGACGCGTCTTATACGCGGGAGTTTACGGTAGTTTGTTTAATCTCTGGAAGACACCATGGAATCCAGATTTTAGACTTATAGCCTAGCTCCACTCAATATCATTTTTAATTTATTCTCATATTGATAGATATTCTTGTTTACTATCTGAAATCAGGCTGAACTTCAGGCACAAGCACGCAAGGCCAAATTAGAACAGGATAGCATAGCACGGAGAGAGTCACTGAACCGGTGTGAGCGACAGGGCTCTTTTTCCCGTCTGGATAAGCGTGAGACCCTGTCAAGGTCAGGATCAGGAGAATGGGACATTATAAGTAAAAGGACTGGCACGCTAGATGATGACAGCAGTAGTCCTCGCAAATTCAGCTCGGGTACCTCCTCCCCCCGATCCAATGGTAGTGGATCTCCTGTGTCCTCAAGGAAAGGCAACTCGCTGGACCGAGATCATGGTTCCTCTTCATTGACCTCGTCTTCACCCAAGTCTGCTACGCTAAACAGTCGCAACGGGCTCGGTGGCCGAGGGTCAGGGCGGACTACAAGGTACACCTCAGACCTGACAGGCAGGACCACCACACGAACCTCTGTCACACGGACCTCCTCGATGTCCCATGGCTCATCGCCTGGGTCACCGAAGGGGCTGCGTGTGACAAGGCCAGACGAGGAGGACGACCGCTCCCCATCTCCGCGTGGTGGCCGCAAACAAGTGCAGGAGAAGCTCAAGGTGAGTAATGAAGCCCCTTCTTGAGAAATGATTCAATAATCAGGGCTGATAGAGAGTCCCATTATTCAAAAGTGATATGGTTCATATCAATTAAAAATCCCTGCCACAGGCATAGAATTACTATCCTCCCCTCCTCCCACTTGATTTGTCTGACCACTAAAATTAAAATGATGATAGTAAAAATATATGCATGTAGTAACATCTTAATCTTTCAGGATATTGGAACATTTTAAAGGATGTGCATGCTTGAAAATAAGATGTACAGAGTGAGTCACTCATAGATAACCCATCACCTATCTAAATTTCTCAATGCTTTCAGCTTAGGGCAACTAGGAAGTTGCTGAACTCTGTTAAAAATGTGTGATCATATATACAACTCTTTGAAAAGGTTGACTACCCGGTATTTGACTTTCCATTCCACAATACCGCAGGAATATTGCACCCGCAGTTTACTAAATACATAAAAGATCTATGTAACCCATATTGTATTGCCAGAATAACCATTTTGATTGGTGCTCATAATCAATTAAGCTTTAATGCTAAGATGAAATTAATATTTTAGCTGTATGGGATGGTTTTGCCCTAAAGCTCCTATAAACCGCTTACAGTTTTACTTTACTTTAAAGTTTTCTTGTGCTTTCCTATGAATAGTAAAAGGTTTATGTATTTGAGTGACAATGTTTAGAGAAATTAAGGATGGGATCACCCTTGCATTATGATTTGTGACGGCTTTCTGTGATATTGTAATAATAAAAATGTAATGAATGTATCTACCCTAGAATGTTCCATATTAGACTTTAGATTTTTTTAGCTGTATTTAATGGGTATGATCACAAAATCTCACTGCCACATAAGAGTACAGCCTTTCTGTTACTTGCTTAAGATGTAAGAAATAGGACTAAAACTGAAAATGGAATGTAAAGATAACTGAATTACAAGGCTCCTTTCATCTTGCTTGATAGGAGTCGCTCCTCCGGAGAACCGTCCCAACCCACCCAACCACCATTCTTAACCATTTTATAATGTTGATTTATATAAAACAACCTGTTTTCCTTGTTTCAGCTGTGGGAGAACATCTCAGGAACTACAGACTGCTGAGGCAGGACTCCAAAGGCCCAGATACTGTCCTCGACCCTCGGCCGCTGATCAGTAACCGGCATTTCAGTAGCCTTACTTTTCCTCATTTGCTACAATGGCATTTCCTCCCATTCGACCAACCCCAAACACACATCAGGGATTACTAGTTTTGCCAGACTCTGATGTGGGTATCTGTGACACTGCCCTGAACTTTGTAATAACCACAAAGGCAGGGTTCAATGTACATTGTGTTTACCACATGAAGTAGAGTGAGTAGTGTAAGACATTTATGTCATACAGCAATTGTCAGGGAGTTGCTACTGAAGGCCCTTGGATGTTGTCTACAACACAGGTTGAGCATGGACTTCTACATATGTATGATGGTAAGGATCCCACACCTTACTATGGACCCATATAATAAACCATTGCAAGGGTCAGACTTCATCAAGCGGCTTGTGAATTTCCTTCATGGCCACTTTGCACCAATGAACATTTCCAAGTATTAATTGTGGTCCTAGAGGATCAATTTCGATGTTCGAGAATTAGTCTCCATTTTCATGATTAGGGTAAAATACAAGAATGGTCACTGATGAAAGGATTGCACTTTGGCCATTAGATATCCACTGATTGTGCTAAATAAGCAGAGGTTTAATGAAAATTCTGTTGGGAATTAACCCAAGTTATATATTTCCATATGGATGAACCTTTATTGTCTAAAGGAATAGAGTTTTCTTTTTGTTATTAGTGATAATGAGATTGGCCAGGTTTCTGAAACTAATAACTTTGTTTCTACTCCCAAACAGTTTTTAGAGCAGAAACTAGTCAAATCTGATGAATTACTAAGTTTTTTTTCATGCAGTATTTAGATAAGGCATGATAACCTACTAGTGAGGTAAAGCTGGGGTTAGGGGATTGTAACAGTATAGACATTTATCCAGGAGCCTTCAATGATATTTAATTGAGGTGAGATGATTGATGTTGATTATATAAAAGCTGTAATAAATACTACTCTGTGCATCACTTCAAAGGTACATTGCAAGTGTTAACTTTCGCTGTACAACAAATGTTTATCGATGAGGTGCCGCATGTGCTATTCAGTCATGTAACAGCCTGCATTATCCAGTTGGTTAAGGCATACATCATCCAAAGATTTATGGCATGCATTATCAAATGACTGTTGTGTTATCATTTGGACAAGGCTCTCTTCATTTGCTCAGACATCTCACATTTCAAAGCCATTTGTGCAACTTAAAAGAACAAGGGCCAATATGTATATTTTGGAGATTATCATAACCAGTAGGTGTTTTGGGCATGCTATCGCAAACGCTTGCCCTCATGTGTAACTGCTTTCTGTATTGCACGTTTATAAGTTGTAGACTATGACAGTGACTGAGGACTAAGTGCTCCTCACAGAAAAATTACTTGTTTACAGTCATTGGAGCTGAATTGTAGCTAACGCTGGGAGTTGGCTACTTGTCTATGTCACATTCAATGCGCTAAGCAAAAAGAAAGTATTTGCTTTTTGTCCAAATCTGTCGTGTGAGCCAGTGGCCTTTAAGAGATTTTCATATGTTGCCACGCGAAGCGTGTCTTCTGAGAGGCTAGGCTTGTATGGTGCCTTTCACACAGGGACTCTGCAAAAATGTAAATGTTTAAATATACTGGGCAAGTCTATTTACAATTGTGAGGTATTAGAAGTACTGTGCACAACTACAGTAGTCTTCAGAAGAAGGGAATTTCACACTTATATGATATGAGAGAAATTATGCAGAAAGTTGGCCTTTTTTAATTTCTTTTCATTTTTACAATAATCTTAGTATATACCTACTTGTCAGTGGTCGAAGTTACCTGAAGGAATGCTACTTGTGTTCAAATTTAGAGGTAATGAGCAGAAATGAGAGTCATTTTTCTTTGGATTTTATTGATATTTCAAGCATTACTGTCTCATAGTGTCAACTACATTCCAATGATGGAAGAAAGTGATTGACTTTTGATATATTTATGGTGGAAGGTAGTCTGCATTTGGACTTGAACGCGGTTTCTTTTATGAGGCGCCTTCACGATGCATTGTATAGGTCTTCGGCACTTTATTATTGTTGTTGACATTAATATCAAGAGAATCATACCCATTTTGGGTTTGTTTCTCATTTGACATTGGGGATTATTTTGTATTTCATGCTATAGTTTTTTGATAAAGTTTACTGAAAAGCCTTGAAGTTTTCTACTGATAAGAATCCATTGTCTATGTTGCTAGTTCTGTCTCAAGTCCCTTCCGATTTTTTCCCCATGTGTGTTAATTGTACACGTTTAATGATGGAAAGGCTGTTCATGGCTTAATATACCAATCAAGGTATGATAAATTGTAGTCCTATGATTGTAAAATGTGTAAAGAAAAAAATAATAAGAAGGATGTGCAGTCTATGATTGTAAACTGTAAAAACTGATACAGTATGATCTACATGTGATTTGCCTTTATTTATGAGTGCGGTGTGTGCCAAGTACATTGCCCCAACTAACTTTATTTTAGAGTTTGTTTCTTTTAGCCTTTTCATGTTTAGAACTGTATTTTCTTGTTGTCAAGCATTTTGTTTCAAGTTTGAACATTGCTGGATAGATGTTCAGCCTGTGCAATAGGCCATCAAACTAAGTCATGTAGAATCCAAAAGGATGCATCCATGGATTATGTAGTGAAATAACAGATGGGAAAATTAAAAATGGAGGTTTCTTTTGTAGGCATTTGTAGTGAAATGTTCATTTACTTTAAAATATGTAAGTCTGTTTCCCGAAATGTAGTACTTAATTCTATTCCGAATAATCTAATGAAACAATTAAGTTTATCTTATCATCTTTAACAGGCTGAGATTTTCAGAATATTCAAAGGGATGATAATATCATGTGAGACATATTACTTTCATATGTCATTTATCACTAACCTTACATCGAACTAGGATGGCAACAAATTGAAATCCGTAAGTTGGCAAATGAAACTATTATTTACTGGATTGTAAAATAATAAAGAATCAAGGAGCTGTAACCTTTGATTTCTGACAGATTATTGGTTATAGGTTCATCATTTTTGTGATTTTCTCAAATGCTTGCACATGAGCCTGCAGTTTGATTCTGAAACCACCAAAAGACCTTATTCTAAATAACAGTTACATGTTGGAAATCATTCATTGTAAACAACCGCATTGTTTTTAACCCCCACCAAAAACCTATATATGTTTTCGCTTCATCAGGTGCTAATTTCTATGTGAAGGCCTAAAATGTACTCTATATCAGATATGATTAAGTTCATGGCATTTGTGTGTATGATTGATATGGTTATTATTTATATATACAAACAAAAGTTGGTTCCTAAAAGTGTGTAACTATTATGGAAAACCATGTCAACAGTGTGTTATTAACATTTGGTCAATGCGTTTATTTTCAAAAAATTTAGTTTTTTAGTCTAATGTTTCTCATTATAATGAAGGTCATACCATATATTATCATGGTGTTCAGGTGTCATTAACTACAGATAGGTAGTGCATGAGAATTCCAGTTAACTGCACTATTCAAACAAAATTATGAGCAGAAAGGTCATGATAAAGGGGTCATTGATAATTCCTAAGCCTTATGGTACACGATCTCATAATTATCAATAGAAAAATATGTCCTTTACTTTGTTTATTCACCATTAAGATATAGATGTAAATGTGAATACTTACAACATACTACAGCATGGGAAGTCTCATGAAATTGTAAGTCTTTATTAAATCTATGAATAAATTGGGATAAGTGCACTATAAAAAGGAAATAATTAAAACAGGTCCCCAGTATTCATATTTTTATACAACTGTATTCTACGATATTTCCTTAAATCTAAATCCGTTGAATATCCACTGTAAGCATCTGTGCACTCATGTAATTTTTAAACACCAACAGTACAAAATACACAAATCTATACAATACCAAAAAGCACCTTCTCAATTATCCTCAGCTTAAAAATGAATGAAGGAAAAACTAAATGTGGATGTCTCATTATCTGCCATTGAGAAATATTCTCTTTCTTGGCAAGGAACCTTGCATACCTTGTACAAAGTGTAAATCATTTGTGATACATTAACATGGTAAAATGATATATCAGTAGTATTACTCCCAAGTATAGTCAGCTAGTACACGTTAGCGAGTAAACGATAGTCAATATGGTGATCGCTTTTTGTACCGTTGTCCTTTTATGTACGTATACATGTGAAGTTTGTTCATATTTTTGATTTGCAAAGAAACTAAATGAAGCCAGTATATCTGCTTAGGGTCTTTGATGTTTATCATGACGATGAGTATCTGTTGATGGTATGTGAGAAATATCCAAGGACATATAAGTCTTCTATGTATTTAATATTTCTGATTTAAAAAAAAATCATTTCATGCATGATTATTGACCAAACCTAAATAATTTCCTATATCTTACATTTTTGCCTCCAATGTGTCCACATATTATTGTTGTTAATATTTCTTTTTAAGAGATAGACGTTAGATTTTTAAGGCATCTTATATAAGACAATTGAAGTAAATGCAGTCATCTATACATTGCAAAGTGGAATATATTTTGATTTTTATTATAGCAGTTTTTGTTTATACCTTTGATTATACAAGATTGGATAATATGAAAAAATGAATGCCAGACTTGACTTAAGTGAATTTAATCTCAGATTGACTGGAACAGATTGAAGAATGGTATGCTCTAAAGCTGATGTTGGTGATTTTTGCTGCTGCTTCCAGCAAATTGGATGTGAGTGGTGATTTTCTTTGCACTTGTATGAACGAAATAAACAGATACCCTAATGGTTGTAAACGATTGTATTGTTGTTACTCTCAAATATGATATGAGTATTCAGACAGTGACATATATGTGATTGATTGATTTGTGTTTTACAGCACTTTAGCGGCACTAAGTGGCTATCCCGTGCTTCACAGGTTGATAATTTAACAGAGGAATGTGTCAGTGCCCGCGCATATGTGCACCACACACATCCTGAGGGGATAGGAAAGAGGAGATATAGACCCTTTTAAGTGGGCTAGGAAAGCCAGGAGTGGGGATGAATGGAACTGGGTTCATGCAAGTGGTATATGTGAGAATAGATAGGCCCCAGGACAGACCCTTGTGAGATGCCATACTTCAGATGTTTCTGGGGGGATTACTTTGGTTATTTGTTTGAGTGGGAGCGGTGGCCAGGTAATTAAATTCATATCAATGGTACTATGTTCTAGACCTACCAGTACTACCAATATTTAAATCAGATTAACCTTTCCAAACCTAGGGGATACATATACATTATCTTACACAAGCCTATGCTCATATCCCCACCTCCCCCACCCTTAGGGCTCCAAGGCAGCTCTGCCGAATTGCTCAATACACACTTTGTTCAGTGGTGGGATAGGAATTCTGAATCTGAGTGTTATTTATGAGTAGTTGATGCATAATGGAAAGTAAACATGAAGCCTTGTAGCACCTTCTATCAAGGAGTAAAATTAGTAAAATCTTGATGCACCTCCATGGTAAAATGTGAGTGATCGTATCCTGTGAGGAGTGATATAGCTTCTTCAACCTGTGTAGAGAATGACGCCTTACCTCAGTGCCTGCAAAAAGAAATGTTTATGTCTTTAGACATTATCATTTTTCATTTTATTTGCCCATTATCATAGATAATCCACGACATGAGTTAATTTAAGCCAAAACTTCAAGATTAAATCTTTACCTCATACAAAGTGACAAATTCATATACTACTCCAAGTAACATGCCATGCACCTCTAGGTAGCAGTAAATGGACCATTTTCTATATCACAGAGATTTAGACAGGGGTGGAAAACTTCAGGTTTCTTTTTCTGATTCCAGAGGGGTTCACGTTCACACAATATATATACATTCCTTTACAAAATGGTTTTTAATTGACCATTTTAGTTATTTTGTTCTCAGTCAAGTTTGTAACTGCCTGGAGTTTGCCCTGTGCATACTAAGAGATGTCACAAGACTAGGATGGAAAATGCCTACATTTAGCTCAACACAGGACCTACAGATGTAGGGTAGATTAACCAATTAAAGGCATAACTCGATCTCTCTGAGTAGTGGTCGACTCAAGGTGAAAATGGTGGTCATCTCATGGTGACATTGGCATGCCTGGGAAAATGAGTCCTAAACTGAAAGTATTTAACATTTCTGAACATTTGTTTATGTCATCATTTACTTATGATATATATCATAGTCATTGATCCAACATTAGGGAATGTACAATGTATTCAAGTAGATCTTAAATACTTAAAATAATATGTATTGTTCAGACATGTTACTCGTGACCCAACATAAACAAGGATTTAGGTTCCCATTAATTACTTCATGTTAACTCACCTTCAGAGGTACATCTCTGCGACTGTCAATTATCTTGTTCCTTCTACGTCTGGTGGTTTTAGGACAACCTACCTTTGGTGTACCACAACGGTGAACCAAAATGTCTACAGAAATTCAAGGGTATACATTGTACCAAATATTAGTGACTTGAGATGACTTGAGATCGTGCATAGCTCAGTAAATCTCTGACACAGAGGGAAGGTTATGATTTCCTGATTGATTCTATTTATATAGCTTTGGGGGCAAACAATCCACTTGAACCACCACTAGATCTATGCCTTAGGGTTTGGGCTATTTTTGTCTAGACTTAACTTGCCACCCTGACATACAAGTGGTCAATTCAGTACACTGGTTTATTTGCCCGCAAAGAGCAACCACTAAATAGAAACAGTCAGTACCTGCAACTCATGCTATTGATGATTGTATCCATGGTAATACATCAAATGGCATGATGCAGAGTGTAATATTCATTGGAATTTAAGCTCGAGAGGAGGCAAATGTAATTATAATACTCTCCCTAGGATTCTCCTACAAATCCACTGCCCAATTTTATGTGCATCTTTTAACCCTCTATCTTTACCTTTTATTTCCTCTCGCTTCCAGAAGGCTATTACAATGCCAATTGCAATGATGATTATGAAGATGATAAAGACACAAGCATAGAGCCATGCTTTATTAGCATTCCCACATTTAGCGCCTGAAATGTAAAATGTTTTTTTTTTTACAATCAATGAGCATTGAAATGAGTTCATGAACTGCTGAAATGTAGGTATGGTGCACCTATGCTGTATCTAGAGAATAGACAATGACTTCTTCACATCAAGGCTGCCTGTTGTCAGAGGCATTTGTGCATTCTAGGTCAACAGGCAATTGAGATGTGAAAGAGTAGTCTATTGTACCTATAAAGCAAGTACATACCTTATATCATGAACAAGTAATTAATGGATAATTCATGACGTGTGTGTGTACACGAGGGTGTAGCCCAAGTGTAATTATCCTTTGCTAACACACACAAGTCATGAATTATCCATTAACTACTTATTTTATTACATGATATCAATAGATAATAAATAGAATATCAATAAATTCAAGTTGAAAACAAAAATTGTTCCCCCTTCCCGGGACTCGAAGCCTGCCATAGTGTGTGTACACTAGGACTCATCCCACCAACACCTGTGCCAGACTGTGAAAAAGATGAACCAGGCCGGGGCTTGAACACCTACACCTGGGGTTTGGAGTGCTACCCAGCAGCCGTTGGTTTGGTTTGAACGCATCCCGCAGTCGTCGCAGCAGCGACAAAGCTGGGGGGTCACAACCCAGACTGCAGGATATTTTCACACATTGAATGTGTACTAGTCATATGTGAGTGCCCTCCCTGGGCTTTGTATCATATCAAGACCTGGTTCTAACCAAGCATTTCTCGTCAGTCCCTGTGGCGCAATGCATAGGGAGTTGGATTCGGGATCAGTAGAGTGCAGGTTCGACCCCTACCTCTGACAATGAAAATTTCGTAGGTTTTAACATGTAACATATGACATGTAAGGTGTGCATGTTATCCATGGATAACAGCACTGGGTGCCTGTTATCCTTGGATAACTGCACACCTTACAAAAGTCATGATGCATGCATCATGCCATGCAATATCAACAGGTATGTGCATGGGAATATCCAGGAAAAGCACCCAAAATCACAGAAGTCGTGTAATAACACTGACTAAATAAAGAAAAAAGTTTAATTAAAAGCCTCCAATATGCCACCGGAATGAAGGACAAGCCTTGATCTTGTTCAGGTGTGCACACACTCCTTTAGGCCTAGTGCACTCAAAGTCACTTCTATCGTGCAGTAGTGCATGGGCTGCCATTTTATAATGATGAATGCCACTCATAGATTCTGCATTGATATACCATACTGACAATTGAACCCAAACCCCTATGGCATCATTTTGCGCTTAAAAAGTACTATCTATATATGCCTACCCTACAATGGTATCTTAGTCTCCTACCCTTGAAAATATCAGAATTGCAGAAGGATTATCAGGGCATAACCACATCTATGAAAAAAAGATGTTATCATAAACCTACATTTGCAGATCTGTGATGATATTTACCTGAGGGATTGTTGTTGAATGAGAGGCCTATGTGAAAGGTCTTCCTGAGCTGCTTCTTATCAACGACATTAGTAGCTATACATTGATAGGTACCCAGATGGTTATCTGAAACCTGAGGTATGGTCAGCTCGGCCCCTGATTGGCTGAATATCACATCATGAGGTACTTCTGCACCACAGAAGGTCCACATGAGGGAGGCTTGAGGTAGGGCACATACTGAACAACGTAGAGTTAGGTTTTGACTGTTGTTTTCAGATATGGTAAAAGTTCTTCTGGCTGCTTTAACCCATATTGCTGGATCTGTAAAACAAATGAAAACATGAGTATATAATGACCTAATCTAACAGTGGTAAGACATATACCAGCCATGCATGAGATCCCAGTCTCAAATCTCAGCCACACCTGAGGCATTTTACCACCACGGTCCTGTACCTGCATTGTGTTCCTATTAGCAAACAATTAAAAGTCTTAACTTGCAATCCCACCAGTCGCCTTAAATGCTTGAAAAGTTAATTATGGGATTATATACACCCGTGTATATATATATAATTAATATGTACAGCGGTTGGAACTACTTTCTCCTCCAGGGCACGCATTAATATGTATGACGTCATAGTAAACAATAGCGCCTATATAAGCTTCGGGATCCAAATTAACCGTCAGTTGGCGGATTTATGGGTAGGAAAGGAATATAGCCAACTCTAGGATTTCGAGCAGTGCAGATTCCAATGGGGGTGGTCAAGGATCATCTTCCCCAACTGCTACTGGGGGTTCATTGGATTTGCCTGTTGACCAGACGTATATCGGGGAGCTGGAGGATCGAACTACTCGTATGGAGCAGCAACTTGAAAGTATCTGGTCCTTATTGGAGAACCAGGCGGTTAAACAGACATGTGCTTCGGCAGCGACGGGCGAGACGGGGACGGGTCGTACACGTGGTGGTGTTGATAAACATTCCATGGACAACACGGTAACCAGGCAACGGGGGCGTGGCCAACAGCGCTCGCCTGACTACCGGGGTCTCCACGGCGACAAGAAGGGACGTCGCCATCTTGGATCTTTGAGCAGATCGTCTTCATACCGTAGTGTTTCGACGAATTCATCGGATTCTATTAGGACTAATGCCTCATGGAACAGTCGTCGACATGCTACGAAGTCTAGAGGTATGTTTGATCAGAGAAATTTCTTGAAGAAGGGTGAAAAAGTGGATAGTATCGAGAAACTGCTGCTCGTTAACATCAGGACGGTAAAACAGTTGATAGAGGAGGGTGAGGATGTTTTCGAGGTGGTTAAGCATATTGAAGTTCTAGTGGAAAAATCCTCTACCAGAATATATACTTTGAAAGCTCTGGTAGCTTACGATTCATTGGTCAAAAATAGGGCTAATGTTGAAGGTATTGAATCGTTTGGCGATGTTAAAAGTGAGGATATTCTTAGGCACCTGTCTTATGACGGAACGGTGCAAGCTCAGAAGGCGGGTGGGGCTAAACCTAAGTCGTTCAAGTCCAAACAATCCAACCGAACCTGTTATGCTTTCAACAGGGCTGAAGGTTCAGGGAAGACCCTTGCAGGTATCGTCACATTTGTGAGGTTTGTAGCATGTCGAACCATGGCAAAGACAAATGTCAAAAGAACAAGAAAGACTAGGAAATTTCACTTAGGCAAGGTCCTACATTAGATTCTGATATTTTGGTGCCAGATTTTAGTGTAGTACATGTGGTAGACCTTCCTGAGCCCCCCGTTCAAATCATTTCAGGTGAAAATAATGAAAATGATGTTAATATCTCTTGTAATGTTAGCAAGAATATGTTTATGTCGTATAGTGGCCCAGTACAGGGCGAGTTTAAACCACTGTTTACGGTGGAGTGTGTTAATAGGCCTAGCATCAGGGTCTATGATAGTTGCATCAATGGTGTATGTGAGTGTGAGCATTTCATTTATGGTAGGAAAGCTCAAATTTTACCATGTAGGCTGGCTAGTTTTTTGAGACAGTCAGATATTATTAATATAAATCAGACAGAATCTGATTTTCTATGGTGTGGTTTTACTGAGGGTTTCAAAATAATTGACCCAGGGTGTGATACAACATAATGATTGTAAAAATTATAAGTCTATTTTAGAGGATAGATTTTATAACGAGATGTGTAGTATTATTGAGGAGGGGCTAGCCCAGGGCTTGGTTACAAAGTCAAATGTCAAACCCAGGTGTATCCATTCATTAGGCGGTGTGGAGAAGTCTAATGGTAAATTAAGACCTATCACTGACTGTAGTATGCCAGCAGATATTTCTATTAATAATTTCATGAGCACAACGTCCAAAAGCTTCTTGTATAACTCTATTAACACTGTTACTTGTCAACTTGATAAAAATGACTTTATGTGTGTGGTGGACTTGAAATCTGCCTATAGAAGTATTAATGTTTATGGTCCACATGTGGGTTATCAAGGTTTCAGGTGGAATTTTGGTAATGGAGATGAGTTTTTTGAGAGTAACCGTTTGACATTTGGTCTGAAGTGTGCCCCTTATATATTTAGTAGAATATCTGATTTTTTTACTATTATTGCTAAATTTTATGGTGTAGATAGGATAGTAAACTACCTGGATGATTTTATTATCATAGCTCAGACTGAAGAGGAATGTTTACGTAAGAGGAACATCCTAATTGAGTGTATGGAATATTTAGGGTTCGTTGTGTCGAAAGAGAAGGTGACTGAGCCCAGCCGGGTGTGTACTTTTTTAGGTATAACCATTGATTCTACGTGTATGGAGTTGTCGCTGCCACAGAAGAAGCTAGATAAAATGAGCCTAGCAATAGACGAGTGCTTGGGTAAAAAATTTGTATCTAAAAAGACGTTGCAGAAGATTGGTGGTTTGATGTCTTTCTGTTCCCAGGTAGTATGTGGTGGTAGAACTTTCAGCAGGAGATTGTTCGATCTTTGTGCAAAAGCCAGGAATAAGGGTGTTATTAAACTTAATGAGGAAACCCAAAATGACCTGCTGTGGTGGAGGGATTTTTGTAGGATTTTTAATTGTAAAAATATCATTTTGAATGATAATGAATGTACTCCTATGTATTCCGATTCCTCTATACAGGGCTTTGGGGCCTGGTTTGATAAGGACTATTTTTATGGTACTTGGGACGACTCTAATCCTATGGTAGACTGTGTGGGTCATTTCGTTCAGGCCCCTAAACTTGATAATCTCAAAATTCACCACAGGAATATAAATGTGTACGAGCTCTACCCGGTAATGGTAGGTCTTAAACGCTGGGTGAAAAAGTTTTCTAACACTAGAGTTCATTGCATTACAGACAACATGCAAGTCTTGGCTATGTTAAATACCGGTAGATCCAAGAATAAGTTGTGTATGTCCTGGTTGAGAGAAATCTTTGGCTATGTTTTATACATAACATTGAAATATATTCAACATATATTAGGTTGGAGGAAAACATTTTAGCTGACCATTTGTCTAGGCTGAATTACAGGGGTGTCCCACAGAAATGTAAAAATGTTTTAACTGAATATAACATGTGCTGTTATGCTTCCAGATCTGAGGGAGTTGGAGCGGAGAAGGAGAAGGTTTTTGTATAGGGGCGTGGCTGAGTCCACACGTAAAGTTCGCAAACAGCAATTTAGTAGGTACAAAAAATTTTGTAAAAAATTTAACTTCAACCCCCTACCTTGTTCTCCTTCTCAAGCTTCTTTGTATAGTGTATATTTATCAGATAAAATGAAACCTGTATCTATTAGGAACTATTTGTCCACAGTATGGTATTATCAGAAATTAAAAGGTTATTCTGATTATAGTAGTAGTTTTATTGTAAAAAAGACACTGGATGGTATTGAACGTAATTATAAATGTTCTTCTATTAAAACAAATCCATTTACCCCCAGTGATATGTTGAAGATCAAATCTAATTTGAATTTGTCTGTATATGAGGATGTAGTCTTCTGGTCAGCTATCTTATTGTGTTACCGAGGTGTGTTCAGGGTGGGTCATGTAGTGGATTCCCCTAATAACTTTAAATCTAAAAATGTGTCTTTGTCTGTTGACTGCATTCGCATTGATGTTAAATCTTCTAAAACTGACCAATATGGTAGA
Source organism: Acholoe squamosa (assembly GCA_949317995.1). Lineage (NCBI taxonomy): Eukaryota > Metazoa > Annelida > Polychaeta > Phyllodocida > Polynoidae > Acholoe > Acholoe squamosa. The sequence goes on from OX439050.1 coordinate 27,410,634, forward strand.
AAACCTTACGTGGTATATTTGAAAAGAAATGATTATTCTGGTCTTTGTCCAGCTAGGTACTTGAAAATTTGTAAGGAATCTAAAAGTAGACTATTGTTCACTATAGGTAACAGACCTTTGACTTACAACTATGTTAATACCAGGTTGAAGGCTATTTCTATAAAATGTGATATTCCCCACAGAGTTTCAACTCATTCACTCCGACATGGTGGAGCAACTCTGTTAAAAAATTCTGGTTTAAAGGTCGATGATATTAAAAAGAGGGCAAATTGGAATTCTTATATTGTGTATAATTATTTACATGATTCCAAGCAGGACTTATTAGCCCTAGACGTAATGTTATAGTGTGGAATGGTGTATCCATTGTGTTTGGCGGTTATTTGGCATGTATAGAATTGATATTGACTACGTCAGTTCTCACCAAACCCATTGTCTCCTTCCTTATTCCACTTGTGATATTATTATAATATTTATTAATTATTATTATACTCCCCAGAGCGAACATAATTAACTTATGGGATTATATACACCCGTGTATATATATATAATTAATATGTACAGCGGTTGGAACTACTTTCTCCTCCAGGGCACGCATTAATATGTATGACGTCATAGTAAACAATAGTGCCTATATAAGCTTCGGGATCCAAATTAACCGTCAGTTGGCGGATGTCCTTCGAGTGGCACACACCACGCTGGGTGGTGCTGGAAATTTTAACTTTTAAATCTATTGTTATATTGTATATATTGTATTATATTGTGTTATATTGTATTATTGTATTGTATTAAATTATTGTCTTATTAATAAAGGCATGTATAGAATTGATATTGACTACGTCAGTTCTCACCAAACCCATTGTCTCCTTTCTTATTCCACTTGTGATATTATTATAATATTTATTAATTATTATTATACTCCCCAGAGCGAACATAATTAACTTATATACACACATTACTTACATTGCACCTTAAACTTGACAGGGAGGGTTGTTCCAGCGTCATATGCATTTGGCACCTTTAAGGTATAGTCCCAATCCGCCTGTGCTTTCTCCTCCTGACATAAGGTATCCCAATCAGGGTTCAGCTTCCAACGCACAGAGAACAGTGTAGCCTCCTTCTGACCAAGGTGATAAACTCCAGGAATGACTCTAGAGGTCACTATCAGTGTCATGGGTGACTTCTTGGGTGAGTTGAGAGAAGAAGGAGGGACGATGGTAGCCCTGGGGCCAACATCCTTACCAGAAACCACTATGTTGACACCATATTCCTCTGATATTGTGTCCATTAGAGTAGACTGGGACTCCAGTTTCAAGGGGCCTATAGTGTAAATATTTTTTATTTGTATATGCTATTATTGAAACCCTATGTTAAATGAATGTACAACCACAAATTACTCTAGTAATGCACATCCACATCCAAAGTTGATATACCTTTCATGGTGCATACTGAACCCAATATTGACCATCCAATATTATTCGCATCACAGGGGTGTACCTAAGAATGACCTACAATGCATCTTATGGAGAATTTATTTGATGCAAGCCCCTACAAGCTAATGAGACTTTAATGTGAATATGTGGATCAACACAGGAAAAGGGACCTCTGTGAGGGGCTTCCCGGGGGTCCCCTTCCCTGGTACAGGCAAACTCAAACATGTGTCTTGATTGGTGCTATCTACAGTGTGGCCAGACAACCCTTTGCACCTGTGCTATGTAGGGTAGGTGCACCATGAGTCTCTGTCATCCAAACTACTGTACATTAAGTAGTTAAATCTTGCTGATTATTTCAGGGGACCATATACATTGTATAACTCTAATTCCTCAAGTATGGGAGCTGGATATGCACAGAGTGAAATCCAGTGATAAGAATGGATTTTGGTAAAGTATGAATGCATCAGACCTAAAGTGAGGAATATTTAAGAAAATACTGTCACATTTTGCAGAATCACTGCAAGGTGCCATCATGATAGATTGTGCTTACTACTTTTACAAGTCATAGTGAGGCCCATTTTCACTTGGTTTAGGGGGTCATGTGCCCCCTAGGACATGCCCCCACCCCAGCCCCCTTGAACTGCCCCTCAGGGTGTGGCATGTGAATGCTGGCTATTACGGGAAATTAAGCATTTCATTTCAAAGATAAAACCCCACAACACAAGTGTCAGCTCAAGGTGAATCTACCCTACCCACACTTTTATAAGCACATAGTTGGCAGACTGCCCTTTCATGACATGATCTATTTACAGACCTTGGTGAGCTAACAAACCTGCCTACTCTTACCTGTAGTGTGGAGGGCCAGTTGTTACTCAGCCTGCACTGGCCTTGACAGACTGCCTGCAGAGACCAACTCCCAGATCACAGTTTCAGACAACATTCACACTACAAACTAGTGTTCCCAAAACACCCATATCCAATATTTCACATTCAATTTTCTCAGCTTCTAGGTAACTTGAGATCAAAAGAAAAACTGATTTGGACTATGGCTTGCATGGACAAACAGATATTCTGACATCAGAATTATTAGATGGATTCTAAAATTCCGCTCCTGTTCATACCAAAGTAGTTGGATAAAATGAGACAAGAAGTACTGGAATATGATTAATGTCTTGGTCTCTCGCTCTGATCTCGATGTGAGTGAAGCCTCGAATAACAGGTCTTTTACTTTTTGCCCCCACCACATGCCTAATTTTACAAGATGATAGTCCCATAGCTCCAATGTCCCCATATCCCAAATGCCATAGGGGGCACTCGGTCCGGGTTTGGGTACCAACACATAACCGACTCAGAGAAGCTGTGGCCCTTGATGTGTGGATAAATGAAGAAAAAATGAGGAGGGGGCTGTCAATTAAATGGAAGTTTAAAGCTAGGTATAGAAGTTTTTTGTTACGTGTTATAGCTATAAATGTAGCAGTAAAATTGCATATGTATTTCATATTCCTCAATAAAATTGCCAAAACACTTTCAATATGATAATATCATCAACTAATATAATAATAAATGAAACAATAGATCAAATCTTCCTTATTTTCTAATTCCCATGCAATGAGTAAGTGGGAAAAGGTTGATAGTGTGTATTTGGATATATTATTTTTCTTTCTGGCCTGTACTAGTCTTTTGTCTGTTTGTCATGGCCGCTGTCTACATCAATTCACTTACAACACCATTCATTCAATTCATTGTCCTTGTATGTCTTTATGTGTTATCTGCTTATATTGTGTTATAATAATGATTAAGCACTATACGAAGCTACGGAGCCCCTAGGTTAAGCCTATGGGGCGATCATATTCCACTGTTTTCAACATGAAATAAACACTTTTTTCAAACCTTAAAAAATGATAATTCAAGTCCAATACTCACAGCCCACAGGTACAGTAAAGACAGCCTCCTTGCAGCTGCAACCACAGTCAGCCTTGCAGTTTTCATCATCATCTTCATCATCATCTCTCCCTTTCCATATTACTGTACACTTAAACGTGGTATCCTCATTCACTGTGTAGATATGGGAGAATTCTCTCACCTTTCTCTCAGTATTAGAATCAAATCTCCATGAAATTGCACTCTCTGAGAACTGTTCCACTCTCCTCCCGTTGGCGCTGAGGAAGATCTGTCTAATGCTGTTTGGCGCGAAAAGGTTGTTGGTTCTGATTATACAGCGTGGTAATATCGTCTGACCACGTGTGACGTAGGCCGGAAGTCCAGTGAGAGAAACGCCATGATAACCTAGGGAACAATATTATTATCTTCTAAAAAAATATGTACTAAAATAAGTGGGGTTTGTTAATGGTCATTCAAATGATAGGTGAGAAAGAGACAGCCTATACAGGATTAATGTATGAGAATAATACATGTATTTCTAAGCCCACTTAATAAGCCTACTTAAGGAATTGATCAGACAAGCATCACCTGTACATAGGTGCTCAAAATTTTCAGGATGTCATTTCGTCAGAGGGTGGAGCATCACCCTGTCACTTTGAATGCATGTACACCAATGTACGGGGGACTTTTGGAAATGTCTCCATCTGTCTATTTTTAATCATGAGCATGATTTTTTAAACCCCCGCTTCACTCTTTACCCATTCATAGGCACACTACTAACTCACAGGATATAAGCCTATTGAGAGATCAATACTTTGATAATTTGTCTTTATTTCATTAAGAAGCTAGTGCATTGCTAGACCTGGCTGACTGCATTAAGAGACTAATGTATGAGTAGCTTGACACCTATATTAAGAGACTAAGGAGGCCTACATTTCTAGTTGACCTATAGATTTGCTCAAGTCTGTAGATCTTAATGTGAGATATTTGAAATAAAACTGAGAAAACGAAGATTAGAAATATTTCTAGTGAATCAATTTCTAGTAAATTTGAGCACAGCAGATAGAGGTGAGGGATGAGGGGTATGGTGCCGTTGAGAGGAGAGTTCAGGGACTGCCCCCAGTCTACATTATTAACCTGCTCAATACATTAATACATTGCTAACCTGGTTCCATACGAGAGATGCTTATGTCCTGTTAAACATCAGATATATAAGTACAAATATCTACTCAGAAAGGGCTATGTAACATAGAAATGAAGTATTGGTACACTGAACTGCTTCCGTATGACCACAGGAATCAGAGAGTAGTGTGTAACCAGTAACTATAGCAACATAAATTGGCTTTGGTCTATCTATATCAAGGGCAATTTGACTTACTCTCAATAGTGCCAAGACAGCTGAGGATCATGTAGATGGTGAAGAAAAGCCCAGACATGTTAGTTATCTGCTAGTACTGAGAGTAATAACAAGTGTGCAATCTCCTCCTTTTCCTGTTTACTATAGCATATAGGGGGCTAGCCCGTTCTCTATACCACCAGTATAAGTCACCTTGATAACCTGATTTGCATGGCCAAAAAGAAAAAAATCGACATGCCACATGACACCTATTCATAAAAGCAAGAGGATCAAAAAGAGGTGGCTATGGATTCCCCAAGACACCTCCACCCAGCATCGTTTAGAGGAACCTCACTGTCAGATAATACGGGACAAAATGGCGGATATCCATGGTATCCAGTTACAAAGGACTGCGACTGGTGTGAGTTTGGGATGCTGGTGACTATATTCGTATTGACATAGCTCCAGTTTAAAGGACGGCTCATTTACTATATGTCATAGAATGGGGGGGGGGGGGGGTAGGGTTACACCCCGGCCCTCTGGAAAATACGAGCCTCTACAAGATGATTTTGATGAAGGTGGGGATTCTATAGATCTCTGGTACCCTCTTATTCCCACCACTCTGCCCACCCACACCTCCCCTTAATTCCTGCCATGCCCGTGAATTTACAAAATACATCTCATTTCTGCATCTATTCACCCGACCCTACCCCCCCCCCCCCCACATCCTCCATGCAACTGGCCGCTTTCTCTGCCTGTGGATCTACCCCCTCCCTAAAAACACTCCTAACCCCATGTGGAAATAAATGACATGTCCCATATCAAACAGGATACATGTGACCAACCAGGAACTTCAGCTGACCACAAATTTCAAGTGCTAGCTTTTCTGCGAAATTGCACTGATGATACAGTGAACAACACTACTATGAAGACGTGTAGGCCCTACTTGTGTTGAATACTTTTTTTGTGTTTTTTTTTTATGTGGATTAGGGGTATCCTTCATATTAGGCTGTATATTAGGCATACCACATCACATTGCATTGAGCCAAATAAAAAAAGACTCCGATTTCTCATCACGCTATCTGCCTTAGCAAGGCATGGACCGACCTTAGAATTTCTAAAGAACATTTTCATATTTTTTTACAATTTTTTTTTCATCTCCCCTAATGCATGTTTTTTGGCCGAGTGTATAATTTATAGTTTGATATTTATAAGTGTGAAAACAAAAGTGTTAGATATATGTTCCATCCCTAACACTGTGATGGGACATCTTGAAGCACATGGGAACAATCAACCACTTCTTCTTTTTTTTTTTTTGTAAAGCTGAGGCATGTATATCTAGATAAGCTCCCTGTAGTTTAGGCTCACTCATTCCTAAGCCTCTGACAGAGAGTGATAGCGTTGCTGGAGATTGGAACCAATCAGAGAAGTTTTGCACCTATTGGTAAAATAGAAAACCTGGAATGACATTGAGAATGTAGCATTGAGAATATTAAGACGGCTCTCTGATAATGAAGCAACATATCATTTAAAAGTTGATATAGCGTTAAAACGTTATTTTACCATTTTCTCTTGTTCTGCACGACATTGTTATTCTGTCGACTTATCAACCCTTCAAAGGATGTCCTGTCCTCTTCCTCACACGATAGCAGCTGTGACACGATAACAAATTATTTGTAGTATGGTTAAGTATCTCAAACCAGTGAGCTAAATACATGTACAACTCGAAGGGTCGGACGTTTTATTGCAATGCTAATAATTCAGAACCCAGCTCCCTCTATTTAAAAACACCATAATTCGAATTACAGTGATGGGTGTCGTCACAGTGAATGGTTATGGGCGCTAGTGCAATGCTATATCGTAATGGCAAAGTCAAAGCCTTGGTGCCTTTAAAGAGTTAAGCTAAATGTTAATCCTTCATCTGTGGCTCTGACAGGGCACTATGATCATAACGCTGCATCAATGGCCAGAACTGGATCTAAATATAGAGCCAGGGTAGAATGAAGCTATATATATATATATATATATATATATATATATATATATATATATATATATATATAGTAAAGGGTAGGTCACTCTTGGGGACACCATATTGGTACAGACTGCTTGACAGTAGGCTCAAAGCAAACATGGAACATTACTGACACAGTGCGACCCTATGGGCTCAAAGCAGACATGGGACTACGGTGACTGACACTCTCCTGTATACCCTTCTCTCCACAACCTCTGCATGGAGAATGACTCAAAATAGCGCGCATGCGCTGCATATAGTGCATACAGAGTGATCTCAGCGGGTGTCCAGGCTTAACTACTGACTGAAACCCTTTAAGGTGGGCTTGATGCCTCAAAGCTTTATGTTCATTGCCTTGTTGCTATGATTCAGCAACCTTAAAAAGAGTCTACAAATTCTATGCACCTCCTACCTTTAAAGGGTTAAATGGTTTATCAACCAGCGTATAAGGGAGCAGATTATGACTATGGGATTCCATTGTCCCCTTACATTGTAATGTTTCCTGGTTGAAATTACCTATACTTGATTTAATTTTCATATGCTTCTTTATGATTTAATGTAAAGACATGCAAGCTTGATGAGAAAATGTATATACCGATGAATCGCGGTCTAAGTGTAAAGCCAGAAATTTGAAGTGCTTCTGAATCCTATACCATTCAACTACAATATATTCTAAGCTGATTAACGGCTCGCAATAACGATCTTTGCTGTTTTAAGTTTACATAAGCCCTAAATTCCTGACGAAATTAATCTCTGCTACTAGTGGTGTAATGTTCAAGTAACTAGTCATATCATCACCTCTGTTTACCAATACGATGTAAGATCGAGAATTGGAGGGAAAAGGTAAGTATCATTCTGCAATCTATTGTTACATGGATCTTTGAGCAATATACATAATTATGGGGATCTATAGGGTGGATTTATTTATCTATTATATTAAATGGTATATCCTAAGTATAAATCTGCTCATTTCTGTTACATACATGTACTAAAGTAAGGATAGATTCTGTATTTTAGGACTTTGCCTCCGGACGCAAATTACAAAAAAGAATTCTGAAACTGGTGAAAATACTCTAGGTGCTTAGGTTCCTGCATATGTTTCCCATAATCATATATTTATTTTCTAGTGTCTCTAGTCCTAGTCTACATTTAGCCCATATTCTTATACATATCATGTGACAAAGGCCATGGATTCAATTGTTATGGTTGTAAAGACGAGCCAATAAAGTCAATAATAGATAAGAAAGGGAAAGAATGGAGAGAAGAAAAAGGTGAGCGACGGGGAAAAAAGGGAGTATGGATGGTCACTAAAAGTAAGAAATAGAGAATGTGTTTCTGAATAAAGTCAATAATAGATAAGAAAGGGAAAGAATGGAGAGAAGAAAAAGGTGAGCGACGGGGAAAAAAGGGAGTATGGATGGTCACTAAAAGTAAGAAATAGAGAATGTGTGACCAGGCAAAAAAACAACCTCTGCAGGGATTTTCATTATCAAAGTTCATCTCTTGAAAGATCTTTAAAATGAGACATCATTGGCTTAAATATTCCTAGTAGTTATGTCGGAACTCCTCCTTGAGCATAGGTCGTTCTTCATATCTAAAATTGATGATTAAGCTCTATATACATTATTAACTATAATAATGTATAAAAACACGATAAATCAGTCTTTTTCATAAAAATACATAACAACCCAGTGGGCACACAATGTTGCATCAACATTGACAACCAGTTGATGTTATGTTGATGGTGTTGATCAACCTGTTTTCAACACTTTTTCAATATTTGTATTTCAACGTTGTCAACCATCACCATTTCAACATCCAGTCAACAGTTGACATATCAATGTTGAAATATTGTTGTCAACTCAACGTTGATTCAACATTGATTTGTCAATGTTGAATCAACAATATTGATTTCAATGTTGATACAATGTTGATTCAACATTGATATGTCAACAAAACAACTGTCAACGTTGTTTCAACATTGTTGAAACAATGTTGAGTCAACATAGAAACACAAACATTGAATCAGCGCTGATGGTTAGATGTTGAATCACAGTTGATTTTGAGTATGTTGTTTCAACTTTCAATTTCAACTCTATTTCAACCCTAAATCAATGTTGATATGCAAACATTGCAAATGTTGTTTCAACGCTGAATCAACATTGATGTGCCCAGTGGGAATATGGTGAATTTTATCATAAATTTTGATCTATTAGGAATTTTCCATTTCTGTTTTCAGTTTTGGTTTTTTAGTGAGTATCCCCGAAAACTGGCATGAAAATCTGCAAATTTCTGATTATTGGAATGGTTGCCATGGCAACCAGGAACAGGCATATAGGCTGATTTCTCATGAAAAATGTTCATTTTACCATCCAAATATGGGCCATTTCTACAGAAAATGGAGCATTTTAAATGAGACCATTGAAGTCTGCATCAAAATTAGCTTGATATATTTTTATAATGATTTTAGAGTAATTTTGTCCCTTCAATGCCCCCTGGTGGCCAAATGGGGAATTAAAAATTCCCCCACGGAGGGGTGTTCTCCCTTGATGGGTCACATGTATTATGCTTAATTAGGACAGAAAGAGAGAGTCTACACGACAGAGGAGGGAATGGTGAAGAGAAGCAGAGATACTTAGTGAAAACTATTTCTCTAAGTTCCCTTTCTCTAAATTACAGATAAAGACAATAACTACATGTAGTCTCGTCTCCCATTGGGAACCTAACTCAAATCCCCTCCAGACAACAGTCATGGATGCCTTACGTAGAAGTCAAGCAGAGATGTCCGTAACTGCCGATAGGTGGCGTCGTGATCGTGACAAAGAGCTGGAACAGCTCATTTACCAGCAGGCTAGGTAAATTTTGAACTTTCAAAATGGCTTTTTTTTTTCTTTTTTTTTGTTTGTTTTGTTATTACTCATAACACGTTTATTGCCATGATTTTTAATAACACTATGTCTAGACTACACAGACCTACCAGGCATAAGCTCAGGTCAGGTTGGTTTAGTCCAGGGTTTAGACTACACAGACCTAATGCAAAAGCTCAGGTCAGGTTGGTTTAGTCCAGGGTTTAGACTACACAGACCTAAGGCATAAGCTCAGGTCAGGTTGGGTTAGTCCAGGGTTTAGACTACACAGACCTAAGGCATAAGCTCAGGCCAGGTTGGGTTAGTCCAGGGTTAGACTACACAGACCTACCAGGCATAAGCTCAGGTCAGGTTGGGTTAGTCCAGGGTTTAGACTACACAGACCTACCAGGCATAAGCTCAGGTCAGGTTGGGTTAGTCCAGGGTTTAGACTACACAGACCTAAGGCATAAGCTCAGGTCAGGTTGGGTTAGTCCAGGGTTTAGACTACACAGACCTACCAGGCATAAGCTCAGGTCAGATTGGTTTAATCCAGGGTTTAGACTACACAGACCTAAGGCAAAAGCTCAGGTCAGGTTGGTTTAGTCCAGGGTTTAGACTACACAGACCTACCAGGCATTAGCTCAGACCAGGTTGGGTTAGTCCAGGGTTTTGCTGCAAATATAAGGCAGTCTAGCGAGTTTGGGTAATTACAGGTGAAATCGTATTTACAAGAAGTGATGAAATTTAGAATTTGTATAAAGAGTCCAGATTGAGCTGGCTCATCTAGAACAAGTTGTACAGTGATTCATGTTATAATGAAATATATATATATATATATATATATATATATATATATATATATATATATATATATATATATATATATATATATACAATAATTATTTGTAAAGTTAAATCCTTGAGTTAGCTTAATATGTAGGGTGCAGCAATAGTGTTAAGATAGTGACAATAAATATAGAATCAAGGAACTGTTGATTTAACTTCTTTTCTTTTTCTTCGGTTTGGGCTTTTTCACATAAATCCTAAGATGCTTTTTTTAGCTGCAGCTTAAAACTAGCCTTGGTCGAACATGACCTGATCTGCGGAGGAAGCTTATTCCAATTTCGAGCCCCCCATATAAAAAGGGTTCTTTTTATAAAATTCTGTTTTTGGGCGTATGAGGGGAAAGAATGGGAGAAAGTTGTTTCTAGTCCTGGGATCAGGATGACAAGGAAGTTTTTTCGAGCGAACAAAACATTGTGAGGTTATTTCTTCCCTTCCTACTGCTGGGAGAGGGGTAGAAAATGTTTGGTGTAGATACTTTTGCCAAGCGATATGATTTAAACTAGGATGGTCTAAATTCTATTCGACCCATCAATATCCATTCCAAAACGTCAAGTAAATCTAGCTATTGTCGGGTATAGGCCTGTCCAAAGAAAAAATTATTGACAAAGTAGAATTTCAGAACAAGAAATTGGTAGACACGATGGAATATAAGTATGTGGATGGAGACTATAAATGAACGAAAAAAACTAAAATGAATATGTGTTTTTTTAAAACTTAGGTCTAGACTGGCTAACCGAGCAGCAGCCCAGCAGAGGACCTCGTCTTCCCCCCTTGCCCACAGTGACCTGAGTTGGAAGGAGTACCTGGGCTATGTGCTCATGTTTGTCTTCCTAGGGACCTCTTTTGCGTACACCTACTTGGCTTATGTATTGAGGGAGATCAAACCTTTACACAATGCTATGGGTGTAATTTCAGCCCATAAGTAAGTAATACAAACTCTTCTCTATTGATCAAGGCAATATCATGTTTCATATTTTCAATGTTCAGTATTGATCAAATTTCACTAATCATTTTTGTTGATACATTTGAATCTGTCGGTGATATTGTTCAGGATTGATGGAACTTATAATAGCAAATGATGTAGACACCAAAAATGGTACAGACATATATAAGGAGTGGATAATACAATCATAAAGAAAACATTTTTCACTTAGGCCTACATTTAATTCAGCCTTTAGAGTGTCATCATCAATACAACTATGAAAACCAAATATAGGGTAGAGGCAATTACTGCATGGTTATAATAGTGAGGTAACAAATTATAGAGACCAGAAATACAAAAGATAATCTGTTGCCCATGCAGGGTTGATCTCCCTCCCACCCTCCCACCTCCTCCCCCAACCATGGACCCACAATTAGCAGAGAAGTATCTGGAGGACAGAGAAAACAAGTACTACAGGGACAGTGACATAACTATACCCTCCAAGATCCTCCTGGACATCAGCAAGGTAGGGTAGTGGTCATTAACCCTTTAGGGACTATCATAAGATGAATGAATACGGGGTGCATTCAATAGTAGATTTAATATCAAATACTTGTTGAGGTACATGACTGTACTTTTGGAAAGTTACTTATTGAATCAAGTACAACTATGAGTTCCATAGACCCTGGTACATGAAGAGTAACTGTTATGAAGATTGACATAAGGGACGAGTCATCTATTACCAGATGGGGGGCTAGATGGATTTTGGCAGATCGTCAGATTTTGTCCTGACTCCCCCACCACTCTGACAAAAAATATTGTGACCCCCCCCCCACTAAGAACTGGTTTTACAAAATGAGCCCCCCCTCAAAAAAAAAAGTATTCATGTGTGGAATGACGCTTCACAGTGGGTATTTGAATTGCCTATGTTTAGTTTTGCCCCCCCCCAGTGTAAAGGTTTATTGGGTTTTGGCCCCTCCACCAAGGGGTTCTTTTTTAAAATGCCCCCCTATATCTAACAAGCTCCCCCCCCCCACCTGGCAATAAATGACTCGTCCCTAAAGGGAGGTAAATATTATTATCATCTAAATAGGCCTATCTTCTGTTGCACTCTGTAATGTATCCATTACAGAGTGCAACAGAATTCTCTCAGTAAAGGACCTAATCAATTTACTCCTTACCTAAGGTGAAACCATGCCTTGTGGCTAACGCAGATGAAAAGCCTGCATTAAGGATCAAGGCCACCCACATCTGTACAGGAGAAAGACAGCTGATGGAGGGAGATAAGAGGCTGCTGACCCTGGTCACCACAAGCTTTGACTCCATAGTGGACCAGAACCCACACACTGCAGCTAACATGCTGAAGTTGTGGCCTAAATTAGGGGCCAGGGTGAGGCCTGTGTTGTTTCTGTATGATCCAGAGGAAGAGTACAATGAGGCAAACATGGCCTGTCAACAGGGTTGGGATGTGCTGGTAAGTGAGTCCATTTGCAATGGAATGTAATTCAGTGAAAGACTTGTGTTAAGAGGGACGTTGTATATTTCACTATCTATAATTTGAGTAATATGAATTAAAGGCGGTTTCCTTTTAGCTTACATCCGTGTAATAATGCCTTTAATGCATTAGATCTATTTAAATATTAGTCATTTTTATCATGGTTGAAGTGTATCATATTCTAATCATAGTCTGCAGAGCTGTTCGAGGCTGCATAGCTTCTCAGAAATGTTAAAAATTGACCACATCTTTTCCCATATCTTCCATCACCATACCTTTACTTTGCACACAGTTAAAGGTATAGTTCATGCTTTCTCTATTTGCATGATTACAAACCCATTCTGAATCAAATCACATTATTTCCCCATTTTTAATGTAACTGCACTTCCCCAGGTGGCGCCTGTATGTGACGATGATGGCGCCCCCTACATCTCTGACATGCTGAAGGCGGCTGAGCAACTCGGTGAAAGTCGTTTCTATGGTTACGCACATCGGAACACACTCTTTGACATGTCACTCATTAAGACGCTCAAGTTTCTGGATAAGGAGATGGAAGATTTCCCAAAGAACCTTATCGTTGGGCAGCGCACAAACCTCAAGGTAAGGCTAAGAGACTTGTGGCACATTATTTTATGTAAGCATATGCTCTATGCCTTAGGTCAACTCTGATATAACAATCAGACAATGTCCAAACAGTGCTTGCATCTCTCCGCCCTAGTAAGGCACGCATGATTAGTTATTCAGGGGCCTACTAGAATATAATCTACCTGGATCTTATTTCAACGAAGATGATGATCTGAAAATTCACTGACGAGTTTGTCTACTTCACTGAGAGGGCATGCTATCATCAGATATATCCTTCCTAAGTGTGGTCCCTTTTTATGTAATCATTCGCATAGATGCTAATGTAAGTTTGTATGTAATATTGATGATGTAAGGGCAATGTTGTCAGCAAACTTATTGAAAAAGGCCCCATGGGAAGATTCAGTGTTCTTTTGCCTTTGAGTATAGTATGACTAGACCGTAATGCAGAACGATGTAACCGAGTAGTATAGCGAAAATGGGTTGCAAAGCAGGGTTGTATAACCTAGTAGTATGTTTCAAATGGGGTGCAATGCAGGGTTGTCTAACCTAGTAGTATAGGGCAAGTGGGGGGAAATGCGGGGTTGTCTAACCTAGTAGTATAGGGCAAGTGGGGTGAAATGCGGGGTTGTCTAACCTAGTAGTATAGAGCAAATGGGGTGCAATGCAGGGTTGTCTAACCTAGTAGTATAGGGCAAGTGGGGGGAAATGTGGGGTTGTCTAACATAGTAGTATAGAGCAAGTGGGGGGAAATGTGGGGTTGTCTAACATAGTAGTATAGGGCAAGTGGGGTGCAATGCGGGGTTGTCTAACCTAGTAGTATAAAGCAAGTGGGGTGCAATGCGGGTTGTCTAACCTAGTAGTATAGGGCAAGTGGGGTGAAATGCGGGGTTGTCTAACCTAGTAGTATAGAGCAAGTGGGGTGCAATGCAGGGTTGTCTAACCTAGTAGTATAGAGCAAGTGGGGGGAAATGTGGGGTTGTCTAACATAGTAGTATAGAGCAAGTGGGGGGAAATGTGGGGTTGTCTAACATAGTAGTATAGGGCAAGTGGGGTGCAATGCGGGGTTGTCTAACCTAGTAGTATAGAGCAACCGGGGTGCAATGCGGGTTGTCTAACCTAGTAGTATAGGGCAAGTGGGGTGAAATGCGGGGTTGTCTAACCTAGTAGTATAGGGCAAGTGGGGTGCAATGCGGGGTTGTCTAACCTAGTAGTATAGGGCAAGTGGGGTGCAATGCGGGGTTGTCTAACCTAGTAGTATAGGGCAAGTGGGGTGCGATGCGGGGTTGTCAAACCTAGTAGTATAGGGCAAGTGGGGTGCAATGCGGGGTTGTCTAACCTAGTAGTATAGGGCAAGTGGAGTGCAATGCGGGGTTGTCTAACCTAGTAGTATAGAGCAAGTGGGGGGAAATGTGGGGTTGTCTAACATAGTAGTATAGAGCAAGTGGGGGGAAATGTGGGGTTGTCTAACATAGTAGTATAGGGCAAGTGGGGTGCAATGCGGGGTTGTCTAACCTAGTAGTATAGGGCAAGTGGGGTGCAATGCGGGGTTGTCTAACCTAGTAGTATAGGGCAAGTGGGGTGCGATGCGGGGTTGTCTAACCTAGTAGTATAGGGCAAGTGGGGTGCAATGCGGGGTTGTCTAACCTAGTAGTATAGGGCAAGTGGAGTGCAATGCGGGGTTGTCTAACCTAGTAGTATAGAGCAAGTGGGGGGAAATGTGGGGTTGTCTAACATAGTAGTATAGAGCAAGTGGGGGGAAATGTGGGGTTGTCTAACATAGTAGTATAGGGCAAGTGGGGTGCAATGCGGGGTTGTCTAACCTAGTAGTATAGGGCAAGTGGGGTGCAATGCGGGGTTGTCTAACCTGGTAGTATATGACAAGTGGGGTGCAATGCAGGATTGTATAACCTTGTAGGAGGGTGATGCAGAACTTTACAATCCTGTAGTATAGCACAAAAGGAGTACAATGCAGGGTTCTCTCACTCCAAATGGGGCATTGTGCAGAGGTCTGTAACATAGTAGAACAGGGCAAATAGGGTAATACAGGGTTGTAGTATAGGGAGCCATTTCGACAACTAAGGTCATATTCATGGCGAGAACTACATTACACAATTCAAATGTGTCAGTGCCCGCGCATATGTGCACCACACACATCCTGAGGGGATAGCAAAGAGAAGATATAGACCCTTTTAAGTGGGCTAGGGAAGCCCGTGTAGTATAGGGTAAATGGAGGGTGATGATGGGATTTGCAACCCAGTAGTATACCAACTTAGCTGGGTTAATCATCAGCCAATGAAACAACACCAACTATTCACTGTGGTCCTCTCGGGGGGCAGTGGTATCCATCAGACAACTGTTAGGGCCTATCAGTGATAAGAGCTGGGAGCCAGCTTCAGCAATGACCACGCCCATTGGACAATCTCCTAACTAGGTATAGACAGATTGGATTGAAATGCTGGGTCGTCTCACTTCACAGATTACATGGGAGACAATACAGAATTCTGCAAACTGTAGAGGAGCAGCAAGACCCCAAAAAGAGCCATATTTTAGGAGTTTAATTAATAAAAGTAGTGAAAGCTACAACATGTTTTTTTCATGTAGGGGAGACCCTCACAGTCATGAAAAGTGGTGAAGTAGAAGTGAAAGCTTGTGCAGGCTATATGAAATCAGGGAATGAGTATGACCATGTCTTCTAAATTTAGTCCTGTCTTAAGAGCTTAAAATTTAAGTATGCATGAATCTGCCAGTTATGACACTAATATTAGTCATAGAAAGATTTTGATAACACCTGTCCCCCTAAATTGGGTCCAGGGAACATAATGGAAGTAACCATTTGTTGCTAGGACAAGTGGTTACCTAGCAACAGCCATTTTGTCCTAGCAACAGACCCCTTCCGTGACCTGTAGGGGTTCTGACACTAATATTGGTCATACAAAGATTTTGATGATACCTATGCCCCCTTAATTGGGTCCAAGGAACAAAATATAAGTAACCATTTGTTGCTAGGACAAGTGGTTACCTTACGACAGTCATTTTTGCCTAGCAATGGACCCCTTCCAGGGCAATTAGAGAGCTGCTATGGAAATTACTTGAGAAATGGTGATGATGGAAATCATTTATCATTATATAATGTTGAGAAGGTCTATACAATGATTAAAAACAATATTTATATAAAAATGATGTATTGTACAGACTATAGAACATAAATAAATTAGAATATAGCATGTACAATGAGAACCTGCATTTTGAATTCTTCCCCTCCATTCCATTGTTTTATTCAAATTAATTACAAACACACAGATACATGGACTTAGTCCTAGAGATAGGTTGCTTAGTAATTTCACTGTTGCTGAACAATCACCTGCCCAGAAAAATATTAGCTATCATAAGGGAATATAATTTCACCATTCTAAGGCTATAGGACACATTCATGATTGTTGAAAGAACAGTTGTTTGTTGAGCAGGTTTATTTCATGCTTAGCAATGCATTCCCAGGATCTAACTAGAATCAGACCTCAGTAGACTGTATCTGTGAAATATAGTAAGATCTCCTCAAGAATGTCCATAGATCTAGCCAAAATAAACTTCCGAAGTCCGCCTGGAATGTCTACTAATAGTCCTTCACTCTGAAAAGTACAGTCATAACTCAGATATTCCAACATGTGTCATGCCATTATCTAAAGATTCTTAGATTTCTAGGATCATTAGTTTTATTTTACCCGATTTCTTGACACTATCATGTATCAGACCTGTGTCTCAAAGGCTGTTCTGTTATACTTATGCCCTCTTCCCCTTTCTTGTGCTCTGCTGATTAAATGTATCTTTATCTAAAAAGGAATTTAATCAGATAAAAGCAAATGCCAACACCATCATACCCATACATACTCTAAGAACTCATTTCTTTGATATTCAATCCTTCTCCAAAATTTGATGCATTACCTATCAATTGCATTGCTGAATAGACTAAACAAAGAGTTTCTCCAATAAGCCTGTATAATTCTAGATGCCACCTTTATCCAGAATCCCATACCTAATATCTAGTAATGCTAATAAGGAAAGTTGTGTCCAACATCTCCTCTAAGTATGCAAGTTATGAACATATCAATTCTCATCCTAACTAATGAAGGAATATGCTGGTACAATAATCTTAGAGAACATATCTACACACTGAAACTTCAAAAATTGTTTTCCCTAATCTACAGCTCTGTTTGGAAGATATTTAGTGCCTCCAGCCTCTTGTGCCATATGGATCCCTATATTTTGACAGATTGCCTTAATACACTTAACCTATTGCACTTAATTTTTTCCTCTCTCTTGAATACCTTAAAGGGTAATCCTGAAATGAGTAGGGATGTTGTAGAGGAATGCTTGCTCTTGAATTTACAACTTGAAGAGCTGTCAATGAGGACAACTTACTATGTGTTATGCTCATCAAAAACACAGGAATAAATGACCAGATGCTAAAGCACATTATGAATGTTCAACAAGCCCAAATATAGGTTGATTTAAATCCTTAACCTTTTTAGCAGCATATAAAATGTGAAGATTAATAAGCCATATATCTACAAGTAGATTTGCTAGCAAGTTATTTGCGCATCATGACAAGTAATTTGATTTGGGGCAACATCAGATCCATAATCCTTAAACTGCTGGTTCTGGGCAATGTCATTTGGAAGTTTACTATTGACCATATTATATATGGCTAAGATCAACATAATGGCAACAATATGCCCATTATGCTGCTGTTTTTATACTAACCTGCATTAGTAGCTGAGAAGTGTGAAAAACTTCAAAGACAGTTAATGAGGAAACATACTCATATGGAAATATCGATATATTTGTCAACAATATAAGATGATGTCAGGCATCCGTGAAGCTGCCCTTGGACATCCCGCTGATACTCGCAGCATTTCTCATGGGCATTACAGGACATACCCCAGGGTATAAGTAGCACTAAAATGTTAAAGGGGCTAAGTATGCTTGAATGTTTGGTGCCATTCATCTATGGTGCATGGATAAACATCTATATCTCTAAACAGAGTCCTAGCAATGGTTTCTTAAGTAAATATGCTGCAAAAATTGCAATCCTATGTAAGCAACAATTCTAGCAACAAACTATGTACAGCACAGTATTTCTTGTTATCATGTTACAGGTTAAAAACAGATTTAGATTATGTTGAAGTTGACATCATCAATCATTCAGTGTAAAACCTTAGGGTGGGTATGGTAGCAGGTTTTGCAGATCAGTGCTGTCGAAAAGATCTTATTGACGCAGGTTAATCTTGTCTGTGTCTGGTATCTTACACAGGCCATTTCCCTCTCATGCAAGCCAAATGAATATGATATCTACAGTACCCATACAAACTTCATTATAACTGAAAACAATTCTTCAATTCTAATAGGCCGATTTGAACAATTTCTTCAGCATTATAAAGCTAAGATCATGGCAAACCATTCTGGCCTGCATCCTAAGGCCAGGCACTGGCCATTAAGATTCTATGCTGGCAAATGCCGACATATTGACTGTCATTTTATCAACAATGGCAGAATCACTACTTTTGCTGTGAGTGCATATCGGAATTGCAATGTTTACCAGCAAATACCCATGGTGTAAAGCCTTGTTGCTAGGCAAATATCCCTTGTCTTTGTTATGCATTAAAAAAGATTTGATTATGTTTCAATGCAAATACAATCAACTGATGTTTGACTTTGATTAAATTTCACCATTCTTGGGTTATAAGACACGTTCATGATCATTTTTCAGTGACTTTGAATAGAATCCAAATCACAGGTCCTTATTACACTTGCTATATTCTATTATCTTTGTTTTATAGTCTGTACATTACATCACTGATAGATATTACTTTTTATCCTTTTGAGTTATAGGGAATTAAAAAGGGTGACAATTTGGTCGCTATTGTTTGTGGATTTATAATAGTAATCCAGGAAATAATACAAAGATGCTGGGTTCCTCCATACTAAGTGTCTTTGGGTATATCCCAGTAGAATGCATGAATGTTTGTCATAAAGTATATCCTATAGGGAGAGAGAGGGCTTCTGGATGTGATATGCAACCGGGAGCAGGTAAATAATGCCACTATAGACCTTAGACCCGATGAAGCTCACAGTGGGCACGACATGTTATGGTCCTATAGGATGCCAGGCACTGCTGTGAAGGCTGGGTCGGTGTGGTGGACTTTGTCCATGTAGGTCTGAGGGTCCCCATGCTGGCAGTAGAGATTATGTCCTTATGAGTTGATGGGTGTGTCCTCTATAAGTGGATCTGTTAGAATTTCACCAGGCTTAAAGTCCAAAAGGTGTAGGGTGGTAAAAGACCAAAACCACCGGTAGTCTGGGAGTATATAAGGGTGGAACTGAAGGGTGGGAGTGTGAATTGTGACCAGAACTTCAGGGATCCACAGTTCGACCTGGAATCAAAGGGGAAGATATTTATATTCGGCAGCCCACAAGTGGGAATCGATTGAAAATCTGAATAGCATTTACAGGAGCTTCCGGCCGTTGTCAAGAAGTTTCAGAAGTTTCAACACTGTTTATTGGCTTCTCGAAACACTTAGACATAAGTTATTACAGCAAGTCACCAAGGGTTCTTCCTGTAGTCTTAACTTCATTTAATTGGAAACTTAAGCATTCAGTAGAGAATCTGGTTATTACATAGAGGAACCACACATCAGAAAGATTTAGATTTGATTTGCTTCTCCCTTGGTCTCTCACTACCCATTATTATAGTCTCAATGCTCACTTAACATCTCAACATGGAGTGGTTGATTAAATTTGGGATTATGCCATGATGGAATTTAGTGACACTGGCAGTTTGTGATTATGAAATCTGACAACACTCTGTGATTTTATTATGAAATTTGGCGATATTTCACTTGGTGGTTATGAAACTTATAAATATTTTATGATTGTGTGAATTAAAGACACTTGGCGACAATGGAAATTACTCACACCCTCGATTGGTTATATGACATTATTGATGAAATGTGGTGGTGTTATTATCTGTGATTTATGTACTTTGGCCTGATTGGTTTTGAAAATTGACTGAGTATGGTTTATTAGGATCTTCGTGATTAAAGGTGTGTCCTTATGGTTATCAAATTGAAATGTGAAATTAACGCTGAAGTCGGAATTGTATTCGACCTTTTGGATTGGCATATATATATATATATATATATATATATATATATATATATATATATATATAATTAATAGAAACCATTGGAGATGAAGTACCCAATTGTGTTTTCTTTCCAAATGGGCTGTGGGATTTAAACACGGTTCTATCACTTGATGCTAGCCTCGATAACATTCCCCAAATAGACAGTTTAAATCAGCGAGTAGAGATTGGAAGGAGATAAAACATAACTGGTGGAAACCTGAATTGGATTGTATGATAGCTTCCCTTTAAGAACCAACTTTAGCACATAAAACCCCTCTTTCCCCTCCGCATGTGATAGCCCACTTTTATGAACTTTTCAACTTCAGAAAATGATAAATGATTTCCACCATCACTATTTTAAAGTAATTTTTGGACAGGCTCTCTTCCTGTCTTGAAAAGGGCCTGTTGCTAGCCAGAAGTAGATGTTGCTAGGTAACCACTTGTCTTAGCAACAAATAGGTACTTCCATTTTGTTCATTAGATCCAATCTAGGGGGCATAGGTATCATCAAAATGTTTGTATGACCAATATCAGCGTCAGAACCCCTACCGGTCTTGGAAGGGGTCCGTTGCTAGGCAAAAACGACTGTTGTTAGGTCACCACTTGTCTTGGCAACAAATGGTAAATTCTATTGTGTTCCTTGGACCTAATCTAGGGGGCATAGGTATCATCAAAATATTAGTGTCAGAACCCTTAACAGTCTCGGAAGGGGTCTGTTGCTAGGCAAAAATGACTGTTGCTAGGCCACCACTTGTCCTGGCAACAAATGGTAAATTCTATTGTGTTCCTTGGACCTTATCTAGGGGGCATAGGTATCATCAAAATATTAGTGTCAGAACCCTTAACGGTCTCGGAAGGGGACTGTTGCTAGGAAAAGGTGGCTGTTGCTAGGTAACCACTTGTCCTAGCAACAAATGTGTTCCTTGGACCCAATTTAGGGAGGGATAGGTGTTATCAAAATCTTTCTATGACTAATATTAGTGTCATAACAGGAAGATTCATGCATAATTTAAGCTCTTAAAACAGGACTAAATTTTGAAGACATGGTCATACTCATTCCCTGATTTCATATACCCTGCACAAACTTTCACTTCTACTACACCACTTTTCATGACTGTAGGGGTCCCCTTTACATGAAAAAACATGTTGTAGCTTTCAGTACTTTTATGAATTAAATCACCTCTGATGGTACCCTCTGCTGCTCGCCTACTGGTAATAGTAGTAATACAGGGCAAATGGGGTACATTGTAGGTTTGTTGACCTATAGAGCAAATGGCCAACAATGCAAGATTGTCTCACCTAGTAGTATAGGGAAAATGGGGAACAATGAGGAACTATGCAACCTAGTAGTATAGTGGGAGTGGGTGAAAATTCCAGGCTGTATATTTTGATTCACGCTGCGATGCTTAGGCTGGTATTGAAGGAGGGTATGTATATGAAACATGCTGAGAGATACACTGGTTCAATATGTAGCTACCAGATGGCAGTTGTATGCGATATGTCCATATTTTGTATTTTGGCATACATTGAGTGCTAAAGCGGGCTGCATGATGCCTTCAGCTTCATGTGCCTTTCTTTGCTTCTGTTATGAAACATTGGCCCACATTCCAATTGAGAATGGAATCGTGATAGGGCAGTGAGGCCTATCACTATATGATAAATGAAACGGAAGAAACCGACGGATGGTCCATCCATCGCAGTGGATGCACCCCTTTATTCTTTTATCGCTTGTGTTAATTCTCATACCTGCAGTTACTGAACTTCAATCCATCGTACAACTCACTGGATGCCCTAGGACTACAGACACGGGCACGGGGTACCATAGGTTGGTTGATGAACGTGGACTATTTTCTCATGACTAAAGGTGGCTACAAGGTACCATCACAGATGATGAGCGGAACAAGGCAAATAGGAAACTGGGCGGTGTGTATAGGCCTATTTTTTTCATCTCTGATATGGCAGTCGCTATGCTAAAACATAAAATGCAAAAATGTTTTTTTAGGTTTTAAGCTTTTTTCAGGCATAAACATCTTATGAAGGTTAAAAACATTTTGACTTGGCCAGTGTTTAGTCATCAAGTTGTTGTGGATTTAAACATTTGAATTCTAAACAGTAAAAAGTCTGCACCTATTGTCAGTGGACTATTCTATATATTATAATTATCAACAACATATTCAAACCAAGCTGACCAAGCTTCCCCCTGTAGAACCCAAGGCCACCCTATTTTTAACCTGACAGGGTGAGTGACTCACTCATCCCTGTCTGACTCACTCACCCCCGTCCTCCTCCAGTGCTTAGGCTGTAAACACACATGTCCAAGCCTTTAGATAAATCTAAAACGTAGAAATTTCAACAAGATTCTCTATACTGGATGTAGTGCTCAATAGCTTAGATTATGGGTGCGCCTAGATAAGCAAGGTGCACCTTATACATGAGATTTTACGGAAATCCCATGAGTCGTCCATATGCATACACTGAAATTATTTATATACAAAAAGTTTACCTTTCTCTACATCAGGTATGGGACGCACTGCTACAAAAGACTCCAGTGGTAGACATTGGTAATGCCACTGTTGCTGTACACCAGATGTCGTGGACCGCACCTAGGAAGGTCATCTTCTCTGAACCAGACCTTCCTGAGGGCTTTGAGATGACCTATGGCATGGTCTGGTGTGCCCCTCTCAAAGTGAGGAAGTTTGGGCCTAAGAGGATGGTCCTGATGAAGAGGGTTATGTATGGACTGTGTGGGCCTGGACAGTGGTCTAGGCTGCCCATCAACCACCCCTTACTGCCAAAGGACAAGGAGGAGGAGTTTGAAAAGGGTGGCAGCATTATGTTCCAACGGATGGATTGATTCAGTTAATATCAAAGCCATTGTTAACCCAGGGATTAGACCAGCTATTGCCGATCTTTTAAAAGTATATCTTTTTCAAAAATATCTACGGCATAAGAATTTCTATGAATATGCGTGATTAGAGTTGTTATTCAAATTCGATAAGATCTGGAACGATATTTGAACATCCCTGTATAAGTGTCTAGTTATAATAATTGATGGCTGACAGTGCCAAAGCCTAGCTGCACTCATCCCCTGCTTCGCCAATAAGGTTCTGATATGACTTGAAACGGTGTGATCATCTGTATCCATTATCTCATTAGTAACAGTTACTTTGTCCTAATTGAGTATCGTTGCCTGTACCAATAAATCTCATGAATCCCATTAAAGCCACCTGTCCTGGCCTCCTTGAATTTCCCTGATTTCATTACCTTTAAAAACTGTTAATTGACCTGCATAGCACCCCGCATATAAGGCATGGCGGACCCCTGGCATATATACTGGCAAATAAATGCTAAGTCAATTTTTGTACAGTGAAACATAAATATTCAATTTTGAGTCAACAAGGCCACCAGAACGTACGACAACCCCATAATTCCCCACCCATACTGTAAAAAATTATTGTCTTCAAAATAGCGATGAAAACCTTTTCCCGAAGTTGCCAGAGATCCATTGTTATTTTCAAGGAGATTCCTTGTGCTACAGTGTGTACTCTGCTGCTTTATTGTAGAAACCACTTCAATGTAATGCAATTATGGTGGTTCACTGTTCAGATTTACAAGGATCCTGGTAGATTTAACAGTTATCTTTTAGAGTGCACCCACACCTGTGATCAAGGAATGACATTTATCATCACATCTCCAGTAAGGTTATACTGTACGCTATTGTATTAGATAGTGCTGCACCGTCTACCTAATGTAACGCCACATGCTAATGACTTTCATGTGAGGCATTACCATTGTGTCACTATACTCTGATTTGACTGGCCTACGTGCTAAACTTCTTAAGATATTACTTATTACACTATATATAAAAATGCCTTCCTAGGCCGCTGATTAGAAATGTGCAATATATGACTGCTTCAGCCTACAGTACCCTTGGGGTACCAGATGAAGCAAAATTTTCAGGCTGTGAAGCAATTAGGAAAGAGCCAGCTAACTCAACCTGGTGTGCACAGGAATTTCAGCAAAAATGTATTCATAACTAAGAAATGTTAACCAACCTGACTGGTTGTAACGTTTTACTATTTAGTTTTTTCTTTAATTCAGAGTTTTGTAAAACGTTTTATAGCCTCAAAACTTGGCAGTCAAGCTGTAATTTCCGCCATCTTGGATCACAATTCAAAGAAATCGGCACTCATCCCGATTTCATTTATCAAGGAAACTCTTTTCTCTTACATATCTCTTTAATTTGATATCTCATATGTAAAGATCTGATGAGAACTTCCAGAGTAATTCACTAAAAACAAACCTGAGAGAGAATCCGCTGGGAGAGTGCTAAATTGTTTGATGTTGCTATGAAACACATCATTGCTAAGTTAAGCTCTGCTAAGATAAGTGCTTCTACTGTAAGACACCAGGGGGCTCTGGTGGTCAGTAGGCAGAATTTGCAGTGATCAGTAGGCGTGCCTCAGCAGAATTTACCATGATCTGTAGGCAGAATTTGTCTATTGGCCATTGCCCCAACTATCTAGTGGTGAAGCCACTAGTGTAAGGAAAAGAATATAGGCCTATTTATATAAATGCATCAGGATGTACCTTCTTTTTTAAATTTTAAAACATTTTCAAAGGAATGGGGATAAAAATGTATTGATAAATGTATTTATGATCATGGGGTAATAAAACCTTTGGCTCAGGTGGAGTTTGTGACCCCCACACCATCCAGTCATATCATAAAACCCCACTTATAAGCCAAACCCACATATAAGTGGCACCCCAGCTTTGGGAGAATGCTATAAGCCACACAATGGGTCCAAAATGGTTTTCATTCCTTACTTTAGTCCATATGAGTAAAACTCCTCATATAAACCACATCCTGAGTTCAGGAAGACTGTAAGGCACATAAGGCATCTGAAATGGTCTATAAGCTGCAGTTTATACATGGGGGTTTACAGCACTTGGAGTCTCCTCATTTCTTTTTCAGTTATTCCAAGACCTTCCATGGTCAGTCACATGATTTTTCCAAATCCAATCAGATTCATCATTGATATATTGGGGGTGTCATTGCAAAATTTTCATCTGAGGGTTTTAGCTATCCTGAAAATGCACCAGGAAGCACCAGTTGGCTTCTGGATATTAAAAATTTCCTGAGGGAATAATACCCCCAGCCCCCCTACAATTCCTATTATCTATTGCACTAACAATAAAGAGAAAAATGGCCTGTGTAAAATTGCCAAGACACAGTCTATTTTGGCCTGTTTTGAGAAATTTTTAAGATTTCGGCAGAACTGGATATGAATCAAATCTTTATTGGGGTTGCGGCCAAGGGGGACCAAGCCAAACCATCTCAGATCATCTGCTTTTGCAAACTGATGCCCATTTGTTCGATCGAAAGTCATAGAAACAGAGCATATCCCCCCCTGGAGGTGGGGTGGGGGTCAGAGACCAAAACTAGGAGTGTCTCAATGATTTTTTTTGTGGATAGTATATAGGTGTTGGACTACCTCTTCATGAAATATTATTAGTTAAATAGGAAAACGGTTGCTATGGCAACACCCTAAAGGTATATACCCTAGAAACAGTGTCTTGGCGAGTGATAATTGGGGGCAAATACCCTCAAGGCCTCCCATATGTGCTTTTATATATTAATAATGGTCTTTTATGTTATTATTCTTGTACAACTGGGTCTAAATGTTGGGTTTAGAGAGTTGTGACAAGATATTCTGTGATTTTTCTTTGGCAATGGGGAATTTCCCTCCAGGGCTGACACTTGGATTTTAAGTAAAATTGAGGGAAGAAAATGTTCATTATCTGTCATTCTTCATAAAAGGGACAGAGAGATAGGTAAGAACTATCAATCATATGGAAGAGAATGCCCAAGACATCTACTTCCAAGTGGTATATACCTTTTTTTGGGGAAAAATCTTTGTATACCTAAGAATTTCAGTTGAACATGGCATGATTCTCAAAAATCACTCACCAAGACACTATCTCGCCCAGACAGAAATCTCCTTACAAGCTCTGCTGTTACAGAGGATGGGCAATAAGTAACTATTTTACACATTGTTTACTTAGGTATGTGATAGGGGAACATTACTGACATATTTAGAATAGTTAAATATACCAACTGTATACAGCAGGGTCAAAATCATTTATTTCCTTGGTAAGACAGAAATGGGAATGGAATCGTGATAATCATTTATCAAAAGTATGTGGATTTTATGACAATAAGGTCACCTCTGCCATTGATAAAAATTTGATTTTCATAATCTAATGGTCAAAATGGTCCGGATCTGAGACTTTTGTGATGATATGATAATTATTTATTTAAAAAATCAAGCCCTAAATTTGGCATATTACTCAAAAATCACTCGCCAAGACACTATCTCGCCTAGACAAAAATCTCCTTCCAAGCTCTGCTGTTGCAGAGGATGGGCAATAAATAATCATTTTACACATTGGTCACTTAGGTATGTGATAGGGGAAAATTACTGATGTGTTTAGAAGAGTTAAATATTAAAACCCGGAACAGGAGGAGGAAAAATCATTTTACTCTGTCTTCCCGATATTGTCTTCCCTAGAATGGCTTGTCTTGCTGAGATGAGATATGGGCCTCTCATTTCCATGTTTATCAATGAATCCCTCCCATTTTTTCACACACATTAGATATAACCTTACCCTATTCTTAAAGGCATTTTTGAACCCATTGACCTCTCTGATTTTTTAGGGGAGGGGGGTATAAGGCTGAATCACTTGCCAAGACACACACCTTCACCAAACTTCAACTGCTCCAATACTATACAAGAAGTCAGGCCAGGTGGGGGATGTTTGGCGCTGATACTATGCCCAACCACCAAAATATATGTAACATAAATGGAAACACACATATTTGATACCATTTCCTGAAAAGAAATATTTATATATTTTTGGGGGATTTTTCTGCTCATTTAGGGTCAATTTTGGCCTATTTTGAGGCCCTGGAGGCTAAAACATAAATTTCCCACCCCAAAAACCTATATGTAACATCAAGAACTCATCGAGCCCGATGATATAAGCAAAAAAAAAACAGAAAAAATAAAAAATCTAAGCACAGGGGCCAATGGAAGTGCCAAAAATAGGATATGCTCTGTTTCTATGGTTTTTGACCGTTCCTTTAGATAGACAACACTTTGAAGACTGACTGAAGACCCTCCTCGACTTTTTTTCACTACCGCACTGGTCTAACCTTAGGGATATTGTTTGGGATTTTCATACATTTTATCATCAGGTCATAACATAATGAGTGGGGGGAAGGTTAGATATATATGGGTCAGGTCGTCAGAAAGTGTAAGATTTTGCCCTTGAAGGCCCTGAAAAATCCCTGTTCAACCTCATCTCTCATCACTATAATTGGGTTTCAAAAAGTGCAAGTTTGATATTACATGGTCATGATTTTAATAGTACAACAGCACTTTCCTGAATCCTAAGATATGCATAAACATGGAAAAGCAAGTTGTAGCCATTAGTAATGACCCTGCATTAAATCACTTCTGAGGCAGCTCCTGCTGCCCTGCTACTACTCCCACAAACTCAAGTCTGGGAAATTCATTTCTGTTATTCCCCTCTTGCTATGGTCATTATTTGCTTAGCAACAGGCATTCTTTTAATTTAACTGCCTGGCATGGCTAAATCGATGGGCTTAGGTCCTATATCAACTAATTGCAGAGGGGCTAAAGGTGAAACCATCTAATTGTGAAGAGTGATGTTCCTTGGGCACACAGTTAGAGAGGGGGGTGAGGTCACTTATCCATCCAAGGTAGAGAGAGAGAGAAAGTGAAACAGAATATGGTGCATAATTAAGATGTCCAAAAATAAGTGGACAAGTGGTGTGTCATGTCTTATATCTAGGTGAAAGAAAGTACTTACATTACCTGTCATCTTCATGTTCATACATCGTGTTTACAAAAAATATAGAAAGAGAGAGAGAAAGCTAAAGAGCATATGGCGTATAAGAACAGAGTTTGGGTCATAGTCTAGAAACACCCCCCTAACATCCAGATGTAATGAAGGAAACATGACAGTCTTTTGACATCAACGAGGGATCATTAAGTTTTTCATGTTTAACCCTTTGGTGCCCAGAAATATTTTGAGAAAACTCAAAATTCAAAAATGTAATATCAAAGATATGTCAGAACAATTCACTTATGGACATGAAGGTATAAGGGTCTAGGAGGGTAGTGGGGTCTGATTTTGATAGGATGACAGACATTTATCATTTTTATCAACAAAAGATATTTGTAGCATGTAAACTTGCTACCCCAACATTCAAAATGAGAATATTCTCATGGAAGTAGGAGATAATCAATACTACAACCCAAATCCTCAGCAGAAATCACGAAAACTGATTTTTATCATGAAATTTTGCATTTCTATCAATATTTATGTGTGGTTTTGTGAATTTTTTTTAATCAATATGTTTTCCTACATGTCAAGAGCGTGCACCTTTGTGTTGCATTCAAACTATTAAATCACATATATAAAGATTTACCATTAAATACCACTTTATAGTAACATAATGTATTTGGTACCATTAGAAAGCCAGTTTCGTGCTAAGTCCAGCACTTTTTAAATGATCCTAATCTGACAATTAGGGAACCCTGGGTAGCCCTTTGAACATATATAGAGGCTTAGAGTGCACTTTTTTAAATCTGGGCACGATAGGGTTAAGATTTAACATCAAGATATGCAAGGTTAAGCAGATAAGTGTCGTGTCCCTATGTGCTATTTATAACATGGCATCCCCGAGGAGAAGATCTAAAGGTATTATGTGTACTTAAAATCCTCCCTGGAGGTGTGTTTTCCCCTGTTGGCCCACATATTCCTACAGCAGAAACTAAGAATGTGCTTGGTTTCTTGAAAAGATGCCCAGCAGCTGTGTTATAAACACAGCTATGAGCAGGTTGGTGTGTAATTGATTCTGTATTAGAACCTAGGCCCCTCTCATGATTGAGATTATGGGCATTATATATATATATATATATATATATATATATATATATATATATATATATATATATATATATATATATATGCAGGCTGATTAGTGTAACTCAAAAGCTGCTATAATTGATCATTGTCCTCATTGTATCTTGCATTGGTCTCATGAAATCAGTTGTAGGAAGATGAATTTTGATTTTGGCAGTTTCCAGAATATTCAACAACTACTAATATCTTTGGATGGCATTAGCGACTGTTTTTAAAAATATTTGGACTACCTTTATATCAATCTAGATATAAAAATAGATTGGCATTTATCTCAATCTAGATATAAAAATAGATTGGCAGATCCTCTTTATGGTAGTTATGACACAGGTGCCTCATAAAATGGCATCACAATGGCTACAGTTAGGGGTGCAGTAATACATTCATCTATGCCAGTAATGATCAACTGATCAAATATATTGGAGTCAATTTTCTCTTATACCCCATGGGTAATGTGTAAAAGACCTTCCTTTGTCAAAATGTAAAAAGAAATTTGAAAAAGATATTCATTGTAAAGCCACCCATGATGAAATGTCCTTAAGGTTCCACGGCTACCCTAGCTTCATAATAAAACTGGCTATAAAGCATATTACTGTTATATACTTCGAGTTATGAAGCTTTCCCTCATCTTCAACTTAAGTTTTCAACAGATCTTTCCTCAACATTTCAGACATTCCAACATTTTCAACAGAGACTTCTGACTTAAAGTTCAGTATAGATATTTTAAAATTGGTCCATCAAACTTTGTTGAAAATCTTGGTATTTTGGATAATTCTGGCATGATAGTGTCTTCTCTCAGCTAACAAAAGTAACATGATGTATAGAATCTGTAGAAGTTAATGCAGGTGTTTCAGGTAAAGGTGATACTGTTTACCCAAAATGCTATGTAATTTTATCGTGATCATCTACTACATATGCAAACCCTTGCCTCTCTAGTAATTCTCAGAGGCTGAGAAATTAAATGTGAATATTGGTCGTTTTGGGATCACTAGCGTATAGTGTGAATGCTTTCTTAAAGTATTATTTTTTTCAGGGTCCTGAAGAACTGGTTCCACTAATGCTGGTTGGGCAATTCTTTGCTAATTCAACAATTTTTATACACCAAATGTATAGAAAAGTATCCTTTGCCCACCTATATCAGTTAAACCTGCCCATTGCACTGTGACTAGCCTAAAACCAAGCACATAAGGTGAACTTCCTAGCTATTTTTATGGGGCTAGACACTTACCTGTTCAGCCATCTAAATTTCAGGGGAAAATAGGTGAAACCAGGTGAAAATTACACTTTTTGAATGACAACCCAACTTTGAACAGCTCTGTAGACCTTAATAATTGGAGTATCAAAAAAAGAAAAAAAAGTCCCCTACGAAATCCCTCCGAAATTAATCTGAACTCATCAGAAGTAACATATATAAAAATTTCTCTCCTGTACTGATGTTCATAGCAAAAGAAGCTAAAAAACGTGCCCAGCAATGCCAGCTTGGCAACATTTAGATACATAATCAGGGTGGTATCACTGTTAAGAATCACCAGGTACCTACTATGTGTCCTTGCTGTACCTAAAAATATTTGAAATACACCCCTTGTCAACAGCAAACCATCACAAATTGTTCACATTCTTGTCAGGCACCACAAGGTGTTGACATAAAAAAATGTCCACACAATGTGCTTTGAAAAGTCCACAGAGCACACATTTTCCACACAAACCATCACAAAGTGTCCATGCGGACATATTTTAGCCTGTGGACAAAATGTAATGTATGGACACTTTGTGTACAATCTTGTGGATTGGATGAATTTTGTAGACAATTTGTGACCATACACTGTGGACAGAATGTTTTGTTTGGATACTTTGTGATCAAAACTTGTAGTCAAAATGTGGTTTGTGGACAATTTGGGATGATAGATTGTGGACAATTCGTAATTAGTGGACACTTTGTTCAAGTTAAATGTGGACAGTGTGTTTTTTGTGGATACTCTGTGGTAGAATCTTGTGGACTAAAAGTGGTTTTGGACATTTTGTGATGAAAGTATGTGGACAGAATGTGTTTTGTGAACACTTTGTGAAGATAGGTTGTGGATAGAGTGTATTTTGTGGATATATTGTCATTGTTGGGTGTGGACAAATTTTATCTTATGGACACTCTACTAAAATAGTCTGTAGACAGTACATTTTTTTGGACACCTTGCGCTGGGCCGTTGTGGATGTATTGTGAAAAAATGTGATGTGGACAATATGTGTCACATGGCTAAAGTGAAGCATAACACCCCCTTTTCAATTTCATGCATTGCAGTAGATGATAATCACCCTGTGAAGTGATCTATTTAACTCATACCTCAGTAAGATATTAAAAATGAATGTGGCACAATGCTCTACAATGGAGTACTACACAAGGCTATGTTGGGGGGAGGCAAAAGAAAATGTTGACCCCTCCTGAAGGGGTGGCAGAAATGATTTTGGTACCTCTCGAGGGGTAGGCGGAAAAAAATTTCAGGGGTCCAAACTAAAACTCACCAACTCCTCCCTGTTGTTAAAAATTAAACAATCCCTTAAACAAAGCATCTAGCTTACATGCAGGCCTTCTTCCCTTGAAACCTAAGGATACTACAGGTACTTCCCCCCTTCTTTTGAAATGATTGTATAAAGCGCTGGTTCCACAGAGATCGGTCGGACTTAAAAATGAAATCCGACCGAGGGAAAAGCGCAAATTGTGCTACAAAGTTGGCTCCACTGGAGCTAATCTGATTGCATTACGACCGATTAAAAGAGGAGTTGGTTCCACTAAGACAAATCGGTCGGTCTGTTTTGTTCATTTACATGTGTCACGTGACTAATGACGTGATAAGAGAAAATGGCGGGTCACTATAGACAGAGGGGTATTCAATAGACGGCACGCCTAGCCATCGGCGCGCGCCCGGAGCTGAACGTTCTCGCACTCCAGCTAGAGAGGAGGTGCTCCTGTGGCGCCCGCCGCGTGGCTGGCGTGCGGCTATTGAATACCCCTCAGAGTTCAAAATGGCTAAACGCAAGCGGGAGCAGTGGAATAGATTCTCTGTCATCGCAGCAGCAGTCTCCTATGCTGTTTATGACCACCTGGAGGACATCGCCATAGTGAATGGCATCAAGCGAAGGAGCCCGATTTGGTGGAGAGATCCCTACTCGCAGGCCAGGGAGGATCCTTCACAGAGAAACACCAGGGCGAAGCTAGAGGTCGATCTGCTCAGGGTGAGTAGCTCACAGTCCTATAGTTGTGTATGTTATGTTGTCCTTCACGGGCGATCCACTATATAAAAAGGCATAATCCATCGTACTCCACCGAAAATGAATCTATATGCCCCAATCTTTGAGAATCTCTGCATGAAATGACATTTAAGTGCACAGAAGCATTAATATATTATTCTTTTCAGCTTGGCTGTGTGGATGAGTTCAGAAGAACAACTCGTATGATGCCGTGCTTGCACCAAGAGCTTTTTGATTTAGTCCGACCACTGATCTAAAGGCAAGATACAAATTGGAGGAAGGCGATTCCAGTGGAGGACCGACTGTCCTTGACCATCAGATACCTAGCCCAGGGTGAGCAAAATAAATCTATGAAAAATTACTTTTTATTTAAATTTTTTTCTATCTGTTGGACACTGTAATTTATAGTTGATCTGTGTGTCTGTCTGAAAGGATATAGCACATGTACGTAATAGGTTCTCATTAATTCGTATTTATAAGGCACTGTTGAATCAGATTTTTTTTAAAAATTTCAATTGAATTGTGATTTATTTTTACAGGTGACAGCGTTTTCTCCCTCCATCAGTCGTATTTGGTAGCAGAGAAAAGCGTGCTTCCAATCATCAGGGACACCTGTAGGGCCCTGTACAGAGTCCTGCATGAGGAGTACCTAAAGGTAGGTGTTCCTATATAAAAACCTCATGTCCATGTGATTCTTTATATATAGTCTGTCGGTCATATACCTGGTTCCAGAACGGGTCTAAATATGTCGTATAATTCTTTTTTTAATTTATAGTGGGACAATCATGAAAAATTTTCCTTCTTTCTTATCTATGATACGTAAATAGCTGAATAAATTATTTCAGTGGATGAAATGTGAATAAACCTAAATTTTTACTCTTTTCTTATGTCTTATTTATTTTTAGACTCCAAGGACAGAAGCTGAATGGAGGGCGGTCGCGCAAGGATTCCATGACAAATGGAATTTTTCTCATGTGCTGGGGGCGGTGGATGGCAAGCATGTGCGGATCAAACATCCAAGAAATTCAGGATCCGAGTATTACAACTATAAATCATTCTACAGTATAGTTCTCCTTGCTGTAGTAGATTCGGACTACAAGTTTCTCTATGTAGACGTTGGAGCTGAAGGAAAATCATCCGATTCTTCCTTGTGGTCAGACTGCCAATTCAACACTGACATCCAAGATCCTGCCAACCCTTTGGGTATTCCCCCCCCCAGGAGATTTCCCTGGCCATCAAGGAGAGATGAATTATTTTTTCATTGGGGATGATGCTTTTTCATTATCTCCACAAATGATGAAGCCATTTCCTCAGGCCAAGCTCAGTCTAAAGCAGCGAATCTTTAACTATCGTGTCTGCAGGCCAAGACGAGTGGTGGAAAACACCTTCGGAATTCTTTGCACCCGATTTCGCATCCTCAGACGAGAGATCGACATGGAGCCAGAGGGGGCTAGGGACGTTGTGATGGCAATCATTTGTCTCCACAACTTTCTCAAATCTAAGGTTCCTAACTACTACACCTCTAAACCAGAGACTGACTGGGAGGACAAGGATTACAACCTCCACCGTGGTGAGTGGAGGAAGGAAATTGAACTTGTCTCCACCGACCGACGTCTCACAAAAAAAAATCACTCTCAGTATGTCAGGCAGGTGAGGGAGCGCCTGATGTACTGGTGTCTCACTAAAGAAGGCGAATGCCCCTGGCAATATGAAGCAGTGCTGAAGCCTCTCTTCTATGGCAACTGAACAGTGTGTGTTATATTGATATTCTAGGTACCTTGACTTTGTCTTGCTTTTGTGTACATGTGACATCAAATGAGATTTAAGAACGACCGATGGAAAACAAAGTACAAGACAGAATCAAAATGTCATGGTGGATCTGCTTTGTGTACATGTATGATGATTTTTATATTAAAGGACACAAGAGAAAATATTTAATTCAAGCAAGAAAGTCTAACTTTATTACGAATAAACAACTGCAAAATAGATACATAGAACTGTTTTGGTGCCTTTTTGATACAACATTTACCTTGGCCTTCACTCATCAGACTGTCCAAAAAATTGTCTGTCAAAACTTTTAACCAACTCGAATTCTTTTTTTGTACATTTTCATATACATGTACTAGTAGGATACGCAACTACAGTTGCCTACAAGATAACCTACAGTCATCTCGTGTTCATAGTATATAGATAAATGTCAGCAAAGCCACATGCTATATTGATACCTGAAACATGCAAGAATCGTAATGTCAGATCTGATTAGTCCACAGCGTGCGATTCTGTAATGAGGTCTTTCAGACCGATATTTGTTGTCCTTCTCCACGACAATGTATTTGCACAGGTTCAAACATGTTGTGTATGACTGCTGTGATCTAGTTTTATAATGGACGGACCACATAATAACACATGATATCCTGTGAAATATTATATGTCTTGGATAGACTTCATCAGATTTATCTTTGTGCACTTCAGCTGTGCTGAGATCGGTCTGATTTCAGACAAGCAGAATCAAAATAAAGTATCCAGTTCAAAAGATGTAAAAGTACTTTGATTATTCATTAACTAGAGTAAAATAAGAACACATGCACTAGCCTGTCACGGCTACTCTTCTTCAGCAACTAATCACAGTCCTTATCAGAAATTAGTTGCTATGCAACAAAGTTTAAGTCTGGGATAAAAGTTGAAGTCTGGGATAAAATAGTTAAAAGTAAATGATTCCCTCTCAAAGTGGAATAAAGAATCATTAAACAAAAATCTAACTAATACTGAACAAAATGATCCAACTTTTTCGACCGATGGAGCAGAGGACTGTCAGTGGTTTTCAGATATTGAAAAATAAGTCCTATCGCAAATCATATTTCTTTTAATTTTCATCGGCCTCTATGGCTTCAAATAAATATTGTGTGAACTGCATCATCACTTTCCTCTTTTTCTTGGGAGTGAGTTCACGCAGGTGAGGGACAAGGGTTTTCACCCATTTTGTGTCTGCACAGTCGGATTCATCATCTGCATGAGTGTGACTTGCCATATCTCTTCCTAGATTTGCCAAACCCTCAGTCATTATAGCTAGCTGGTTAGTTTTTTCTGTTAAGGTCTTCTGAATATCCTTCTTCTCATTCGATTTTTTTTGCTCATTGACCCGCCAATAATTTGTACCTTGCTGCATGAACCATTCTGTATTGTCTATATCACTGTAATCCGATGAATAATTCTTTTGAAGACGTTCCTTCTTTCTCATGGCCTCCGACTGCTGTTTCTTTCTGGCTTCCATTTCCTGTTTCTTTTTTATTTCTAACTCCTTTTTTTTCAGCCTCTATCTCCTCTTTCTGTTTTAATTTGGCATTAGAGACAGGATAAGAGATGGTCGGTTTCTTAGCTTTCTCAGCCACTACATCCGCTTTGCTTTTACTACTTTGCCCTTTCACAGGTGCCTTACCTCCACCCTTCCTAACCCCCGACATTGAGGCAACCTCCTTGGTCTGTTTTTGTTGCCTAGGCGACAGACGGGCCGACTGAACTGGTTCGAAATCGTCCTCATCATTGTCATTGTCAGTGATATCAATAATTTTTCTAGACAGTGCTTCCTTCTTAGATAAGATCTTTCTCTCTGGAGGCTTACTCCTCTCTATAGGAGGAAGTTCATCACCCTCGTCCATCTGTGTCAGATCAACAGCCTCCACCACATCCTTGGATTTCACACCCAGCGTCTTTGCAGCAGCAGAAGTCTGAAATATATATATGACATGATAATTTATTTACCTGTAATGTGCCAAAGAAATGTAACAAAATAAATCTTAATTCATGTACTATACAATATAGAAAATAAGGCCCAACATACAGAAAAATATGTGACCCCAATAACCAGTCGGTCGTAACGGAAAATTTCTAATGTTTCTAGTTCATGATGTACACTCACCAAAATAAAACGTGGTTTTTTGGACTTTGGGCTAGACAAGTCCCTTATCCTCTTTGGGCTTTCATCTGGAGTGTCATCGGTAATGATCAACTTCCTCTTGTAATTTGACACAGTTTTATGCGACGCTGGTTTACCCCTCATGAAACTACACAACCTGAGAATCTCTTCCTGCCTGTCTGTAGTGTCTCCTCTGCCAGATCCACTAGGGTGGTCTTTGATCAGCTTAGTGTACTGCGTCATCAAAGTATTCATGCGCGTCCTGACATCTTTTGCTGGCAAAAGACAAAAAAGAATAATTTATGATCCTATTGTTATCAGAAGCGATTCTAAAGTGATACTGTAACTTACATTTTCATATATATACAACAAAATTAAATTGTTTTGATGAAAAGTACAGGAACTGAAGAAAAAATAAAAAGCTTTATACAGAAGTCAGAAAGCTACTCACGTTTCACATTCAGTATAGCTGCAAATCGGCGTATGGTGTCATCCCTCAGATTCGGATCTCTATGCTGCTTATGGCTCATGACATATAAATGTCTTTCTTCTGCCCACAATTGGCACAACTCCTTCTCTTTCCCACCCTTCCACAAATCTTTTGACGGAGTATCTGGCACTAAGTTCTCTTCTTTGCTATAGTCAATTTCGTCGGGATCATCAGCCAGATAATCTGATCCGATTCCGACCTTGAGGGGGGTGTTTTCCATCTCGCTGTTAGTAAGTGATCGTTCTAGTTGTTTTTTTTCAGTTTTTTCTTGTTATAAGCAGCCAACTTTTTTGCTATTTCAGCCATCTCTTGTTTCTCTGCCTCGTCCTCTGAGCTATGTTCACCCTCATCATCTCCATCCTCATCAACGTCATCATCATCACCATCTCGTCCTCCAGACTTTGGGGTGGAAGTTAGTCGGTCGGAATGACCATAAGGGTTAGAAGTCAGTTCAAAACTAACTTTTCTCCCGAGGTACTCATCTTCTCCACACGATTTCTTGTCAGAAAGGTATGGCGTGGCGGGTCTATTGTAAGGGGTTTTTCTGTTTGAAGGAGTCACAGCATTACCCTCTTCATCTATATTATCATCACACTTGTCCTTTGCAGAATCGTCCAATGTCACTGATTTTTTTCTCTTGGTAATCTTCTGCGTCTGTGTTTTCTGGTAATCACTGTGTGAGTCACCTTCTTCCTCATGGAAGTGGTCCTCTAACTTTTTCAATGGAGAAGGTCCGCTCTCTGCACATGAAGAAGTTTTCTTGACTATGTTGGCCGACGAGCTGGAGGACCCCTGGAGATGAAAATGAAATGAATTTATAAATTTTTTTCTTTATACAAAATATACATGCACAGCACAGTACTTAGGGATTTGACAAAAGTTGTCGTACAGCAACGTGTAGAATTAATAAGGCCGTGATAAATAACAGAAAATGTGTGTGTGCCATCGGCTTAGGAAGTCAGTTCTAAAATCTTATGGGCTGGGGAGGTACAATGAGGGGGGGGAACGCCACGTCATAGGATTCATCAAAACGCCTAGATTTTAGAACATAGGCACACCCTAACATGAGATAAAATGTAAATACGGTTCTCATTGACAATTAGGACTGTGTTCACCTACAGACAGAAAATCTGCCTTCTTCACATAGGGTAGCGGTAGAAATATTATAGACATATCACACCGAGCGAAAACCTACCTCAGATGCCTGTTTTTTCCTTGGACGACCGCGCCTGCCGAGTCCGACCGGTCCAGTTGGGGGTGGTAAGTCGTCAGATGTGTCTGTTTGCGACTCCCTGTGATGCTCTGTTCTCTCATCTTCTTGTTCTGTAGGTTTCGTTCGACACCTCCTTCTAGTCATCGTCCCCAGAGCCTTTCTTGTTCCCTTCTTACCCATGTCGGCTTGATTTTGGCGACCAGCCATTTTGATCGGAGTACGGACAAACCAAAGGTCACATGACTGCATCGTGATGCGAACGAGCAATGCGCCACCTATCGTATGAAAGGAGAACAGGTGTTTCCATACTAAAACGGTAGATGGCGTAGCGGTATGTCGGTCGGTCGGAATATACTAATAATTTATGATTTTTTATAAATGGTCGGATAAAGGGTAAATGGGATTAAATCGGTCGTACTTCCTCTAAATAGAACTCGGATCAATGGTTCCACAGTCATTAATCGGTCTAAATAAAATTTAGAATAATCTCTCTTCAGTTATTTTCGATCGGTCGGGTGCAAATCGGTCGGAATAAGGACTGTGGAGCCAACTTTTGGTCCAATCACTCGGTCTAGTTTCATGGGAAAGGAGTCGGATTACAGCTATTACGACCGATTTTTCTCTGTGGAACCAGCGCTTAAGTTCCTCTAAGCTGAATACCCACAAATACCTTTAAGTCAGCTACGTGCTTACCTAGGGCAGATTAACCTTAAGACTACCGTTCCTGTACAGGTTTTCAATCAGGTATTTGCAGTTGCTAATATCTCTGGAAGTTTTGGATCTTCAGACTTCCAAAATACACTGAATGAAAGATAATTATTTTATTTCTAGTTTATCACCCTTACCACAAACATTCCATTTAGCTCAATTTCACCTTGAGATGACCAATTTGCACTTAGAGACGACCACTTAATATCCACCCTTTTGATAAAGCCCTTTTGATTAAAACCTCAAATTAAGGATTAAACAAGTTCCTTAAACATATATGAAATAAAATGGCATTGTTAAAGATTCTGCACCATAAGAAAAAAATATGATTTAGATTGGCTAAAATAAAATGGAAATTGGAACAATGGCATGTCCATTAATATTGTGAATCTTATCAAAACAGAGGTGATAATGCTAACCCTGCATTGAAAAAGCTTTGTTTTAACTGTGCTTTAATCAATTTGAAATATGTACTATAATAACCCAGCTCTTGATTTTATAGTAATGCTCTCGGTATCACAAACTTACTCTACATACTTCTAGTAGTAGGATTCCAGTAAAGGTTGAAATGTGTGTATTAGAACATCATCCAGGGAAATTGTGTATCCAAAACTGTTCTAAATATGAATCTTTTGAATGTAATGCTATATTATAAATGGTATCTATTAAATGAAATGCATAAATAACTCAGTAAGAGAGGGTCTGCCCAAGGTGAAATTGTGGTCATCTCAAGGTGAACTTGGTATGTTCTAGGAAATAAGTCCTATACAGAAAGTATTTAACATTTCTGCACTTTTCCTTATGCTATCATTTAGCAAAGATATTTATCTAAGCCTAGAGTCAAAATGTTGTATGTGTGAGCACTTGTCATCTTCAAATTATCAAACAAAAGTTGGAGAATTCTGATGAAATGACCAGCTGGTCATGGTAAAAATCATTCAAACATGGGAACTTTAGGGTATTATCATGCAATGGCAATTGCTTCATATATTCCAGGACATCATTCTATGGGGTACTATAAAACCTCTATTTCAATAATATTAGGGTTTAAGACCAATTCGCTACATGTGAAAGTGAGAAAAACAAGCTGACAAGTGGTCGGCTCTAGGTATGTGGTCGTCTTTAGGTTAATCTACCCTATGTATATACAGAGAAAATGCCAAACTAGGTCGTGTATTTGGATAATGGCTGAGGTTATTGGGTCACTCTGGGTGTCGTAGTGCTGCTGTTTTACCTACCGTAAAACCTCACCTATAAGCCTACCTCACCTATAAGCCGAACCTGACTTTGAGACAATAAATTCGGCCTATAGGTGAGGTGTTACGGTATAGCCATAATGTTCATTATAGTTTAACGCTCTAAAAGGTAATTGCTGAATCTAAACCTACCAGGGATCATTGTAGAAAACTGAAAAGTGAGTGAGTGAGTAATAGATGTTTAACGCCATTTCGACAGCTAAGGTCATATTCATGGCGAGAACTACATTACACAAATTCAGAGGAATGTGTCGGTGCCCGCGCATATGTGCACCACACACATCCTGAGGGGATAGGAAAGAGGAGAAATAGACCCTTTTAAGTGGGCGAGGGAAGCCCAAACTGAAAAGTGAACCACACTGTAATCGTACTGCAGTGAGGCAGTGTAGCTTCTACAATGGAGTCCGAGATGGCAGTGTGGTGGTACAAGGAATCTCCGTGAAGAAAATGGATCTCTTGCAACATTGGGACAAGGATTTCACTGTTATTCTGACGATATCTTAAGGTGTGTATATATATATATATATATATATATATATATATATATATATATATATATATATATATATATATAGATAGATAGATAGATGGGATGTATACATGCAGAATCCCATTCCTATAGACATACTACTACATGTACGTCTAACATGGTCGTAATCGAGTGTTGCCCTCCCCTTATTGCTGGTAAAATCTGTATTAAAATTTCATTCTCACTGATCAACACATCAGGTCCATTTACTTGCAGTCTAATGTTCTAAGCTATAATAATGGAAGCGTATTTTGCAACCAATTTGTTGGATTAGCTCCGTGTCCTTCAATATAGAATTTCCCATTTGGTTATTAAAAGCGATGCATCAATTTGCCAAATTGCATGACTTCTATGCATGTATAGAGACGATTTACGCAGTGGGGAGGGTATTGTTAGATTAATTTTGTTCCCATTTTAATGGTAGTGAAGTGGTTCAGTGCATCTATGTATCATGGTAGACCTATAGGGTTGATACACCCCAATTGTCCATCACGATGCAGCAATGCATGATTGGGAAATTATTACTTCATCTTTACAACAAAGATAAAGGGTTTATCTATGCATTATTTTATCCTTGTTGGTAGATGGGGCACTAATGGATCCATATACCTCATCACTACTCTATGATGCTATATGTAGGACTATCTAAATTAATCCTTCAAATGGTGATTGATTGATTGATTTGTGTTTTCAGCACTTTAGCGGCACTAAGTGGCTATCCCATGCTTCACAGGTTGAAAATTTAACAGAGGAATGTGTCAGTGCCCGCGCATATGTGCACCACACACATCCTGAGGGGATAGGAAAGAGGAGATATAGACCCTTTTAAGTGGGCTAGGGAAGCCCGCCTTCAAATGGTGAGTTCTTGCATTATGTAGGGGTTATTGTGCGTGGACAGTCTTATAAGCCTTATAGGCCCCTTGTGCTGTACACCCATTTCAGGACTGTCCAGGTATAAACCAGCTTAAACCTCAGGTGTCATACAGCCTGTTGTCTATATACTGGCTACACTGCCCAACGAGGTGTTTATCTCACTTATGCCACACTTGTGACCCACTCAAAACCATGCATTCACAAGCTGGGGAATGGGGGAGGGTGTGTGTGCTCAGTGGACCGCATCAACTTACAGCAGCTATATGCAATATATTACCTGTGCTTTTCCATTGTTTTCCCACCCATTTATCCTGTACAATTTATCCTGTGAAAGTCAATTGATATGGTAGTTGTACGGATAAATTTGAACAGTTAGGTCTTAACAATGACCTTGTAGAACATGAACAATAAAATGAGGTAATGTGATACATGTTAATGTGAATGTCTATAAGTGATACCAGTAGTTGAAAATGAAACCCTGTGGAGTAGGTGGGTGGGTTCAAAGTTTACCTGGGGTGAGCCCAGTTCAGCCATTCCCACCAATTAAATGATTACTTTCAACTTGACCCAGTTCAGCAATAGGTATTTAGTAATCCAATGACGACCTTATTTGGGCTTCCACCTGACACACTATACACATGGTCAAGTTCAAATGCTCAGGATGAAGAGGGGTGAGGAGATGGCTTATAAAGCTTCACCTGCTAAATGGTACATTAATTCACTATGCGCTTTGCTGGGCATGATGCATTAATGCAGCCCAGGTGAGTAACTCCCCTGTGCTGCATCCATCCCTGGTTTATCTTGATCCTGACCCTATGGGGTTAACGCCCCCCCCCCCCCCAGAGACAGAGACAGAAAGAGACAGACAGAGACACAGAGACAAGCAGAAACAGAGAGACAGAGAGAGGGGGCAGGCAGGCATGCATGCAGGCAGACAGACAGACAGAGACGCATGATATGAATAATTTAATTATTTCTTTTACATTAAAGGTCACAACTGGAAACATACCCAGCCTCAACCCCTAAAACTATCCTCTCCCCATTTTTGAAATATGGTCTCTCCCATATTGACTCAGGTGCATAAATCAATACGCCTATCAACATGTGCTACTTTGTCCCCTGGCCATCTCGCCATCCCCTCATCCTACCTATATTCTGCCTGCCGCTCAGCGGCTGAATCCTATAAGGGTTTGTT
Organism: Acholoe squamosa; assembly: GCA_949317995.1. NCBI lineage: Eukaryota > Metazoa > Annelida > Polychaeta > Phyllodocida > Polynoidae > Acholoe > Acholoe squamosa. The sequence goes on from OX439050.1 coordinate 27,453,601, forward strand.
TGGGCATTGGCACAGTGGCAGCACTGGTGGATCCAGGATTTTGAAAAGGAGGGGTTGCACCCTTTATCTTGATTTTGTTAACGTTGAATCAATGACTTAACGTTGATTCAACATCGAGTTTATATACCACATCTTCCGTCCCCTGCCAAGTGTACGCAGAAGAAGGCTACTTTTAAGGGTCATTTTTCGTACTATAAACAGTATCAATCAATCAATCAATCAATGATATCGATTTTAATATTGATTCATCGTTGACATGTCAACTAAGAATCACCTAACAAAGTTGAATTCAACATAGAAATACAAACGTTGAATCAGCACTGATGGTTAGATGTTTATTCACAGTTGATTTGATTATGTTGTGCCCACTTTCAAGTTCAAACATATTTCAACCCTAAATCAACTCTTGATATGCAAACATCGGCACTGTTACTTCAATGCTGAATCAACGTCGATGTGTCCACTGGGAAATGCAGCACTCAAGTTGTTTAACTGACAATGAAACTGAAATTCTTTTTGCTGATATCCAGACCTCCATGACTTTACAGTTTTGAGGGTCCGATCATGGAGGGCGGACCATTAGGCATAAAACATGGTGGACCCATAGAGAAACCCACCACAGTGCTGTAGGATTAGGGTCTGCTGTACCAGTTGTATACCAGTGTATACGTGACCTTACTATGGTTAGTGCCTGTGTGTGTGTGGGGGGGGGGGGTGTGCTGAGACTGGTTAGACTGGTGCGTTATGGCCTAGAAATCAGCATCCAAATATGTAATAACAGTGGAGATGAAGCCTAATTCTATGGGCACTACTGTATAATTATTAACTGTAAATTGGACTAGAGCAATATTTGTATAAATTTCAGTATTTTCCCTATATGTTGCCCCTTTGTTACCAAAACCTATATCAAAAATCCCTAATGAGGCAGACTTTCCCCCGAAGTCCCCCCTCCTTCAGTGATACCTTCCCAGGAAAAGGGTGTGAGCAGGAGGTTAAAAACATCCACTGGGGGTGAGGTTGGGGTGTGGGGGCCAAATTCACGCCCACTGGCGCAATATGTAGGTGTGGGTGAGGTCACGTGACATAGGGGAGGTGGGTGTTGGAGGGGGTTTGATATATTTTGATGCAGGGTCAGGCGGGAGGGGGCTGATCTGCCATGGGGTGTGGTTTTGTAGGCCTATAGCTTTATTTGTGTGACACCATCATTTATATTGTCCACTTGTATTCCTATCCTCGTCTCAGGCTCTCTCTGGTAGGCACATTTAGGGGTGCTGAGTAATGCTCCCTTAGTGTATCTTGAAGTTTGAAGCCCATTAGAACAGATTAATATTCTCTCCTCTCATCTTGTCTTGACTCTCCTGTATATCTGAAAATAATAAAAAAAAATATGTAAAATCAAACAATAAGAAATATATCGTGCAGTACATACATTACTGGAAGCTGGTATGGGTCTTTATACTAGAGTGCCTTTTCTGATGTATCTGTATGAGGGCACAAGAAATATCACAAAAACACAAGACTGATAAAGGACAGTACCTACCCAACCAACATCCTTCCTCCAGTAGTTGAACCTTGTAACTGACTACTTCTTCACAAACAAAGAGATTTCAAATTCAAAGATTGACCAATCAGGTGAGAGGGAAGTATCAGGCCATATATTTGGTGTGAGCTGGGGGTGAGTGAAGGTGAGCCCACATGGGCTCACACAACAGTGGTCACTCACTGAGCAATGCTGGGTGAGGGAGGGTGAGATATCAATGAGCTCACCCCCAGCCCACCCCCTCTCATCCCACCTCACTCCATCTCACCCCCACCCCACCCCCTCTCGTGCATGGAGTGTGTATGCAAGATAGCCATGCCCCGAACTCCGTCACACCGTAGCAGCCACACCCCATTTAGCTGGGTTATGACGTGGCTACACAACTCAGTACTAATAATTGTTCTGAAAACCCTGTATAGGCAAAAAAGCAAATATTGAGGGCTGGTACTGGGGTCATTGGTCAGTGGGGGAAAAACGTTATTTAACCTTATAAACGTTTCACAAAACGCTGATGTATAAGTTATCTAGAGTCAATCTTTGTATGTCAATCATACATTTCATTTCCGTTTTTAAACCTTTTCAAGCTCTCAGGGAACGTTATTTTGAGGTGATTTAACCTTTTTTGTTTGCAGGGAATATATTACATTTTAGGTCTAAAAGGTTAGTCATAATGGAATTGCATTGTAACCAAGTTGGTTGCATAGAATTAGATTTAATACTACTACCCAATATGTCTGCTATAATCCAGTCTTTTTTTATAACCAAGTTTCACTGTGTAACCCCTTATCCTGATACCTGTGCCAACAAAGCCAACTCACTCACCCCCCCCCCCTCCAACGTCATAGCTGGAGGTGGCACCCCAATACAACAGGAGGGTGTTGCTCCTATGGGAAAATGTAATTTTGCCTAAGAAGTGCTTCGCCTGCACCAGTCTCTTTTTTTCTGTAGTTGCACACAAGTGGTCATCACAAGAGCACATAGAAGAGTGTGTGACAAAAGTAGGTATCTCATGATGTAGCACACCCTATTTTTAAGCAAGGCAGGTGCCTTTTCAGACTTGAATTGTGAGTGGAAGTTAAATGGTGAAGCAGAGCATAACTTCTTTCTATAGGAGGGCACCTACTCCCAGCACTATTTAGCATACGAACAACACCCTCCAGCTGCAGTTAGCAAGACTAGCAGCCAATTCAGGAACGTAAAGAAGGCGTTAGGTCAAGGCTTTGGTTCTCCTACTATGAACAGTTATGGTCCTCATGAAAGGGATTTATCCCCGGGATCAATCACACTTAGGATTTACACCTGCCAGCTGTGTTTCTTGCAGTAAATGGAATAGAGGCAACCAGGGGAGTTAAATGCTCTGGATAGCATTGGGCTTGCAGTCAGCGTGAGGGCCTTTTGGATATAACGGTTTGTAAAAAAAAATACAAAGAAACAGAACGTGAAGATATCATTAACTTTGGTGAAAATGGACATTGGATCATATTCGATTACGAGCGAAGTACCTGGCTTGAAATAAATATACATGAGTAAAGTTTCCTCAATAAGGATTCTAGCATATCCGGAACATGTTAGATAAACTTATAAGAAAGGTCTCGTTCACTTTAAAACTTGGAAGAAATTAAGAGTTTGCTTTAATATCACCCAAAATCGGCCACATATGCCCATAAAATAGACTCTCTATCGTTCTTTGATGATAATACATGCTTCAAGATAATAATATAGATAAGTAGGACTTTGGATCCTATCCTTAACACAGATAAGATTTAAAACCTTTCCAGTGCCCTTCTACTTCCTGTCACCCACCTGCACCTATGGACAATACTAGAATTATTTGGAGTCATTAACACAGGCCTGATTCTAAGTTGTCAATCAATGCCAATTGACCTGAGGTACTTGGAGAAGAGGGACAAGACTAGATTAGTGACTCAGCGTGTGTCAACCCAGATGCTTTGTTCGGTGACAGCAGCAGCATCAGCATCAGAATGAGGAGGAGCAATAACATCAGCAGCACCAGCCGCAGCAGAGTCCACCCACAGCAGCAGTAGAATTAAGGAGGACAAGGCCTAGAATAGATCTAGCTGCGCTGCTACTACTAACTGACGCCCCAATGACCAAAAGGCCTACAATCCTACATCCACAGCATCCTATTCAAGCCACAGGAGCTATACCAAGGGATATACGATATTTGTGATACCTTGTCCTATTTAGGATCTAGGCAGAAACCTTATTCGGGATCTGGACAGGGTGTACGTGATCTGTGGTGACCGATCCGGGGATAGGGAGCGGCACTGCTATCGGAGACTTCTCAAGGACAGGTCATAGTGCCTAGACCAGGGAGAACGACAGGGAAAGCCACCGACGACCGCAGATAGAGAGGAAAACAGGGATAGGAGGCAAAAACGTGAGAAGAAACATTTGAAGACAGAGAGAAAACACTGACAGTTACGAGAGGAAGAAAAGCAGAGCCAGATAGAGACAGAGAGTGAAAAAGACAGGGATAGAGAAACAGAGAGAGAGAGAGCAGGAGAGACAGAGACAGAAAGACAGACAGAGAGAACGAGAGAAGGAGATATAGAGTTAACGCGACAGAAAGAAAGCAATAGAGATTAATTCAGACCACTATACTACTACCACCGCTACTATACTTAGCGTCTATTGAGCGTCTGTCCAGCGTTTCCCTGTCACCTTGACAGCACATCAGTAACCATGGTAACCTATGAAGACATCCTTTCAGCTGCCAAACGCATCAAACCCTTTGTACACAGGACACCTGTATTCACCAATTCATACATAGACAAACTGGTAGGACGACAGGTCTATTTCAAATGTGAGAACTTCCAGAAGACAGGCTCCTTCAAGGCAAGAGGAGCAGTCAATGCTGTAAGTATACTCTGAATATATTTTTGTGATGACTTGATTTTGATAATTATTTCACACTGTGTTATAACATGTGTATCGTGATTCTCACTTTCAAACCAATTGCTCAGGGTAAATGGGGAAGTGTCATTTAACACCTTAAAGTCCCGGTCCACGTCAATTGTTTCATTTGAAACAGGCTAATATTTTACAAATTTGGTGCAAGGAGAGCCTGAAGATACTCCAGTAAAATTCCTGATCCCCATTTCACTGGCATTTTAAAGCAGCACTACGACTCAGTCAGTAAACTCGTCCATATTTGTCTGAGCAAACCCTTCCCTACTTGTATATTTGATGTACGCACACAGTCAAACATTCCATAACCCTCTAAGTGGCGTATACAGTGTATCAAAAAGTACATTTGTTGTGATGCATAAAATGATGCATCTCTGCATGGCAGGTCCCTTGCAATAGATGCACCGATGCATCATGTATATATATATATACATATATATATATATATATATATATATATACATGTATATATATATATATATATATATATATATATATATATATATATACAAAAGGGATACCCATACAGGGGTAGACACTAACTTTTTTGGCCACTGGCCACCCGGGCCCGTAAATTAAAAGATCTATGGGCCCGGAGCTAAATCTGCGGGCCCAGAGCAACTAATTTACTTTGTTTTAAAGAGAAAAACTATAGGTATCTTTCATTAATCCACACTAGTCAGAATGACCACATTCTTACCGATTTTATCTTTCCAATGGTATATAACATGCCTATATTCAGATAAGTCCCGTTTGATAGAGCTCTCTATCAAATTCTGTGGGCCATCCCGGGCCCACAGGAAGGCAATTCTTGAGAAAACTATGGGCCCACAACCAAAACTACGGGCCATTGGCTCCCGGGCCAGTGTTAGTGTCTACCCCTGCCATAGGAGTGCCCACAGGTTATTATTTCTGCTTGCCTGTGTGCTAAAATCCCCAAGACTGAACATAATGCTTAAACATAATCCTTACGTATACAGAATTCGGAAAGTGCAAGCTTTAACACTGATATTAGTTCACTATATCACCCTGACTGACCTGATCATGATAGGCATATAATGAACAAGTAATTAATGGATATGTCATGACGCATGACTGATATCAAACAATAACAAACAACGAGGGGGCAAGCATGTTGCATGTTATTGTTTGATATCAGGCACAAGTAATGACATATCCATTAACTACTTAATTTATTACACGATTAATCAATAGATAATCAATAGAATATGAATAAATTAAATTTGAAAAAACATTCTTCACCTCCCCATGGGACTCAAAGCCTGCCATAGTGTGTGTATACACAAGGTTTGACAGCTTGCACTGTGAAAAAGATGAACTAGGCCAGGACACGAACGCCTGCACCTGGGGTTTGGAGTGTGACTCGCTGACCAATATACCATTGGTAAACACGTCGGCAGTTTGTCGCGCTCTCTTACTGGTGTGATTGCCTCTATAATTACAATGCCATTCTCACCTTGCACATGCGAAATGCTGGGGTCGCTTCTAACCAAGCCCAACCTATGACATTGTATATATATACAGGCAAACACACACACTTTCTCATCAGTCCCTGTGGCGCAATGCATAGGGAGCAATTCACAGAGGAATGTGTCAGTGCCCACGCATATGCTTCCAATCAGGAGGGTATAGGTCCGACCCCTGCCCTTGGCAATAGAATTCTCGTAGGTTTTAACATGTGACATATGACATGTAAGGTGTGCCTGATATCCATGGATAACAGGCAGTTGGTGCCTGATATCCATGGATATCAGCACATCTTACAAAGGTCATGATGCATGCATCATGATTCAGGGTTCTCCACAGGATGAAAAAGCACACAGGTACTTTTAGAACACTAATGTGCAATGGCAAACCGCAAAGACAATTCTGAAAATTTAGATGATAATAGTCCCCAAAAACGATGGTTGGTTGAAGTTTTGAGGGAAGAAAACTTCTTTTGGGCCTAACTTCTGTTCTAATAGACCAATTTACAAAATTCAAAAAAGTATCAAAAGCTCACAGTGAGCACAAAAGCACACAGGCGGCCATTTCCAGGACCAGCACACGGGTGGCAGTGGAAAGCACACGGAAGTCCCGCCTGTGTACTTCCTATCTTTGGAGAACCCTGTCATGGCATGCAATATTGACAGGTATCAGAATGGGACTATCCAGAAAAAGCACCCAAAATCACAGAAGTCGTGTAATAAGGGACTATAACAGCACATGGCACCATGGGGATAATTTCAGCACTAGATTAAGTGGGTGAATGCCAACTAACCAACGATATGGAATACACATCATATATAGGTTAGGTATGGCAGTCCTATATTATATGTGATAAAATGAGTTGAAAATATCAATAAAACTATGCATTAAAAACTAGTTTGGTCAAATAGCAGGGACAGGTTTTTTGGTCTTTTTTTACATTTGCAAACCATGTCGGCGAATGGACACGCATAATCTGAATGAGCATGAATGTATTATATGCCATCTCTAGGACTGATGGCCCTTCTTCTATGATTCCCTTTATTGCATCTACCAATAAAGTTAAATTTGTAATAAGCCCGTCCATTTCCTCAAAATACGTTGTAACTAGTAAGACAATATCAATACTATAATTAGTATGTGTGTAACTTGTGTGTCTTACACGTGAGAAATAGGGGTTTGCTTCAGGTAACATACATAGCAATTTCATGATACCTGCAAATTCAATATGGCATTGTTAAGAAATTGATTTTCTGCAATAAATCTACAGCACTTCATCTTGCTCGTATAATGACCATGTGTCCCTTTTGCTATGGTTGGACCAATGTTATCATTGAATGTTTACTACTCTCATTCAATTCATAGTATTATGAATTGTCGAATATCGAATATTCTGTAACAAGTCCCAGGTTTACCACATTGTAATATAATAATCTGGATTTGGATTACGTCTACCAAGACCATAACTGTCAGATGGAAATGTTGATAATTGGTTTATTGATGATACGCCTTGCTTTATCAAATTATATATGTGTAAACGTGTCACAATGTTCAGTAAATGGGGAGGTTTAGCAAACCTGATGTATGTCACCTGTAGCTCAATAACACAGACGTACGAGTGCTGTAGGTATGCTATACGTCTGCGTTATATTAGGGACACAGGGGTTGCTAAACCTTACTAATATCAGGGTTAGTGAGCATCTTAGTGAACAAGTAATCAATGGATAATTCATGACGCGTACACGTGTGTTAGTGAAGGATAATTACACAAGGGTGTAGCCCAAGTGTAATTAGCCTTTGCTAACACACACAAGTCATGAATTATCCATTGACTACTTATTTTATTCCACGAAACCAATAGATAATCAATAAAATACCAATAAATTCAAGTTGAAAACAAAAATTGTTCCCCTTCCCCAGGACTCGAAGCCAGCCATTGTGTGTACACGATCGGTACATACACCTCGGCGGCCAGCAGCGGACAGCGACAGCCCCCGTCTCGGCTTGGCATTGAATGCGTCTCGCGGTTATGGTAGCGGACACACCTCGAAAAATAGTGTTTGTACACGATCAGTACATACACCTCGTAGCCCGGCAGCGGACAGCTACAGCGCACACGGCGAAAAAAAGACGCGCCCGGATCGGGACTCGACCCGTCAACCTCTAACGGTTGAGCGCAATGCACTAACCACTAGACCACCACGTCTCCTCCTTCAGCGTCCATCTCGGCTTGGCTATGTTTGAATGCGGACAGTAGGGAACAAAAATATACGCCCAGACCGGGACTCATCCCGCCTACCTCTACAATCTAACGAAGCAAACCCAGACCGTTCCACGTCAGTCCCTGTGGCGCAATACATAGGGAGTTGGATTTGGGATGTGAGACTGCAGGTTTGACCCCTACCCTGGCAATGAAAAATTCCGTAGGTTTTAACATGTAACATATGACATGGAACGACATGAGAGGCATGCAGGTTATCCATGGATAACCGCACGGCATGCAGGTTATCCATGGATAACCGCACGCCTTACAAAATTGATACTACAGCCTTCATGGTGTGCAATATTGACAGGTATGTGCATGGGAATATCCAGGAAAAGCACTGAGAATCCCAGAAATCGTGGAATAATACCTGTTAATGAAGACCCCCTCTAATTAGGCCAGCCAGTAGTATATAGGGGTAAAACCAGAGCATAGCTACAGCTACTGAAATCTGTTTGACCTACTTACAAACCAGAAGTGACCTAGTTTTGAAGGTGGGAAATCTGAAATCTTGAGCTTTGATTGGTTGAGAGACGGAAAGTGACATCATGACCTAGTTTCTTGAGCTCTGATTGGCTGAGAGTTTCAAAGGAGGGAAATTTGAAATTTTGCAATTGAAGGCGTGAGAGATGGTTACCATGACAACAACAAAACATAAACAAATGTGTTGTTGTCATAGAACAATGATGTGACCTTGACAAACATCATTTTTACCTGACACCTAGCAGATATTATTGAAACTTGTTTTAGCTAAACCTAGTGGAACCCTCTTGTGGTTGAAAAAAACAACTAGTGGCACCCTGACACCTAGTGGATATTATTGGAACTGCTCATAGCTGCGTTTAGTGGAGCCCCCTTGTGGTTAAAAATTTTAATGAAGTTTTAATTGGTTGTTGATATTTGTGTAATACCTATGGAATGTTAGGAGAGATGTGATATTGATGCAATTTAACTGTTACAACAAGAAAATGAAAATGTGTAATTAACACAACACAACACAACGCAGGTTTTTTTTTACTTGTATTTCATTTTATTTTTCAGACAACCTTGACATACGAAAGTGCTTTTACCATTAGCAGGTTTTGTACAGAAAGAGCTGTTTGCGGTTAGTAATTTTGCTCTTGTCCAATGCATCAACTTTAAGATTTTATTCCAGGTATTAAAATAACATGTGCCACTGATTTTAGCTATGTTTGCAATAGCAGGTTTTAATCAATGTCTGAGTCAGAAAGTAGGCAGATTTGTTTTTCACTGAAGCTAAAAGTCCTGAAAGGTATCCTTCCTTGAAATTTAGCTCAAATGAAAAATGACTTATGAGGTACCTCCATTTACGGGGAGAGAAGTACCTTATGAGGTTGGCCTTATGAGGTACTTCTCGTGTACCTCATAAGGTACTTTCAAAGTACCTCGTAAGGACACACTCTGAAACTGTGTGTGTGTGTACCTCATAAGGACTCTGTGTGTAACTGTGTGTGTACCTCATAGGAAGAGACAGTATAACCGTGTCTACAGGTGTACCTCACAGGACTAACATCAGAGTACCACATAAGGACCCACTGTGTAACTGTGTCTGTGTACCTCACAAGGCTAACATCAGAGTACCCCATAAGGACCCACTGTGTACCCGTGTCTGTGCATCTCACAAGGCTAACATCAGAGTACCTCATAAGGACTCATTGGGTAACTCTCTGTGTGTACGTCATAAAGACACAATGTAACTGTGTGTACCTCATAAGGACACACTGTGTGTACCTCATAAGGACACACTGTGTGTACGTCATAAAGACACGCTGTGTAACTGTGTGTACCTAATAAGGCTAACATCTGGGGGACACTGCACAACATTATACTGTAGCTCACGACCCCTATGACTAGGATAATTGTCAGGAGCAACCCACTACTGGTCAGTATAATCAGCCCCTAATATGTGAAAATAAAAAGTGGCTACTAATATCGGCTGCTATTTAGCTAAGTGTACCCCACAGGGTTCTCCAGTTTATACCATTTAGAACCGTGTATATGGCAGCCATTAATTACCTTATGTAATTCTATAACGATTTTGAAAAAGGAATATCTTTACTTGTAATCAACATAGAAACACAAAATAAAGTCCTAAAAGTACATTTTTTGTTATCTGGGAATCCATTCATGCCATTAAGAACCATACCTGTGTATATGGCAGCCATTTTGAATTATTATTGAGTTCTAATGAGTGCAGGGTTGGGAGGTATCTATCAGAGGGCGGAAAAAAACGGTAAAAACGATGGGAAAAAAATGTCCGGAAGAAATAGGGTTTGTCCGCCTAAAAGTGGAAGAAACTGGAAAAATGTCTCTAAACATTTAGAATATAACTCAAAATGTCACCATATATACCAATTAAAGTATAATAAAGATAATTACAGAGATATCTTTTCCATATCTTTAGGTGGGGGAGTTATTGGTTTTTCAAAATCATGATGGAGGAAACCAAATTATGAGTGGATATTGTCTGTTTTGTGACCTGGACAAAATTACATTTTCAGTTCTTGTCAAAGTGAGACTAACTTCAACTGTGCCCTTTTTTTTTATTCAAGTCACATAGCTTGGTGAAGATAGAGTGATTTAAACTGACCTTACACCTGTCATAAGGGAGGACTGAATTCAATAGCTATGTGGTGGTAAGGTATTTATAAGCTTGTGAAGGTTGTACAAAATATGTGATGGAAGAACCTAAATTCTGGGGAAGATGTCTGTGTTGTGAAGTGTTTGAAATTTGCTTGTTTGTTTTTATGAATACAAGACACATAATCTCTTAATTGTGTCTTTTTCTTCCCTTTTCTGAGTAAAGGCTAGATAATCATTACATAAATGTTGAGATACTGAAAGTGAGAGATGAACAACCAGGTCAATATAGAGGTGCAGTAAACATAGTCACTTCATATACTTAACTACAACCTAGTACAGAATGTAACATATAATAACTCGCTCTGATTAACACAGAGTCAAATAATATTTCTGTAGATGAAGCTATATAGTTACCCTTTCTGTTATACACAGTAGATCGAGTCTCATTCTATACAGGTTAAATACCCTGGGTTAATTACCAGACTATAATTTCAATATCTGTTTGGCACATTCGTCTAAAAACAGACCATCATCTCTTAATTGTGTCTTTTTTTCCTTTTCTAAAAGCTAGATAATCATCACATAAATGTTAAGATACTGAAATTGAAAGATGAACAGCCAAAGAACAAAGTAGAAGCCATTGCATACCAAATCATCACTTGATATCTAGAGTGTTAGAATTGGTGCTTTGGCTTGATATGGTCCGAGGGTAAGAATCGGTTCAACAGGGGCACATTGTCATGTCATCTACTGAACCTGCAGCACATTTGATACACTTATCTAAGCTAGAGCTAACGCTTTAACACTATGGGAGTGGTCTTTTGAGGGGGGGGGTGTTGTAGACACTAAATTGATCCAAATTTTGAAGGCAATTGAGTTACAGTTAAGGCTTCATGAAGAGGCAGCATACTATGCATCACAGTGCTGGTATATCTAATAGCATATGGAGTGACATGGCTGTAGATGGCATATGAGGCTTTGGTACAGACTAGAAGGGATAATTTGTGCTACTCCGAAACCTAGGGAATATCTGAAACAAAACAACTTTAGCAAATTCAGCATAAACAAGAGAATAATACCAAGAATCAAATCATACTTAAAAGACAAACATGTGCTACAAGACAAGCTTGAATCAACCCTCTTAACATTAAACATTATGATGGCCTCCCAGTCTGCGAATAACCTCTCTCAGACCATCCTGAACCCTGTAGCAGCCTAATGAGCCTGTATGTGCAACCCTGTTTTGTTTAAGTTAGACCCACCGCCAAGTTGCCACTGTGTGCAGTCCCTTTTTCCCCCACCCCCCAAGAACTGACCACCAAGTTGCCACTGTGAGCATTGACAGTGCAAGACTCCTGCTTCACTACCTCTTCTCACAAAAGAGAAATGTAGGTTTTTATTTCAGATATAAGGGGTGGTGTAGAACAAGGTAAGCTGTTTCAACTGTGGTGGTATTGCCCTGAACAGCATCCATTAGACGCTTATACCACGATTTCGGCACTTCCGGTGGGTTTATATGCAGTTTAGCCGTGCATTATTTTGCATATACCACCCTTGTGCATTTTTGAAATTTTTGGTATATACTTTTTTGGTGTCAAGTTGGACTTAGAATATTTCTGGAGACGCTGGCGGACATAGAAATTTGGTCTCGCCATTGTTTCAATGTGAAAAATCGTCCCAACTCGTATGAGGATCGAACCCCGGCCGCAGTGGTGGTAGGCGAAGGCCTTAGCCATAGCGCCACACTGAACGGTGATGAAGCTCAATGCGAAAATAAATAAGTTCTAACCTGCTATGTTTCCAGTCAGTTTTCGTATGGAATCCAACCATAACATGTTATAATATTAAAATCCCAAGAAGTTTTCGATCCATAGAAGAGGAATGCGTGGTAATTTTCTCACTTTTCTTCGATATAAATAAGAATCCATTGCTTTTTCGATCGTACGCGAGTCGCGGCCCGGTTCGCTCTGTGCGAAGCCATTGTTTTTCTTCCTTGACCTATATCTACATCCGGGCCACTGGCACTGACACACTTTCGCCGGACAAGGAGGCGGGTGGGAATGGCCGGACCGCGACTCACGTACGTTGGGAAAATCAATGGATTCTCCTTTATTTTGAATATATTGGACATAATACGTATGGAGGGATCATCTACACTATCTAAGGATATGTATCTATTAATTTGAAGACTTGTCATGGTTGGATTCCATACGAAAAGTGACTGTATACACAGCGGTACCTGTCCCGCAAGGAACAAAAACAATGGCTTCGCGCAGAGCGCTGACCCAGGCCGTATCGCTTGCTTTTACAAAATGTCTTCGCCTGGCTATATTCTTTGGATTTCAGGTAAGAAATTGATACAAAATGGAGGAAATGGTGGTATAAACCTATTAGGTCATGGATATTGGAGCCCACGGGGAGTCTATGCTGGATATACCCTCGCCGCTGCGCGGCTCAGGTATATCCAGCATAGACTCCCCTAGGGCTCCAATATCCATGATCTATTAGCTTAATATGTTCCTCCCAATTTAAATTTTAGAGAGTGTTTCCTTCAAAAACATCACAGCAACTTTGATAAAGAACGAGACAAACACTCCTTTTGTCTATCCATCCATAAAAAAAAATTGACCACAAAAGGAATTTGAGCATATTCACAATTGTAGGGGTATGGTATTTTACACTTTAACGTTCATGCACCCGTGAGACTCAGACCTAGGTCCTTCGGGTGTGGTGGGGGAATCCGGATGGCAGGTGGCAGCACCTGCCTCTGGGTTCGTATCCACTACACCAGGGGGCCTACCACTCGTCCGCCACACGTCACGTGGCCGGTCTGAGTTTCGCGGGCTTTTCCCCTATATAAGGCTGGTCCTAGCCCTAGGTTCCTCAGTAGTGGTTTACCCACTGCTCAACCAGGTTGTTACCCGAAAGGGTAACCGAATGCACTAGCAGCATGTAGTCCTCTGAGGCTGTGATCGTATGTAACGCAAGCTATGAAATAAAAGCTCGGTTGCCTACCCGGAAACTTTTCTCTCTCTTCGTTATGATTTAATCTAACTTAACGAGACGAACCACTACACTGGTGCCGTGACCAGTTGGTCTTCGGGTAAGTGCAGTCAGAAATGACTGAGCTGAGCCCAGTTAGGGGAAATGGCCCAAATCGCGAGCTAGACTCCCCGATGGAGGATGGTGAAATCAAGTCACCACCCCAAGGTACGGAGTGGAGGGATCCACTAGAACACTACCCTGATGGGTTAGAAGATGTAAGAAGAAACTTACATCATGAACTGGATGAATTTGGAGACTCCTTATTCATGCCAGGAGGTACTTCGAAACCTGCACCAATGCATAAAAGTACTGCTCAATTTGGTAAATTACCATTTGAGGTACCAAAGCCTAGTGCAGGTATGTTTGAAACTCCATACAGTTCTCGAATTAAACACCAAAAATGTGGATTCGAAAAGAACAAAATGGACGAGCTTGAAGACATGAGAGCTGAATACGAGAAGATCCAGAAGGATCTTATTACACTGACCGGAACCCGAGACAAGATTCTGACTGAAAACAAACAGTTGATATCGGAACGTCTCGATTACGATCAGAGTTGTAGACGCCAACAACAATTGTTGTTGGATCAGATGGAGAAAGAAAAGCAAGATTTTCAACTCCAGCACGAACAGTATCGTGATGCACTATATACGGCGGATCTGGAATACAGAGCCTCGTATGATGAGTTGAATAGAACTAAACAAGAGTTAAATTCAACTCAATCGGCCTACGGCAAGTATCAAGAAGAGCTGAAGAAAATAGAATCAGCCTTCAAAGATGCTCGGGAAACGTACCAAAAACAGACCGATGAGCATGAAAAACTCAAAGATCAATTGATACGCGAATCCACAGATTTGGCTGTTAAACAGACTAAAATGATGGATGATTATTCCGAACTGGAGGCTAAAGCTATCCAGATGTCAAAGTATCTAGAAGATACTGGTCGTGCAGTAGGCACTCTTGAATCAGACTTCACCGTTTCAGGAATTGCCCTAAACACGACAAGTAACCAGATGTTCTCTTTGAGGGGCAATGACGGGGTAACAGAGACAACTGTACCTCGTTATGAAGGAGTAAAGAGTCATCAGGTTAGATTTACAGATAATACCTCTATACCTCTTGGTCTAGGTACGGGAAATAAAGGGGATAATTCTGCGAGTGGAGCTAAACAAAGCCGCTCGGCAGGAAGCTCCACCTTTGACGGCGGATGGCCACAACAGTCACCTTTAGGGGGACCAAATGGCCCGTATGCCCAGTATGGATGGAATCAGTCCCAAACAGGAACGAATCCGTCCAATGGTAACACCCGGAACACGTCCGGAGGAACAACCGGACGAGCATCCGGAGGTTCCAGTACAGCTGGGGGGCAATCCGGATGTGATCAAGGATCCGGACCCTCAAGCGATCGTTCCAGGAGCAGACCCTCTGCCAGTGGGACTGGTTTCAATAATGGAAATCAGTCGTATGGAACAGGAGGAAACACTAATCCCAATAGTGGTTTCTTTAGCTTTGGTGGAAATACACAACCCACCAATGGTCCAGGGCCGGCTCCCCAAACCAGTGGATACACCTTTTCACAGGTGCCTCCATACGGAGCAGGGGGATCAGGAGGTGGAGGAGGACCACCATCCGGAGGCTTTGGAAGTACTTATGGTACGAATCCTCCAAGGAAAAAGAGACTCAGTCGCCGAGTATCTCTTTCTCCAGGGTTACAAGCGCTGCATGATTCTAATGCAGCGATTGCTAACTTAGGTGTTGATTGTTACAATCAAGGTCTGGACGATACGGAGATCATGGAATGGAGTAAGGGTTTAACCCTTACTGGATCCACGAATCCGGCTCGTAGAGTAGCTAAGATACCTACCCCCTTTAATGCCAAGAACACTTGGAAGGAGGAGTATCAAGGCTGCGCAGATGTCTTTAACTGCAATGGATGGGGTAAAGCGGAAGCTCTGCCTTATTTAGTATGCTGGTTAAAGGAAGGCGACGGAAAAGGAGCCGTGGAACAATGGAGAGATTCTCAAATAACAGGACTCTCAGCCCATATGAAGTATGATGAACTCATAGAGATTGCTTCATATTTATATGGGAATATAGTTGGAGAAGACCCTTGGCTGACGTTCACTAAAAGAACACAGAAGCCCAAGGAGTCTGCCAAAGTGTTCGGCTTAGAATGTCAACGACTGTTGCATAAAGCCAGACCTCAATGGAGACTAGATGATGAATGCTTCCTAGATGAGATGTTTAAACAATTCATTGAAGGATTGCGGAATCAAGAACACAGGACAGTAGCCTGTGAAGCTTGGAAGAATGATGCCTCTTTGACAGATTTGTTCCAGTCCCTAGATCATTATGATCGAAAGGCCCGTATCTTTGCCGGGAAGGTACCCCAACGGATGTCAGCAATGATAATCCCGGAGGGAATACCCGAAACCGATTCATCCGAATCAGGGGAACCTGACGAAGATGAAAACGTTGGGGCCATTGGCCAAGGGAACCCCCGGTACAACCGGAACTGGGGAAAGAAACCGGGTTACGTCAAGGAGAAAGTGATCACTTCTAAACCTCCTGTGACTCAACCCGATACCAAACCCACGACGGGTCCTTCTTTATCAGAGGACCTGGTTAACAATTTGGTAAAGAAGATTACTGAAAATCTTAGGAGGCCTAAGCCTGATAGGAGTGTTGTGACATGCTTCCGATGTCAGGAAACTGGGCATTATGCTGCCGAGTGTGAGGCAGATAAGCCAGTTTATAGAAACACTCGTTACCGGAGCAATCCGGGTAAGGAGGACTCAGTGAAGAAGGAAAACTGAGAGGGGGTGTCCACAATGGCAACCGGATTACCCCCAGAGTGAGTGATTGCCATGACTGCCAGCCTATCGCAGCTTGCGGTACTGGCAAGAATCCTCTAGCGATTTCGCCCAGCAGTGAAGCTAAGGAGCCTGATCAGTTCCTTACTCATGAGGCTGGGGAGACTGATAGTACACCAGGTGTCAAGAACCGGCAGAAGAACACAGAGGGGAAACCCGATATCAGTCCAGAGGGAGCGGCCAATGAGTTGGCCAGGGTGGGGTGTGCCCAGTTCCCCCCGGGTCATCCTTGTCTCGAATTCTTAAAGGGATGTGGATTTGACCTCGGCGCTAAGACGGAACTTGCTAAGTATGCAAGTAGTCCTACCTACTTGAAAGGTAGGAGGTGGTACGCAGTTGTATCTGTGAGTGGTAGATCCGCTGAGTTTCTTGTCGATACGGGTGCTAGCCACTCCTGTATTGCCAAGAGATTCTACGATCTTTTGCCTACGAATCATGAAACTTTCACAACGGAAGGAAATGCTCGTACGGCCGACGGTAGCATGATACAAACGTTCGGTAGAACATGTATGAGGTTCAGTCTACAGGAAGATAAGGACTTCATCCTTACCCCTACTGTGGCGAACATCGCGGATGATGGTATACTCGGTCTGGATTTTGCTGCATTATATGGAGCAAGGTTAGATTCCCAGAGGGGAATATTGGAAGTGAGAGACCCGTACCATCTCGAAGTACAATGTGTACTTAGGCAAGTAAGCAGTGTAGCCAGTGTAGCCCAGACTGTTAAGATACCACCAGGCACAGCCTGTGATGTCTTATGTCGAGTGGACAGACAGTTTTCAGGAAAAACTGGAGTTGTAGAGCCAGACATGGCCATGTTGTCAAGTATCGGATTGGAATCCGCTGATGTTCTAGTAGCTAACGCTGCTTGGACGGTGGTTCCTATATCCAATACCGGTAACAAGACTGTCTATGTACAGAAGGATACGATCCTTGGATCGGTTGTCTTATCCGAATTGATAGAAGACTGTAAACATGTTTCGGCACCCGGAGCCCCTATCCCACCCGAAAGGAGCCCGGAACTAGACACTCTAGTAGCCGAAAGCCATGTAGAAAGTGATGAACAACGTGAAGCTCTAACTGACTTGTTGTACAAGCACCGTAAAGCTTTTGCAGCACCGAGTGAACAATTGGGGCATACCGATAAAGTACTGCATACGATTGACACTGGTGAGAATGAACCTTTTAAGATTCCTTATAGAAGACTCCCACTAGCCAAAAAAAGGGTAGCTGAGGAGGAGATAGCTAAAATGCTTGAACAGGATGTAATAATTCCATCAACCAGTCCTTGGTCTAGCCCTGTGTGCATGGTGACCAAGAAAGATGGTAGCATCCGTTTCTGCATAGATTACCGGAAATTGAATGGTATGACCAAGAAGAATTCATATCCCTTACCACGGATTGATGAGACTATAGACTCCCTTGGAGGTAAGCAATGGTATTGCTCTCTAGACTTACAATCCGGGTACTGGCAAGTGGGTATGCATCCGAAAGATATGGAGAAGACGGCCTTTTCCAGTCATATTGGATTATTCCAGTATAATGTGATGCCGTTTGGATTGTGCAATGCACCGGCGACATTTGAAGCCATGATGGAAACTTTATTAAGTGACCTTTTATGGAAGAAATGTCTCGTCTATCTAGACGATGTGATTGTCTTTGGAAAGACATACGAAGAATGCTTGGAAAATTTAGGTATGGTCCTGGAAAGGATCATAACTAATGGTTTGAAGCTGAAACCCAAGAAGTGCGATCTTTTCAAAAGATCTATTAATTACTTGGGGCGAATAATCTCGAATGAAGGGATTAAAGCCGATCCGGAGAAACTGGATGCCGTGTCAAATTGGCAAGCACCCACGAATGCGAAAGAAGTTAGGTCCTTCCTCGGATTCTGTTCCTACTACCGGGACTTTATCCCAGGATATTCAAGGGTTGCCTTTCCTATCCAGAGTTTGTCCCACTGGACACCCGGGATCAGAAAGGAACGATTCCCTTGGGGACCCAAGCAAGACGAGGCCTTTATGAAAATAAAGGATTTGTTTGCTATCACACCTGTGTTGAGATACCCCACGGAGAATGATCATTTCATTCTAGATACTGATGCTAGTAATGAAAGCATAGGAGCCGCCCTTTCTCAGGTCCAGGATGGGGTCGAAGTTCCTATAGCCTTCGCTAGTAACACGTTGAGTAAATCTCAAAGAAACTATTGTACCACTAAACGTGAGTTGTTGGCTGTGGTGGTCTATACGAAGAAGTTCAAGCACTTTTTGTGGGGGAGTGATTTCACTCTACGGACTGATCACTTTTCCCTCAGATGGTTATTAAACTTCAAAGATGCAGAGGGGATGATAGGTCGCTGGTTAGCGCACCTATCCGAATTCGGTCTAAATCACAGCCAGATTGAACACCGAGCCGGGGCAAAGCATTTGAATGCAGATGCTTTGTCTAGAATCCCAGTGAGGAAATGTGCAAATGCTGAGTGCACTGATTGTGGAGCACACAATGCTGTGTTGGCAGGGGTTCGAGTTCTATTCGAAACCCATCCGGAACATGTCTTGAATTGGTCCTTGGAGACCATCAGGCAGTTCCAGAAGTCTGATGCAGTCACATCACGTTTGATTAAATTCCTTAATCAGGGTATCTGTCCCCCAAGACCCGTAGTGTCATTGGAGAACAGAGAGATGAGACGATTCTTAGCTCAATGGGCCGAGCTAAAAGTCCGGGATGGTATTCTGTTTCGATGGAAGAACCATTCTAATAGGAACAAAACCTTGCAAGTTGTCATACCTAGTGCTATGCGACGAGATATTATGTATTTCTGTCATGGACATAGAACTAGTGGACACTTTGGAAAGAAACGGTCTCTAGAACGTCTGACCAGACGATACTATTGGCCCGGCATGAGTACAGATCTCACCCGATGGGTGGAGACCTGTCCCGAGTGCTGTAAGAACAAACCAGGACCCGGGTTAGGCAAGCTGCCATTATCCCAGGAACTGTTTGGTGTAAGGTTTGCTAGAATAGCTGTTGACATTATTAGTGGGATTCCCCCCACTCCTAGTGGCAACACGTGTATGATGGTCGTGTCTGATTATTATACCAAGTACACCCGAGTGTTTCCTTTACCGGATCATAAGGCTGTTACTTGTGCTATGGCCTTTGTAAAAGGGTGGGTGCTGCACCTAGGTGTCCCACTCATGTTACATAGTGACCAAGGCAGAGAATTTGAGTCTAGTCTGTGGCAGGAGATGTGTAATTGTCTGGCGATCTGCAAGACAAGAACTAATCCCTATAGACCACAGAGCGATGGACAAGTAGAGAGATTCAATAGGACTTTGATCCAAGTATTGAAGTCTCTGGTAAATGAGCAGATGGATGATTGGGATGAACAATGTGAATTCGTGGTACATGCCTATAATGGCACTGTGCATTCGAGCACAAACTGTTCTCCTAATCTCCTCGTTTTTGGAGAGGATTTGATTATGCCAGCCGATTTGGTGTTCGGCGTAATAAGAATGAATCCGGAAGCCCCTTGCCAGGTGATGTTTGTAGAATCCCTACGGGATAATTTCAAACAAGCCTATGAGAGGGTTAGAGACGAGTTGCAGAAAACTGCGCGTTGGCAGAAAGTTGGCTATGACACAGGTCTAAAAGCTAGATTTTTTAATCTAGGGGATAGAGTACTGCGTCTACACCAACCTCTAGCTAACCTGAAATTAGCCAGTAATTTGGATGGACCTTTCACTATAACTCAGGTTATTAGTGATTGCACAGTGATTATTAAATCACAGCTTGGTAAATGTTACAAGTCAAATGTAGCGAGACTACGCCCATGGAGGGGGAGGGATACCTCCACCGAAATGTACGGCGATGGTCTATTGGAAGTAATGGAACAGAGTCGTGTTAAGCAACTCGAAGTGGTACCGACCCGAAAGCGAGGACCCGGGCGGCCACGGAAGGTTGCAGACCCGAAGAGGGTGGTGCCCCCTGTCGTAACATCCGGAAAGCAGGGGAAGATACAAAAAGTCTCGGCAGGCGCAGGTAAAAATAAGAGGAAAGGTCCTTCTAAGGCTAAGAAGACCTTGGAAAAGGCTCTTATGGATACCAGGTCAATAAAAGAGGCCTCAAAACCTCTTAGACGCAGTCCAAGGTTGCTACAGACTGCCGTAACCTAGCCTGTTAACACAATGAGTGTGTTGTCCTGTACTGTGTACTGTTATATGTTGTAACCTAGTTCAATGTATATTTGAGCCGGTCAAGAGTCTCTGGAAAAGGTCCTATGACAATGAACCCATGGTTTTGGACGGATAATCCGGTGGATATGCTTATGCTATCCATAAACTCCAGAATACCTAGCGAATTGTCATAGTCGAACCCTGAGTACGGACGGACGACCGATCGGGTATTGTATTGTTTTTATGTAAGGGCGCGTGACCTAATTAAGGGCACGCGGGAAAGTTGTTGACCCATTTTCGAATGGTCACGTGAGGCGCCGGTTTGATCATGCGCAGCGATTCAAGTTCGAGTATCCCGCCATATTGTCTTATTCCTGCGAAGGAAGAAGACGTGGCCGAGGGTGGTCTTGCTCTTGTTGGAGTCTGATAGCCCGTGACAGCCATATTCCGAGGTGTGCCCTCGTTAAAAGGCACCCGCCTTTCACTGGGTAAGCAGTACTCACTGCTTATCCGGTGGATTGGGATATTTTATCCCCGAACAGCCACTTCTGTCGATGGCAGAAGAGGCCGTCCGTCTTGGCGGCGGTGCCGGTGCCAGCACCCCGCCAGAGTATGGAAGTGGTTCTCCCAAGAGTCCCACTTATACATACGACGATCAGCAATACGATGCTGATTGTGATCAAATGGATCAACAAATAAATGTTGATCAGTACTTCTCTGGAGTAGACGATAGCGACGTAGAATCGTTCTACGACGCATCCGACAACTCCAGACAAGTTAGTCCTGAACGCCGAGGCGTTCAACAACAAATTGATGTAGGTGAGCCTTATGTAGCCCCTCCATCCGAAGGTTTGAGTGGAGAACTGGCAGGAGCCCAGTCTCTTGACAGGGCTCTGATGCCACCTCCCCCTCAACTGCCGCCCCGTCTTGGTGGGAGTACCTCATTCGGTGCTTTGGGACCTGCTTCTCCGGTTGACAGGCCAATGCACCTAGAGCTGCCCTTCCCAGACAGTCCCGAATGGCATGATGTAGCCGGTCCATATGACGGACGGATGTTAGCAATTTCCGAGGAAATGCTGATACCCACCTGTTATGGGACGCCCAGAGAGGTTGACGAGCGTGTTGTCAACGCAATCTGGGAATGTGCTCATCCGCAGTGGGCTAATACCTTTCCGGAGTCCTGGTTGATGGATTACCATCAGATGGCCAAAGGATTGGTAGTCCACTTATGGTTTCGTAAAGCCGTCTGGGACGCAGAAATGGCTTTCCGAAGGAATACCTCTTATAGGCCTTCCTATGTGTCTGACAAAACGGGTTACACCGGTGTCAAGGCAGATGAGGTCTCTAGATACATAGACAGAGACCAGATCCTACTGTTAAGCACAGCGGATGAGTATGAAGCAGCAGGTAACGCTGTTGTGGATTACTGTCCAGGGGTCCCTATTACGTCTCAAACCATTGAGGCAGAAGAGGCCCGTATTGGTGTGTCTCCACTAGACAGACTCGGGGTAATACAAGACCTCGTAGTACGTCTATTGGAGAGACAGTATGCACTGGCGCATCCGGAGTTAGTACCCGGACCCGCACCCGTGCAAGTAACAGCCAAGATGGCCGATCGGATGGACCGTCTCATGTCTCCTGCTGAAGCTCCTACCTTGGGAGGCGCAGCAGTAGTACCTGAGAAGGCCCTACCTGATGCAGATGTTTCCCTTAAAACTGCTCAGTCTACCCCTACGAAGACTGAGCAAGTAAAGGAGAAAGCAGCTGGTGGAAAGGGTAAAACAACCCCCACCAAAGGTAAGGGTAAAGGGAAGCGGTCAGGAACCGAACCCTCTACCAGCACGAGTGTGGACGACAGTACCCGAACCCGTCGGGTGTCTCCACGCTCGGCCAATAAGAAGGGCGCTAAGGCTTCGGATGTCTCCGGCAATGAGACGGACGCATCCGAGCCTGGCACTTCTACTAACGGCAGATCCCGCAGGAGGAATAAGAAGAAGGTTGACCAACGCAAACCTGAACCTATCGAGGTAGACGTTCAAGCTGATAATACAGAAGCTGAACCGGCTGTCCCAACCGTAAAAGTTGAGCTCGGTGTGCCAATCGTCAAGCTACACGACGTAATGGCCGATTTGAGTGGAGACGCTCAAGATGCTGCAGCCCAGGTCCTCGCGGGTCAACAACCCGTTGTGCAACCTGTGGATGTACCATCCGACCCAGAGGGAGAGGAGCCGGTTGACCCAGTTGTGGATGTCACTCCGACTGACGAGCAAGAGGCTGCTATCTGGGCTAACGCCAATAGCAACTTTGCCGACTTCATTCCTCTACACAGGGGACACCTGAAGGGGAGTAAATCCGTATGGAGACTGCCCCCTCGGATCACCTGTGAGGGGCAGGAAGATATGGAGGAGTGGCTTCGCAAGAAGCTCTCTGATAGAAAGCCGGCCAATATGTACTGGATCTATTGGGAATTCGTTAAGAATTCGCCCAATGGTCTGTACAATTATGACCAGAAGGGCAAGCTCAAGTTTGCTCTAGATGAGTACTACGGGGAGGATCGTAAGGATTGTCCCTTCCAACGTTGTACTCAAAGTGAGGGTGAGGTTGAATTCTTCATCGAGAAAGACGCGTTCCTTCGTCATCTCGTGGAGGTTCATATGCACCAGAGGCCGGAATATGTCTGCGACCGAGAGGTTGGCAAGAAATGTGCTAAATGCACAGGATGTGTCACCCCCCGACGCGGAGACATGGTCCGGCACTATGTGACTTCGCATGGAGAGGGCCTGGAGGCAGCCATAGATCGGGTGATGAAAATTCACTCCGAACTCTATGGCAACCTTAGGGGCCTCAATGCAGAGAAGTTGGCTTCCCTCACACCGAGTACGAAGCAGTTTGCGCCTACGGTTCCTGGTACTAACCAGAAACTAAAGGCTCGGTTTGCCCAGACTCCCGGGTCCGGCAAACTAGAGTACGCTCAGGAGGAGTACGATCTGTTAAACGAATGGAGAAGCAACAAGGCCCGCCGTCGTGGTGGGGCTTATGTAACTCCATCCGGAGAACAGGTCCGAAGCCGCAGGGATTACCGCCAGGGACCCTCTGTAGCAGATAGGAAGAGACAGGCGTCTGAATCTCCAAGCCGAGCCAGGTCACCACTGGAGGCGCTGGAGAGACAGACAAATGGGGGAAGGAAGAAGCCACATCTTCCATCTCCTACTGGAACTCCTTCCCATTATGGGCGAGCACCAACTCCACGAGGTGCACAGAACCCGACATTCTTTGGTGTCAGTGGACCGAGTGGCCAGTCCGCCCGGAAACACGCGCCTTTGAATGTCAAAGACCCGAAGCAGTACCCTGCTATGGGCCCACCCGGACCAGAGATGCAAATCTTTGATCAGTACGGGAGGGTCAAGCAGGAACTGCCGACAGTAGGAGGTCAAGCTCCCCGACCTACAATGAGTGCTGTGGTGAGACAACGTCCACCTGCACCATTGTTGACGGCCAAAGACCTTAGAAGGGAATTGTCACGGTTGCCCCTGGTTCAGGGATTACCAACTCAAGGCCCTTCTTCGACCACTGCTAGTGCGGTTACTACTGCGGTTGCTTCTTCGCACACGCAGGTAGCTGTCACTGCGAGTGGGTCTGGAGCACAGCTGAAGCCTCAGGGTCAGGTACCCCCACCTGGTGCTGTGGTTCATCGGCCTAAGCTGATCCAGACAGTGGAGACCTTCTTCAAGAAGGAGGACAAATTGTCTTGCAATATCCAGAGCAAACAATTTGAGACGCTACAGCACCATCTGGAAAACCTCCACCTGGACATGTATCGTCGGACCGTGTCGAGCACTCTCCAGTGTATTGACGCGATCCAGAAGTCAGAGATCAACCGAATCTCGACTCAGATCAAAGCGGATGTTGCCAAAGATAAGCAGGAAGCTGCTAATCTGCGGCAGGAGGCCCTATCCGAGAAGGAAACAGCTTCTCAGATGCTCGACCTAGAACGAGCAACGAACATGAAGAACCAGCAAAAGTTCTTCAAGGTCTTCGGAGTTATCATGGATAACTGGGACGGTACACCTGAGCATGCTTTGAAGCTGTTCGAAGCACGCCAAAAGGTGAAACTTACACCTGCTGTCCCCGCATTGGCACCTACGGATGGAACTGGTGTGAACCCCCCTGTTCAGCCACTGGCTCAACAACCGGGTCCAAACCAGCCACCCGAGGAGAACATGGAACAGTAAAAAACTGTTGCATGAAGATCGGACATAATTGTGTGTCCCGGGGTTCTATTACCCATGCATTGTTGGATAAGAAACCGTTTTTTATCCAACCCGTATTGATTCGGGTACCAAACTGTACCCTAATCCGGAAACTGAAAACAGAAGGAGAAAACAAACAAGTCACTCTGGAGGAGGAGTACGAATGCTGTAAACACCATAATTGTACTGTGCCATAATGTAATGACTGTGCCTATTATAAAATCATGGACAATTTACACTAATATGGACTTTTGAACTACAAACCGGATTTACTACTACACCACTACTATTTGTGAGCTAGCACTACAGGCATCAGGGTTTAGCTACGCCCATAGAGTCCATCAACAGTCTACAACTGGATCTACTATAACCTCCAGTTAGCTAGCACTACAGGCATCAGGGTTTAGCTACACCCACCAACAAGTTTTACTATAGCACTTCAGGCATCAGGGTTCAGCTCGCCCATACCAAGCCATCAGCAGCATCCGACTCCTGTTACATCCTCCAATCATGAAAACAAGTAACTTTGTTGATATTATTATATTGTATGTAAAATTGTATTTATAACTATATAATATCTTTTATAAAGATATATTATTATATAAGGGTACCTATAAATATACTGGGTCTGCGAATCCTAAAAGTTATTTAAGGTAATCCTAGACCTATAACTGTCTATATAGGTCATTCCTGGTCTCAATATATTAAGAGACTATAATTCTTCTGTAACTTGTAAATATAAAACACTAAGGTATAAACTGAGCTGCGTCTCAAAAGTATAAATATTTTTCTATAAAATAAGAGAAGGTCCAACGGATTTCTCTAAACTTAGTATTGTATTACTCAGGTTAATACCTAATTGTGTTCATATAGTATCAGATTATTTGTCCATATCTGATCATTAATATTTAATTCACTCTGTAAAGTAGACAGAGCTGTTAATTTAAAAAGTCGAAAATTTTTTTTCCGGGTTCAATAACCATAATACGATCATTGTTAACAACCACCGGTCCTTTTCAGGACCCTACTGTTGTCAAAACGTTACTATAAATCTGTGATAATTGTATATTTATCATTTATGGTTGTTATAAGCTAGTGATGGAAATAACATGAACGACACTCGATGCTATTATTATATAATTTTTCAGAAATAGGATAGTCTTATACTATAGCCTATTTCACATCGAGCAAGTGTAATTAATACCCCTTTTTAGTATTGTAAACAATCACTTACTAGGTTATTAATACACTGCGGTTTAATTACCCCCAAGTTATTGTCTAAGGGGGGCAGTGTAGGGGTATGGTATTTTACACTTTAACGTTCATGCACCCGTGAGACTCAGACCTAGGTCCTTCGGGTGTGGTGGGGGAATCCGGATGGCAGGTGGCAGCACCTGCCTCTGGGTTCGTATCCACTACACCAGGGGGCCTACCACTCGTCCGCCACACGTCACGTGGCCGGTCTGAGTTTCGCGGGCTTTTCCCCTATATACCCATGTAGCAAGCCCGCTCAGGGCCAAATTGGTTTTACCCGGGATAAGGTGGTTCAAAGCGGGCAGTATTCAGTACATGGGTTTTAGGTTCGGCAGATGCTGGGTTTCCAGTCAGGGCCACACAGGGCAGCCCAAATCGGGCAAACCCACTTGAGCCCATTGGGCTCCCAACGGGTTTTGTCCTCAGCATACGGTCTGGGCCACATTGGGCCGACCGATTTGGGCACTGGTCAGCTTTAAAATGGGCAACCACATTGGGCCCAGGATGGTTTCAAAATGGGCATCCCAAGATGGGTACTTAGCTGCATAAAGTCTTCCCAGTCTGGGGTGAGAGTGGGTTTGGACAGGGCAGCCTCATCTTCTGAACTGTTCTAAACTCTGTGATGAGTGTTCCCCCTCCCTCTCTCTTTTTTGTTCGTCCCTCCCCTATCCATTCCCTACCCCTTCCATCTCCTCCTCATTCCACTCAACCTGCCCTGCCCTTTCCCCCTCTCACCCTGCTCTGCCCTGCCCTTCTGTCACCCTGCCCTCCCTGGGCCTCCCTAGCCCACTTAAAAGGGTCTATTTCTCCTCTTTCCTATCCCCTCAGGATGTGTGTGGTGCACATATGCGCAGGCACTGACACATTCCTCTGTGAATTTGTGTAATGAGGATCTCGCCATGAATATGACCTTAGCTGTCGAAATGGCATTAAACATCTATTACTCACTCACTCTCACTCCCAGCCCTCACCCTGCCTTGCCCTGCCCTGCTCTTACCCTGCCCTGCCCTGCTCTCACCCTGCCCTGCTCTTGCCCTGCCCTGCCCTACTCTCATCCTGCCCTGCCCTCCTCTCACCCTGCCCTGCCCTGCTCTCACCCTTGCCCTGCCCTGCTCTCACCCTGCCCTGACCTGCTCTCGCCCTGCCATGCCCAGCTCTCACCCTGCCATGCCCTACTCTCATCCTGCACTGCCCTGGCATCTCCTTCGCTCACATGCCCTGCCCTGCCCTGCTCTTACCCTGCCCTGCTCTCACCCTGCCCTGCCCTCTCTTACCCTGCCCTGTCCTACTCTCACCCTGCACTGCCCTGGCATCTCCTTTGCTCACATGCCCTGCCCTGCTCTCACCCTGCCCTGCCCTGCCCTCATCTCACCCTGCCTTGCCCTCTTCTCACCCTGCCCTGCCCTCCTCTCACCCTGCCCTGCCCTCCCCCCCTCCCTTCCCTCCACCTCTGCTGTAGGACACTTTCCCTATACCATTAATACACAGGTAGGTTCATAGTAGGGATCCAGATATTTAATGTAAAAGGCAACACTGACTAGTCCTGGAAAGAACAGCTTCATGTCTTTCTTTGTACTAGTAGGCTTGCAAGGTGTATTTGTGGTGTGGGGGCAAACAGGTCCCACACTTGGCCAGGTATAAGAGGACTATATATAGAGGCAATTGAGAAACCAAAAATATCCCCTGCCTCTGTAGGACAGTCCATGGCAGACTCACCACAAAGTGGTTTCACAGCACTCCAGGCAGAATTCTACTACCCATACCAAACTTATTTCTTTTAGACATAGGACAACTGGAATAGACTACTAAATCAGATATGAAGTAATAATGTGCAGACTTTCTCATAGTCTGGAAATACTTAGATGTTTCTAGTCAAAAGTGCAAATCAAGGTAATCTGAGTAGTAGTGGAATGGCAACACCATTTCTATTGCACTGAACTTGGAACAAGAGCAGATATGCAGAGGTACAGTCATTATGAACTTGAAGGCTCTCTTCTCTACTCCTACATAGGGAATTAGTGGGGGAAGATTGAGGCCAGAATGTCACTTTAATGAATCAAAGTGCCTTGTGTTGGCTGAATGAGTTTGATTCAAATGAATGGTACTGCTCTGCCTTTCCACTTGGGTAGATATTGCATTTACTGCTTTGGTGATATGGGGGGGGGGGTTAGATTAGCTCAAGGATTTGTTGCTTATTGACTTTTAAAAAAAAGAAAAGATTTTGGATAAATTTCTCAAAAAGAATTTTTAACATGTCACCACTAATTTTTCATCAAATCGGGCAGCCCACTTTAGGCCACACCAAAAACCCATGTTAAATTCACTTTGAGCCCAAATCGGTGAGCCCAATTTCAAACAGATTTGTGCCCGAATCGGTTAGCCCAGTGTGGCCCAGACCCTTTGCTGAGGACAAAACCCATCGGGCGCCCACTGTGTTAACCCAGTGTGGCCCACATCAGGAGCCCGCTCTGGCCCAGACTCGGGCCACACCATTTTTGCTACCTGGGTAAGGCTGGTCCTAGCCCTAGGTTCCTCAGTAGTGGTTTACCCACTGCTCAACCAGGTTGTTACCCGAAAGGGTAACCGAATGCACTAGCAGCATGTAGTCCTCTGAGGCTGTGATCGTATGTAACGCAAGCTATGAAATAAAAGCTCGGTTGCCTACCCGGAAACTTTTCTCTCTCTTCGTTATGATTTAATCTAACTTAACGAGACGAACCACTACACAATGTTGTAATGCACATTATGAGACCTAGACCTGAAATTGATCAGGGATTGAGCTTACTCACAATGTTGTAATGCACAATATGAGTCATGACACGATACGCTTATCACAAGTACTAAAGGGTGTTCAGAACTGAAATTGACCGTTCCTCACTAGGCTGTTGTCCTATAGTAAGGGTGGTAACTCAAATATCCGCTGAAGGTTGCAAAGTTGTCACAGCTTATCCCGTTAACCGCTTTACCCCTTACTGAAGACAAAATTTAACAGTCACTGTAAAGTACTTTTCCACAGGTTAAAAGTTTTTACATTTTTTTCACTCATCATTTTACATGGCACACAATTAAAAAAATGTTCCCATACAACATGTTGAAAACTAGTAGTTTACATCCCACCCTGTTTGCATGTTGTATCACTGCCATTGGCATCTGTCCTCCAGATCAATGCTGGATTGACTCTCTTTACCATACCATTAAAAAAATAAACCCCTGCATTTTGTATATCATCATGTGCATAATTTGGCAGTTTACACGCTGTTTTTACATGTTACAAAACTGTTCATGACCAGCTATGCTACATGCTGCAAGAGGATCAAAAGGCAACAGCACCACACCCAATGGTACCTGTGTTCCAATATAAAAGCCAGTCGTAGGATTTAACACCCAGCCTACCTTTAGTCCTACTCAATCATAACATTTTTTCACCACAACCACTTTGTAATGTTAAGTCATATTTTGCCCCTACATTAATTCATGGCAAGCGCCAACTTTACACCGTCAGCTCCATGCTGCATGCTATGGTTATGGTAAGGCTATTAAAAAAACTAATAGTTTTCGCCCTGTATGCATGGTGCACCACAGCCATACAAGCGTGAAAAATATACTTGTGCTCTAAGTGATCAAAAGGCAAACGTTGGATTTAACCTTCTCACCATACACCTCCAAACCCACTCGTCATAACGTTCTGTCATTGACGCGCGTGTGCTCCAGGATCAAAAAAAGAGACAGGTGTAAGATTCACCCATGAAGGATGGTCAGCTTTTACATCCTCCCGGTTTACTTGACATTATTAACGTGTTCAAACTTATGAATATACACCCTGTTTGCATAATAATCGATTCCATGTATAAGCTGAAAAAAAAACCCTGGCAAGCCACGCCTAGGCCTATGGCGCACGCTCCCGCTTCGTTTATCATAACATTCTCCATAATGAACGACCCTATCAACATGTTCAAATTAGCCTTTTACATGGTACACCCTGCCATGGGACGTGTGCACACTTGTAGGTCTAGAAATCTCCCGCCAATAAACATGTTAATCACGCACAGTCAGGGAGCCCCACCTTAGACAAGAATCTAAAATTTGATCTGGAATGTGTATTCACTCTCGCAGCTGATGTTAAGTCACTCCCTATGTAAAACATCTACTGGGAAAACTAGCTTGCCGCCTGAGACGTGGCATGTAAAGGGTTGGGGAGGGCAAGCCTGCCGCCACCACCGTGAGCGCACACACCCATTGGCGCTCACTGGTTCGCAGACAAACAACAAACAATTTTCTTTTGATGTTCAAGCTAAAGTAAAGGAGGCGGGAAAAAATTAGGTAGGGTAGGTAGGTGTAAAAGGGGTAGGGTAGGGTGGGGTAGGGGTAAAGTATGGGGTGGGGGGCACCTCTTAGGTAATAGGGGGGGAGGGAAAAACCGCCCCACACGCACGTATATATAACATACGCACACCCCCCTACCCTACCCTACCCTACCCTACCTACCCTATATAACCCCTACCTTTACCTACCCACTCACTCTACCTACCTACCTAGCCTACCACCACAACAATAGCAAATGCAAAATATCTTACAGATTTCTCACTGTTTAAAATCAGTGAAATAATTGGAGACGATCGTTTAAAGGAGTTAGCACCCACTTTAGGAATTCACATGGACACACTACACTATCTTACACGTGAAGACAGTCCCCCCCAAGCATTACGGAAGGCTCATGAGCACTGTGGAAATACTTGGACCAAATAAACCCTTTCATATATGAAAAACTAAGGTCTGCTTTAAAAAACATCGGTCTAGGTTGAAAATTTTACGATTTCAACTTAGTGGTGAACACCAGAGAGAAAAAGGATTTTGTCAATGTGACAGCCGCTCGCATAGGACCACACCAATCTCAAAACTAGGTGATGGTCGTAAACCTTTTGAAGTGTTGAGGATATGAAAATACAAAAAAATATCGCCGCCATTCGTTTAAGTGGATGTCTTACGTGCACTCAACTTGAAAAAGGCAAGCTGTTACATGGTGGAATCATTGGAGGCAGTGGAAAAGACCGCGCATGAAAAAAAAAATGGCTGATGACGTAGTCGCTTTGCTTTAAAAAACAATAAAACACTGTTGCTGTTGCTGCAGCTGCCGCTGGTTGAAAAAAAAAGGGGTCACCAACGACGGAAAGCCATGAGTGGAAGAAGTGAAGCGAGAGCACACTTAGTGACCTTGATGAACTTTTCAGTGCAACGAGTGAGAGAGAGAGAGAGAGAGAGAGAGAGAGAGAGAGAAATAGAGAGAGAGAGAAATGCACTGGATCTGGAGCATGACGGCACAGGCAGTGGCAGCTGACAGCTTACCGTATTTCCTCAATTATATGCCGGGGCCCAAATATAAGCCTGCCCCGTTTATAAGCCTGTTCAAAAAGACCGCTGGGCCTAATATAAGCCGGGCCCGAATATAAGCCTGGTCAGAACAAGAAATTCCAACAGAAGATCTACAGAAGGGCATAATTCCATTTCTAATTGGAATATTTTTATGATTATTTCAGTTTCATGAAGCTTAAGTCCCATCCTTTACACTTATTACACATTCAAAGGGGATAAAGTTGACCCTTACCTATTTAAAGTTGAATTATTTTGTAGAAATATGCAGAAAAAGTGGATACATAATAGAATTTAGACAGGGTTCTGTAGTATTTTTTCAAGTATATCAATTATAAGCCTGCCTCAAATGTAAGCCTGCCCCATTTACAAGCCGGGTCAATTTCGCACTTGAAATCAGTATAAGCTTGGGCTTATAATCGGGGATATACGGTATGTCTCCAGATGCCAGAAGAGGCTGGTGAAGTAGAGGAACTTATGTATCTGGACACTCCTAAGGAGGATAGCTACTGATAAGTGTGTCACAGAGGATCCTCAACAAGGCGCACACGTGAGAGGTTGTGTGGCACAGGGACAAGGCACACACATAAGAGGTTCAATGGGTCCTGAACTGCAGCCCGTAACAAGTTGGGTACGGACCTCCTCGATATACGTTGGGGTGAAGCGTGCTTATATACCCCTTGTCTATTTAGAAAGCACAACTAAGGTGTGCAACGACAAAGTGTGAAAATAAAAAGTGAATAATCTAAACCGTCTGTTGTGTTTTGTCAATTTTATTCTATTGCTACAAATTACTGCACAAATTTGAGAAAAGGTGGTAAGGTCATCGCTACTAGTCCAGCTATAAACAGTTCCAATAATATCCCCAAGGTGTCAGGTGTGAAGAAAACACTAGCAAAAACCCCAGCTAATATCCACTAGGGGTGCCAATATTTTATTTTCAACCTCCACTAAACCCAGCTATAAGTAGTTCCAATAATATCCACTAGGTGTCAGGGCGCTGTCAAGGTTAAGGTCACATCATTGTTGCAACGTTGCCATAACATCAACACATTTGTTTATGTTTTGTCATTGTCATGGCAGCCTATAAAACTAGGTCAATTCCAAAAATTTCAAATTTCCCTCCTTTTAAACTAGATCATCTCTCAGCCAATCAGAGCTCAAGAAACTAGGTCATTACATCACTTCCGGTCTCTTAACCAATCAAAGCTCAAGATTTCAAATTTCCCGCCTTCAAAACTAGGTCACTTCCGGTTCGGATGTAGGTCAAACAGATTTCAGTAGCTGTAGCTATGCTCTGAGTTTACCCCTAACTACTCCAGTCTACCCATTAGATTTCTTAAATCATTATTTTTTCCCTCTTGTACTGATGTTCCTTTTTTGAGTGGCCTTAATGTGGATTTCATAGATACACGTGAAAACACGATAACGCTCTTTCTATTAACGCTGATGGGTTTCACAGAACGTAGCGGTATGCTGGTCCTTTGACACTCGCCCTTTTCCACAAAGGGAGTCAATGAGTGAGTTTTTTTGTCAAAATGTCATTTTATTTGTACATGGTATTGATTAAAAGATTAGCAGGTAGCCAAGCCCAAACAAGCAGGTATGTTAAAGCGCACGGCTGTACTGAAAACGTGGGAGGGGATGGAGAGAGGGACGGAAAATGTCAAATGGGTAGAAAGGGGGAGGGAAACAAGGGTAGAAGTTGGGGAGGGAGTGCAGTGCAGGGAATGGTCGTTGAGGGTTGGAGGGGAAGGGGGTAAATGCCCAGCGGGCACAGAACATTGAATCAATGCTGAAAGAGTGTTGATCATGGATGGCCAACATTATTTCAACGTTGATTCAAAGTTCTGCAACCACTATAGGGACATTATCGACATCTATAATATTATACCGACCATTAGAAATAGAAAATAGGCCGTTTTGTGGAAACTAGAAATGGTTGTTTAAGTCCATTTTGTAGTTTAAGGGGTATAGTGGAAGAGCTCCACTTTTTTCATTTGGGGGGGGGGGGGGCATTGATAAAAAGAAAATGGACATGTGGAACAGCTCCAAGAGTATGGGTCTAGACCCCTAAATTCGACAGGGTGACAAGGCCATTTCTTAAAATCGACATGTGACATGGAGCTTAGTGACAATGACATGGAAAGGAAAAAGTTAGTGACATGAGACAAGGCCTTTCCTTAAAATCGACATGTGACATGAAGCCTAGTGACAAGGACATGGGAAAATAGAAATTTAGTGACAAGTGACATGGCCTTTTCTTAAAATCGACATGTGACATGGGGACCCCCCATCTAGACCCCCAAGAGTCCAACAAGATGGCACTGGGATACGAAATGGGGAAGATAAAACACTGGCTATAAGTTAGGACCCCTTAAATTGTGATAAGCGTCCTAGCTGCAATGGTATGTTTGCTTTTATAAATTATGACAAGTTGGTAGCTTTAATAAATGATCACATGTAGGCGTTGCACTTCATATGTATTTGATGTTGTAGGACGGTGTTAACAGATGCGTATATGGTTTGCTGATGGGAATACACAATGGTCCCAGATGGATATGCACAAAGGATTATTCACTTTAAGTCAATGATGCAGGAGATAGTTCCAGGCCTATTCAGTTATGACAAACTATTTTGTCTAGGATCGCTAACCCATAACGCTAGTAGAAACCCCATCTTGAATGATGCAGTGGAGGTAGAAGTAGGGAATGGGCTAGGTGAGTCCAGGCAGAACTTCACAAGGAAGGGGAAATGCTGCAAAAAAAACGGTAATATAAAATAAGATGTAAATCAAAGGGGGCTCAAGCTGAAGGAGAGGACAGAAAGAGGAGACATATAGTACGATGAACAGAGTCCCTCTTATGGTATGGGTTGGGAAGCCTGGTTAGTAAGTAGGAAATGTAGAAGTAAGGTGTGAGCTGGAATGTCATAAACGCACTATGCTCATTGTTTTTTAACCCTGTAATGGTTGCTTGTTAACTATTTAAGCGCTGTCTATTAACTATTTGTGCACCATATTTGTGCATTAATATGACATGGTAATGTGAGGTTTGAGGAACCGTGTGGTACTTGTACGTAAAGGGCAACAACAACAACAACAACAACAACAACAATCGTTTGAGTTGGGCCTTGCAAGGTTGACAGACAAAGCTGATAAACTACATGTATTAGCCCTACACTAATGCCACTGGAACATGGTATCATAAAAATATTTCCAGTATATACAAATAGATTTACATCAAGTGTAACAAACAACTACAAATTATAAAAATAACAATGAAACTGCACTGGTCTCCTACACTCTCCCCCCCCCCACCAAGTCGCTGAAATTGAACCTTTTTGTATAGTAAAGTTTGTAGTAATCCATTTCCATGCTTAGTATCACAAGTTGATGTCTTTCAATGTGACAACAAAGTGTGTGTACAGAAATGTGTTTCTCATATCTTACAGCAATGATACAGTACGCAGTACCTACTGCCAATATATAGCTTCTTTTGGGTGGAGGGACTGGCAGAGAGGAGCTGTAATTCCCTCTTGGCTCTTCAAATTCCAAATCTGCTTCAAGGTCCCTGACTCTAGCTTTAACTACTAGTATCCCCGAACTACTCAGAGGAGGCGTCTATGCAGAGCATCTATATATTTATCCAACTGATATAGGGTTCAAGCTAATCCAACATTTTGAATTATTGTATCGATATTATCTGATATGGAATCACCAAATTTTGCTCGTACCCAAACAAACATGTTAATCTCCTAAACCCCTAAACCTCAGAGTGTCCAAACACTCAACATATAAACATGTTTAGCATAGGTATCTAGGCATTTAAAATTGAAGGTTTAAAAGAATCATAAACAGATGGCCATGATTGCAACTACCTGACCAACATGATTTGACTGAAATATGTTGAGACCTAAACGTAACCACCCTTTTCACGGTGAATATAAGTCATTTGATGTTAACGATCTCTGTTTCACTTGGTGGTTTAGGGTATCAGAAGAAATAGGTGTGCCATACTCAGACAACCATGAATCGGTTG
Source organism: Acholoe squamosa (assembly GCA_949317995.1). Classification (NCBI taxonomy): domain Eukaryota; kingdom Metazoa; phylum Annelida; class Polychaeta; order Phyllodocida; family Polynoidae; genus Acholoe; species Acholoe squamosa. Next base: position 27,489,431 of record OX439050.1, read on the forward strand.
TTGATATAGCTGTAAGCTGTGATAACTAATAAAGCCGCACCTCTTCTAGGTGCAGTTTACTTTGGCAACCTCTACCCCTGCAATGTGCAGCACAATACTGCCTCTGCTGTAGGATATTGGGGGCTCAGATACGTTTGTAATTAGGTTAAGCCTTTATATTCCTTTATACCTATAGCCCCTCATATTTCTATATAGCTCTCAAAACATTCCTACCCTGCTGCTCAATGGGTTTACCTTTTGATATCTAAAATCCACCGTTCATTATGATTTGGCTCAATTTGTTGATACCCTATGTGCAAGTATAATTATCATACATACATTTATTTTTGTAGGTACTAAAGCTGAAGGAGGCCAATCCGGACCACCCTGGACCAGTAAGTCTATTATCTTGGTTACCATTTACAATGCAACTCCTCAACTAATGTTCATGAATACACATTAGACGTCAAGAATGCAGCCTCAAGAGTGACTCATCTGTGCTACACCCAGGGTTGGCATGATGCACCATTGCAGCACTGCCAAGATGTTTGCCAGCACTGCGTTGGTGCATCCTCAGTGAGGCACCAATGCAGTGACTGGATCAAATGATTTTGCCTATGGCATTATATTCAACTAGATATGGCGGGGTGGTGTGGTATATACCCTTTGAGAAATTGGGAGTTCAGTAATGAGGATGGTGCAAACTGAAATCGTGGAGCTCTAAATGCCTGGGCAATAGAACATCTTAGAGAATGTACACAAAACAATTGAAAAATCGTGAAAAAATCGAAAAACAAATCAGAACCTTTTTTGGAGGATGTGTAAGCCAAAGCACCGAATTTAGTACTTAATGAGAATAACATGCATAAGAAAAATGGAGGGATTTGGGGGGTCAATAGTAGCTAATCTCAGCGTAAAGTTGGACCCTTAGCTTATCTCTCATTTGTGATATTCTTTAAGCTCTGGTACTATTAAACGTAAAATATGTTTTCACAATTGCAGGCTACACACAGTAGTGGGAACCATGGCCAGGCCTTGGCCTATGCAGGGAGTTGTGCCGGCCTCAGTGCCTCTGTCATAGTCCCCAACAACTGTCCTGAAGTAAAGTGTGATGCCATCAGAGGGTATGGGGCCAGTCTCTTCTTCTGTGAGCCCAACCCTGTATCCAGGTAGGTCAAATCATTAAAGAGCACTTTCAGTTAACTCCCCTTGAGAACTAAAACAATTTATGGTCTCCCCTAATTCCTCCCGTCAAACGCTATCGGAAAGCCCTTGTAATTAGATAGTAGGGTGTTACAAAGCTTCACTGGAAAGCTCCCAACTACATGAAAATTCTTGTAAAGTAAAAAGATGTATCAATTACTCAATCAATCAATTCCATGTAAATTTAAGGATTTGAATAAAAACAATTTAGAAAGAGAAAGCCATTTTAACCTATACCATCCTAGATTCTTAGACCAATTCAAAGGGCTTATTGATCAAAGGTGTAGATGTGTTCAGGTTCATAAAACTCTCCCTAATACCACCTGGTGCTACACGAAGTGAGGGCTCTCTATTATTGAAAACACAAGTAACACTATATGCCTGTGTATTGTGAACCAGGACCACTATAACTAGGCCTAAGTAATGCACTAGACCTTGAATAATGCACTAGCCTAACAGTACTAGTGTCAATGCTACATCAGTAACATCTGTAGGACATAGCACTGTAAATTATAAAGAAGAATCTAACCTATTACTCTGTATTCCTCTATTTATTAGACATGAAACCTGTGAGGGTGTATGTGAGAAGTATGGAAAGGTTTACATCTCGTCACATGATCACCCAGACGTCATAGCCGGCCAGGTACGTCTCAACATAATGACCAATTTATAGATATCCAGCAATGAGCAGAGCAACACTAGAGATTTAATTTATGAACATGCTAGAATCCAGCCATGAGCACCACTAGGAGTTTATGGTATTACGTTAAAGGATTCATTGGCTATTCCGTTAGCGTTTGTATGATACAGCAACGCACCTGCCTATGATCTATTCCTCCAAGAATATGACACCATGCATTAAATCCATAGTCCACTTGGCCTCCATCTCACAAATGACCCATACAAAGCATATATAAAATCTGACGATATAGGCCTACACTGCCAAAAGGGTGTTTAAAGATACACGCCAAATTTTCTCAACACCAGAATTTAAACACTTAAACACTTAAAGTGTTTAGGTGTTTACCTTTTAAACACCTATTCTCAAACACCTAAACACTGAAGTGTTTAAGTGTTTAGCATTTAAACACTTGGTTAAACACTTCTTATTTAAACATGTTTAAAATTGAACCCATTTAGCACTTAAGAAGCGTTGAGAAAAGTGGGACAAATAAGTGTGTAACCAAGTGTTTAAGTTCTAAACACTGGTATTTAATCCCTAAATGCTGTTTTTACAGTGTAGTGGACTATATAATTATTATGGGTGATAGAGCAGTATTAAACAATTCTGTCATGAGATAACTACAGCTTGCACAATGGTTCATTTTAGCAGCAGATCATGTCAGGAATATTGATCCAAGCGGCACTGAAGTTTAAACCCCTTCTTCTAAATTTCCAGGGTACCATGGCCATAGAATTCTTTGAGGATGTACCAGACCTGGACGCCATCTTTGCCTGCTGTTCAGGCGGGGGAATGATTTCCGGACTCTCTATAGCAACCAAAGCTATCAGGCCCTCAGCCAAACGTGAGCTATTGGTTATTTTCTTGGGGCCAGAACGCTGTACAAATGTAAAACGACTGAGTGTATGGACTGAGCTAAAGTGGATATCCGTGGGCATTACCGACTTGGATGCGATCATTGCTAGCAAGGTCATATTTAAAGTAATCATTTGAATCAGTATCTCCTGGAAAATGCAACACAAAGGTTAAATTGCAAGAAATACTAAAAAACTATGTGTCTAACCCCTTGATGCCTCAATGGGTTACGGTGAAATGACTTCAATTGAAGTATATATAATTTGAAAGGTTCAGCAAAGGGATCAATTCAAGGAACAAATAAGACTAAGAGAATAACTACCAATTCGATTGATGTTAACCTCAATTATTAGTTATACATATCAAATTACCTTTCTCTTTACAGTTTTCCCTGTGGAACCAAAGGGAAAGGACCTTGGTACCTCACTTGCAGCAGGTATGCACAGACCCTATAAATCAATAAATGTGATTTTCAGCAAAAGCTGCACCTTTACTTATCGCTGTTGCTTAAAATTGAAGTGGGTCAAAACTCTCAGGGTTTCAGGGCTTTGCCACATCATTGGCAATGAGTAATTAACGTTGATCAACTTCTTATGTTTTGTGCCCATTGTAAAGTACAAATAGTTTTTACAAATATGCATGATGAACACCATGAGCAAATTAAGTGTTTAGTATGTTATTGGCAAGCACATTAACTGCAATGCTCAGAAGACAAAACTTAGGGTGTATCCTAACCCAATTACTTTATCTTGCCTATATTTTGATATATTTTGATAATTCTAGTGATGAGTCGAATTCTAGTATCAATACCTATGGTTTGCTTTAATACAGGAAAGAGGATGTGGCCGGTTCCCCCTCAGTATGTGGACACGATAGCGGACGGTATCAGAGTGCAGACCATTGGTCCTAACTGCTTCGAGATTATGATGCAGAATGTGGAGAAAACTGTTTTTACAGTGGTAAGTTAAGGTCTAACCATAAAGATAAGCTAATACTAGCCTTTCTTCATTGAAAAATACTTATGTCTTTTCAATTTAGTTGCCCAAGTATATTATGATCACCAAAAATATAGAATTAAGCAGATGAATCAACTACTTGTATATAAAGTAGAAAGACTCACTTGGGGATCGACCAGGGAAGCCAATATGTTTGGACCTATGTTATGGACATAATAATTTATGGTAGTTGCATCCTCTGGAGCATACTTAACCAGGATTAGGATGGCAACCACCTTAAAAACATTGAACACCCATCCCAGGTGTCTCTATGTAACTAATAAAATGATACCTTTAATACTAGTAGTATATGGGTGGTAATTTTGGACAATGTCGGTCCCACCTGTCAGAAAATTCACTGCATGTTTGCTCAGCCGATATATCAAGATGGCTTTCATTGCCAAGGCTTACAAAAAGTGTTTTGTTCATGTAACGCTACCTACCCTATCTTTTGTTCCTACCCTTTTTATTGGCATTTTCAGAGGGAAATTCCTTTTGCTACTACAAAACCTTTTTAGACATAAATGGGAACAATTTAGGGATCCTGCACGTCACATTCACATCGGCAGGTGTGAAAATTTTCAGCTGACCCTAAAAAACCTCTTCAAGATGAAAACTAATTTCCTAACATCTATTTATTTAAGACCTAATGATACTCCTACGTGTTTGGACACATGCAGAACTCAATGTTATGCTTACTTTGTAACTGTTGATTCTCCTTTTGCAGGACAACCATCAGATTTCTGAGGCTATGAAGATGCTCTGGGCAAGAATGAAGGTAAACATATTATGTTAAGATTCACAAAATGATTCACAAAATGATTCACAAAATGATTCACCAAAAAATCACTGCATCAATTTAGTGGACACTGCAGCTTTGTAGGGTTGGCATGTGCATGGATGCAGCCCTGACTTGGTACTCACCAGGGATAGATTAATGTAACATGTTGACAAAAAGGCAGAGTTAAGTAATGCATTATATGACCATGAAAGAGTTAGATCAGTTATGTTCTGCAATCAGTAATAGCTATGCATTTATTAACACCAGAAATTATGCATTTATATCTAAAACAGAGAAATAACATGAACTTGTTTTGATTATTTAGAGATTTACAATGTACACCGCAATCTTTTTTCTGCTTTTGTGAAATCAATCTCAAGGTTATGGTTGAAAATCATAGAAGGTTTTCATATGACGAATGTGGAGGTATTCCAGCCCATACTTCCAATTTTAGTTTCCCCCTCTATTTCTTTGGCTCAAAGTGTCAGGCTAGATGAGATCTTCATGTTACATATGGGGTTTGATGGTCCCATATGCATATCTTGGGCTCCAGGGGGGTAAAATGTGCCCAAAATGACCAAAATTGTCTGGGTGAAATTGTGTCTGGGAGAATGACATTTGAGTTACAAGCCATGTTGAGGGCTTCATTTCCTACAGAAACAATCTTCATACCTCCATGAAAATCTCAGGTCCAGACTATTTTGACCTGTAGATTAAGAAAATCACATTATCATTTATGTCAGATGTGTCCTTGCTATTGTAAAAGAAGCATACTTATAAGAATTCCTTTTCTGGGCACATGTCTGGGCGAATGGCATGGCATGTAAGGCCCCATATGCACACTTTCTATGATTTATGACCTTATGCCCCATCAGCCTACATTACTCAGCAAATCAGTTTCCCCTTGTATATTGGTGGATAAAAATTTGAAATCAATTACTTTTTGTCTGGTTTTCTGTGGGAAATTTATAAAACAATTATTTTTCCCTGTATTTCCCCTACAGGTTGTGGTTGAGACCAGTGCAGCCGCCTCAGTAGCAGCAGTACTGTCGGAGAAGATGAAGGGACTTGACCCTTCTATCAAAAAAGTGGGTGTTATCTTGTGTGGTGGTAATGTGGACCTTGATACATTACCATGGCAAGAAGGCTACTAGAGTTACCATGGTATCAGGGTGTTTATGGTTGTAACAATGGAGATGGTGTTGTTAACATTACTATGGCAACAGACTTATTGAGGTAACCAAGAGAGCTGGATCATCAAGATTTACCTTGGCAACAATGTTATCATTGTAATGTTATCATTGTTAAAGTTACTATGGCAACAAGGCTTTTAAGACAATCATGGTAAATTGATCATCAAGATTTACCTTGGCAACAATGTTATCATTGTAATGTTATCATTGCTTAAGTTACTATGGCAACAAGGCTTTTAAGACAATCATGGTAAATTGATCATCAAAATTTACCTTGGCAACAATGTTATCTATGTAACCATAGTAAGAATGTATATGGTAACCATGGAAATGCTGATGTTACCATGCCATGAAGATTATTAATGTATGAATGGCGACATCGTCAATCTAGGGTTATCACGGCAGCAATGACATTGTTGATTAAGTAGGCCTAATCATTATATAATAACCCAGGGAATCTTTATTACATCTTGTGTGAAGTTGTTTGATGCTATGTGAGATCATTTTGCACCAAGACTTGTTGACAATACGTCCCACCCTTTATAGTTGGATATATTTAGGGTTGTCCATGGTAGTATTTGTTACACATGTTTCACTGTACAGGTATAATACTGTTATAGTAATGCTGTTTTAGAAGAAGTTCTGCTAGATTACTTTCACATCAATATGGTCTGAGACGGGCCGAATATGTCAAGGTGTCATGTTCATTCCTTTGTAAAGCAAATGCAGCATCAGTCAGTGGTGTGCTAGTGCAGAAATCTAACCCTCCTGGACTGAATGCGCCCGATAGTGCATGTATTTCAGTACATATAAATATATCTATATATTGCATTTAGGTATTCCATTGTCCGTGTAAAGCTAAAAGGGACAGGCCCCTTATATAATGACAGGACCAGGTCAATCTCAGCCGTCTGTATTTCTGGGGGCATTTCAAAATGATATCAATCGTTTTGAAATGCCCTCCAGAATGTGTCTGTATGAAATGGGTATTCATTTTTATATCTACACTCATAGATGGCGTCACTGCTTATGGGTTAGCAAATGGAAGCATATATTTGCACCAATTTTGCCTCAGGACAAATTGTTTTTCATTTAAACCATGATACTACTGCCCTTGTAAGTCTGTGTTTGTGACTACAAAATTGTGAATATAAATATAGTAAGGTGGTTATTACAATAATTTAATGGTGCCGTAAACGGGATATGCTCTGTAGGTATACCGATATAAGATTATAATACTTACATCAGTGCATTATCAGTAAATGAGGATAATAATGCTTAGTATAAATGCACAAGAGAGAGTTCCATATCTAGTGCTACAAGTTTGAATGTGAGCTTATTGTAATGGTCTTTTTTTGTCAAATGGTGTACCATATTCTACCTAACAAGTGCCCTATCTCAATGCCCCCTCCCTCCCATTCGGACTATTCGGTCTTACTTGCATCAATGTTGGGACATTTAATTCTCAACTTCTGGAATTCTGTTAACTTAAATTCATAGTTGAGCAGGGCGCTAATTAGATTGGATATGGGAGGCATATGCCAGAGCTCCACTAGGCGTCACGGGGCGGCAGCGTCACAGGCGGGACAGGTTTCGGGTATCCTTTCTGCTTGCCATTGAAGGAACGCAGCGTTTTGCGTGAATGCAGGGTTCACGCTAGCCGTTCGCAAAATCGCCGATGGCGAGTCAGAGTCCATTTTGGTTAATAGAATTAAATGAAAATTCGCCAAAGTGGCGAATTATGTTTGCAGGTTGGGTCCTGGATATGACATCAATATAAAGGCATGTAATATATCATTGGAAAGCTAATTTATGTGAGATTCTAGTTGTATAAATATGGAGCTAATTGAATGATATGATAGAACTATGTTGCTTTACATCTTTGCTCAGGGTGGTAGGGGAGCTTGTGTAGATATTGCAGTGTGTCTATTTGTGTAAATACTTTTCTAGATTCATAGACTGTATACCAATAAATCTCATACTTGGGGCACAGTTCAGCCAAAACAACTTAAAAGAAAATGTTAAAAGAACAAGATACATGTGTGTCACTGGACAAAGATATGAACTCTGAGTGTACATCAGTCCGCAGGATATTTTGGTAACTGATCAATTTGGATATTAAAACTAAGTAGTTGACTGACTTCTCATGAGCAAATTGCCATTCCCTTTATTCTTTGAAATTAGGATAATTTTTATTTGTATGCAAATTACCCCTCCCCCATCTCTACCTGCCATTTACGTTTTTTTTTATTTCCTACTAATTTGCTGTAAAAGTCAGTAAGGAAAATCATATTTTTAAAATAACAAACACCCTATTCTTTCTTCTATACTGGTATCTGAGATATTTCATGGTTAGCAGCCATTGAACGGTGACCTGCTCTTGTTGCTGGATTAAAGACAGAAAATTCAAAGGCTCAAATATTTCTAAATGAAAATACACACGAAATACTGCGTTCCTTCAAAGGCAAGCAGAAAGGAAACCCAAACCTTTCCCGCCTTTGACGCTGCCCCATGACACCTAGTGGAACTTGGGCTTTATAGTATGTTACCGCAGGTGCTTACGAGAATTAGAGATGCTAACGAACATTTCGAATATTGTATTATTATCGTTATAATTTATTGGGCATCAACCTCCACAGGTAGCGATTTTATGCGTACCTCATTCAATTACTGACTCAACATGAAGCAAAGTTTATATTACATGTTACATCCAAGGATAGGATGCTGGTATCGGAAGATTGATGGTGCCCTGGGTTTAAGAGATTATAATAGATGCTAAAATGGGCTGACAAACAGATGAAATTCATGTCTGATATAATGGAAAATTATTGCAAAATATAAATTGAGCGTGTCTGAACATACTAGAATTCAGCTACTTGATATTTACCTATATCATATACAGAGTGTTTTTTAAAGTGCTTCAAATATATTTTCGCTGTTAGAACAATACGTCATTTCATACAGAAAATGAGAATATTTACTATATAGGCTGCGTCAAAGAGTCTTATGACACAGAATTGCTTGCTTCGTTTTAAAAAGCTTTTCAGATGTGCAAATTGTTAAATTTCCTCTTATATTGTTAAGGTTAAAATTTATATCAATTTACTGTGATTTTGCTGGCGATACGAACAGGATCAAGAGCATTTTCCTTTGAGTGATTATGTGTGATGAAAAGTTCCATTAAGTATGCCTGGTCAGGATATGAATGTCGACAGTATAGATTTGATCGGACAAATCCCTCGTCATGGGCAAAATTTATGTTGATTCGTTATCTTCCTAGAATTGCATTAAAATGTTTGAAAGTATATCATTGTGTTTTTTGTTGTTGTTTTTTTCATAATGAATTTTTCTCCAGGGTTCCTTTATCCATTTCGAGGTAAAAATCTTGCCTATTCTTAGAAAAAAACCTATGGGTCACCTTAGAAGGATGCTAAAATATTCTTCGCCTATAGTGCTGTAATGGACACAAAGAATGATTGGTCATGATCACTCGCAGGATACAACTTGTTACATCGGACTATGCCCTCGGGGCCTACAGACTGCCGCGTGGGAGTGATGCGAAAATTACACGGACAGCAGTGGCTGAGGCGTGCCCTTTCCCACACTCCCCATGGCAAGTCTGGGAAAATGCCCCCAGGGCATCCATGGTAAGGATGATGCTCCCAGGACATGTAGGCCTATATAGGGTATTGGACTATGCCCCGGGGGCATCGTTTAGTACATGGATGCCCCCAGGGCATCGTCAATTTTTTTTTATGCGTGTACGATTATCCTTACTATGAATGCCCTGAGGGCATTGTCCCCCATTGTTCTCTGTACCATGCCCCTGGGGCATCCATAATATGGATGATGTGTGATCATGCCCCCAGGGAATGGCGCCAGGGAATGCACTGATAGTCATATGAGTCGAAGGTTCGAGAGTGCCCCAGCCTAGCAGGCTCCTAATTCCCCCCTGATTAGCTTAAAGTCCAATATTCCCTGAGGGCATGCATGGATGTCCCAAGGGCATACCCTTGTTTAATACCACTTCATTTATCATCAACTTTATGCCCTGAGGAGTAACATTTGTAGACTGTAGAAGGAACCCGGGAGAAGGAAGATATGCCCTGGGGGGTATGCATACTTAGGCCCTTCTTGTAGCTAGCCTACAAGTACAACTTGTGGAATTGTACTACATGCCTGGAGGGCATGCTTTGGTCAATCATGCTTTAAAGAAGCAAGAAATATGCCCTGAGGGTATGTTGCCCTCAGGGCATGTGCATGTTTTTTTGGTCAATGCCAGAATGTCTAGATCCAGAGGTCAGGAATGGCCCTGTGTATGCATATGCCCTGAGGGCCGATACACGATGCCCTGAGGGCATAGACTAGCATTGGTAAATTGCTGATTTCTAGAGGGCCAGCAATATGCCCTCAGGGCATGCATAATTCCGCGCGGCAGTCCCATAAAAATACGCGTCACCACAGGGGGCGGCACTGAATGCCCCCAGGGCATAGACCGATGTAACAAGTTGTATCCTGCTGATCACTCTGCCACGGTGATGTAAAATACTTTGGAATGTCCACATAGAAAAACACCTCTGTTGATGACCATGCACTCTCTAAGGATCGAACCACCATCTAGGACCCACAAAGTGGAACTGAGTCCCATGCCTTGCCCAAAAGGGTCACTTCTTGCAGATTTGACCTGGCCCTCTGTTTCCCACTCCTTCCTCTAGATGTCGCCTTTAGTTCCTTCTTCATCCTCCAGGTGGCTCTTTCCACCCCTTCTGTGTCTCATCAAATAATTGATTGTAGGTCATTCGGCCCCTGCCAAACAGCCCCTACCAATCAGCCCCCTGTCATTCGGCCCCTAGCCTTTTGGCCCCAAATACGTCATAATTACATCATAACTTCGTCATAAATACATCATTCTTCCATCATAACTTCATCATAAATGCGTCATCTGCCCTTTCTCTTAATTCCTGCTGTAATTTACGTCATAACTTCGTCATAAATACGTCATAATCCCGTCATAAATTCGTCATAGATACATCACCACTCTTTCTTTAAACACTCCTTGTAATTTCCGTTATAAATACGTCATTAATACATCATAAGTACGTCAGTAATACATCATATGCTGTCTAAATCGTTTTGCTACTGGCTTGCCCTTAAATACGTCATAAATACATCATAAGTACGTCATAAATACATCATAAATGCGTCATAAATACGTCAATTTTGTTTGCTTTTTTGGTTATGACGTAGTTATAATGTATATGGGGCTGAATGGTAAGGGGCTGAATGGATGGGGCCAGATGGTCAGGGGCCGGATGGCTGGGGGCTGAATGGTCCGAAACCCAAATAATTATGGTTCACCTCTCTGTTTTTTTCTTGCCAGAATGGGGGTTCGGGGCCAGAGCCCCCGATCATGGATATATGCCAGATCTCATCTGAATTTGAATTACATTCAGATGAGATCATCTGAAACTTATGGAAACTTACATGGAAGATTATTATTCAGATGAGATCTCATCTGAAAGGGGGGGTTATCCGGGGGATGTGGCCGGATGGGTCTCTCAAGGAATGAAATGTTTATGGGGCGGTATGACGTCAGTCCACTTCCGGCCAGGTCAAAATCCCAAGAAGTGACCCAGATGCATCCCTTGCACAGCGCCCTCTGGATCGCCTCCCTCTTCCTCTGAGTCCTTAGGATCTCCCCATTTCAATGACGTCATTGGGAAATCCCCACCAATGCCCTAGTGCCCCCTGTGAGTGACTCCCATGGATGACACACATAGAGAGATGTGCTCAGACATGCTCATACACAGTAGGGTATTGCGCAATTTACACCACTACCTAACAGTAACACACTTACACAGGGTATCTGAGGTATAGACTCAGCAAAATTGAGATCTACAGCCAGGCATCCTGAACAAAAGGAGTTAGGGGACCCTCTGTTATCCTCTGTCCAACATAGACTGTTAGCATGGCCATTGCTTAGAGGTAAGCCACTATATATATACTGATTACAATAAGTGTCATTGAATGCCTTCACAAAAGAGTAGAGATGTTTCTATAGCAATGGTCTTTACCATCCATATTGTTGTAGGACAGATGTGAATTACCAATGCTCGATGCACAAAGAAAGGAGCTGCTCGCTTCTTAATGTATAGGAAGGCTCAGATACAGAAAGTAGTCCTAGAGGAATTGCATATTCATACGGACAGGAGGACACAACAGAATGATGAGATAGTTTTCTTTGAAATGTGGTACAGAATCAAATCATTCAAAAGAAAAAGTACACTTTATAGAGGCATAAAATTGTGCAATGAAATACCATGCGAGGTCCAGTATATAACAGTGAAGGAAACATACGAAAAGAAGATAAAAAAGCAAAATGGTACAGAAATGATAGGTATGAAGGGGATATAATTATATGCAAGAGATGAGAGCTATAGAAGGCGGTTAACTCACTTATCAGTCAAGACCTACTTAGTCTAAAAAAGTTGCTCTAACTAAAAATTGTGATACTACTGAACTCATGCCCTACACAAAACCCTTTATCTGGTTTACTTTTTGTGTCCTCTAAATCTGCTCGGCCTTTTTTCCTTCAAGAAAAATGCATGACCACGAGTTGAAAAGGTCTTATAGACTCATTTTGGATTCAAGATATATGAAATAATTCCACCGACGTTACCAGTATGATCAGAACTTAACATTTTGGCCACGTGACCATTACGTTTACAACCAGATAAATTTATCGTCATAACTTACCTTAAGCACTGGCTAAAGTCAAGGGAACCATAGTCCTATATTTCATCAAAAAAACGCACCTATCCCCTTACTCAGTGAATAAATGCAATATCCCTACATCTGTTTCCTCCCCCTGTTTTTGACAATGTCCACTTCTTTATTTCTTATTAGGTACCACATGAAAAATGCCTGAATCACCAACACCAAGACCAAGGATCTATACCCTCATTTACAGTGCCACCACCTGGGCATGTGCTGCACTTATCTTGTGGGCTTTAGCAGTAGCTCTGCTCCTATTGGTTCGCATTCTGTCACATGCTAAACTACGTCACAAGATCTTCAACCAATCGCTGGTCAGCATGGCAGTGGCAGGGATCATCTTCAATGCAATTCTCAAACCTGGAACAATCGTGTATGAAAACGGAGCTGTAGAAATGAGTAAATGGTACTGCAGTGTGTGGCTTCTACTGCAGAAAGCAGAGTGGCTCTTTATGCCATTAACAATTTGGATGATGTCAATCGAGATTGTACTCGCGATACACAAACCAGAGGATTTCGATAAAAAAATGACTAAACCTGCTCGGGTCTCTTTAACCGGGGTACCATGGGTGTTTTCATTTGGGTTTGGAGTATTCATTATCTTCATATTGGGTAATGATGTGTTAACCCGCAATGAATGGCTGCCTTGGGGCAGTGAGGCGTTTGACTGTTTGATGACGTATGAGCATACCTTGGCGAGGCCTGTGGATCACCTTTGGGATGCTGTTGGCTGTGGTATCCCAGTCACCGCCCTCTCCCTCACCACTATCGTCCTCCTGATGGTGTCATATGCTGCTTATGCCAAGAATGGCACCATCAAAGTCCACAATGACAAAGGCCAACTGCTGTTATCACCTGAGAGTATCATCTTCAGCCTGCTTCTGAATCTCTCTGCTATTTCCATCCTTATGGATGATGTACTGAGTGATCTCTTTGGAAGGTATCCCATGACAAACAGTGGTTTTGTCCTGAGTCACTGGGCCTGGACCATCCTGGGGCTGTGTGCTAATGTAGTGGCTATGTGTGTGTTACCTGATGTTAGGCAGAGCATGAAGAGGCTTTGCTGCAGTTGCTGCAGCACCATGACACCTGGAGATGGGGATAGTTTGGTTGATGGACCAGAGGAAATAGAGGTACCGGCCTCTGAGTCTACTACAGCTCTTCCTGCAGCAGCTTTTAATTGACCTCCATCCACAGGCTTTTATTTACAATGTTCTCTTAAATACTTTCACTTCAAATCAATACAAACAGATTTACAGTAGAGAACTGAGTTAAACGCTGTTTGGAAATCTGTGAAAAACAAATGGTTTGCACCTGTATGTTCCAAATGTGACATGATGAGTTGACTAATGTGTTTTATTCCACGATTTCTGGGATTCTCAGTACTTTTTCTGGATATTCCCATGCACATACCTGTCGATATTGCACACCATGAAGGCTGTAGCATCAATTTTGTAAGGCGTGCGGTTATCCATGGATAACCTGCACGCCATGCGGTTATCCATGGATAACCTGCATGCCTCTCATGTCCTTACATGTCATATGTTACATGTTAAAACCTACAATAATTTTCATTGCCAGGGTAGGGGTCGAACTCCCTATGCATTGCGCCACAGGGAACGACAAGAGAAGCTTGGTTAGAACCACGTCTTGATTCAAACATAGCCAAGCCGAGAAGGCTGATTAAGGAGGAGATGCGGTGGTCTAGTGGTTAGCGCATTGCTCTCAGCCGTCGAAGGTGGGTGGATAGAGTCCCGGTCCGGACGTATCTTTTTTTCGCCGTGTGCGCTGTCGCTGTCTGCTGCCGGGCCACGAGGTGTATTATACACAAACATAACCACGAGACGCTTTTTTTTTTCGCTGTGTGCGCTGTAGCTGTCCGCTGCCGGGCGACGAGGTGTAGATCTAGGCTAACACGGTCCGGGCGCATCTTTTTTTTCGCCGTGTGTCCGCTACCATAACCGAGATGCATTCAATGCCAAGCCGAGACGGGCGCTGTCGCTGTCCGCTGCCGGGTGCCGAGGTGTATGTACCGATCGTGTACACACAATGGCTGGCTTCGAGTCCCGGGGAGGGGGAATAATTTTTGTTTTCAACTTGAATTTCTTGGTATTCTATTGACTATCTATTGGTTTCATGGAATAAAATAAGTAGTCAATGGATATTGATTACTTGTTCAGTATACTGCGCATTAAGACGAGAACTAGTAGCTATGGTCTTCCCTAGTTAGACAAGAGACACAGTGTTTACAGCCAGAGAGGGTGAACGATTAAAAGGAACATCCTAAATGATGCAGGTTAATTAATTCCACAATAAAAAGTGAACCTAGCATTGGTTATACTTTATTCACAGGTTGTGTCATCCTTGGCTATTACAAAAATGTCTAAGGCTGTGCCACAGGCACAAGTATGATTGACTATCATGTACTACGGCCATAACTCACCAGGGCTGCAATGTTAGACATAACGTCTAGTCAATCAGATAATAAGAGTGTGTAAGTGATCCTGTTTTTAAAGGGCTAAAAGTCAGTGATGAATGTGTGCAAGGTTTAAAGGTTCCCTTCAGAGAGGCGCCTGGGCAGGCATGGTTGTTTGCTTAAGATCACTCTGTACGGGAGGAGCCCCAGGACAGGGTATCTCTGTCTATGGCAGACTGAGTCTGAGAGTGCCTGTAAGAGTGGCAGTGGGGACTGAACAACACTCTTGTAGTGGTGTTTTGAGATTGGCTAGAGCAGAACTAGTTGAGTACCTCAAGGGACACAGAGTGTTAGTGCATCATACCTACCTTAGGCTTAGGGTAATAAGGCCTTTGTGTGGTTGTACATATATGTAGGTGGCCAGGGTTAAAGATTACCCGGAGGTGTGACAACATCAATACTCTATTCCCATGTGTAAATAATCTGCTGGTAGCCCTTTTAATATGCCTTGTCAGCACAATAGATTTATACAGGTTCCCTGTCCTATAAGGTAACAGCTTTGCAATTCTCATGGAGACACTGTATCAGCAAAATATGGTAAGGTTTAGATAGATGTAAATACTTGATTGACGTCTAGTCAATCAAGTAATAATATGCTAGTGCAATGGCAGTATAATTATGGGAAAAAGCTGCAGGCCACAGCATTTAACTTGTGAAATCTGCATTCAAGCCATCTATAACCTCTAAGTTTGTAGTGTATCGCTTAGAATTAGGTACTTCAGTAACCCGAAATTCTTTTAATTCTCACCAATCATTTTGTACCTTTGAAAATATATTACCCATGCTCTTAGTAAAGCAAACAGTTTAATTTTATCTGACTGTGTCTTTTTTTGTGTGATCCATCAACTTAGTAGTATCAATAATCAACACAGGATAGGGGACCCCTGGGAGGCCCGTTGCGGAGATCTACTCATTTAGAAATATTTCTATTAAAAACAAATACCATATAGTTCCTCACATATAAGCCAACCCCTGAAATGTGCAGTGGACTAAGGGAGTGATCATTTTTTAACAATGGGAGGGGGTCAGAATTTTTTCAACCCCTTGACCAGGGGGGTCAGAATTTTTTTGCCCCCTTGACAAGGGGTCGTCAAAATAATTTCACCTGTTTTCAGCAAAAAAGCCAGCGTGTTACTATAGGTTAAAAGGGCACGTTCGCACACGTTTTCTCCTCCCGAGGGGGGGGGTCGAAAACATTTTGACCCATCGAGAGGGGTGGCAGAATTTTTTTCCGCACGTCCGCGCGCTAACCCACCAGGCCCCGCCCCTTGTTAAAAAATGATCACTCCCTAAGACTCTGATATATCGAAAAAAATCTCAGTGTGCTTTATGTGCTTAAAGACCGTTATACACTGGTAACCACAGTAATACTAGCTTTATAACAGGTAATTCTGAATGCTTAGCCATTGGTGGTCAGAACTCTAAATTTTAAATTGTGTGCAGGGTTCACCTTGATAGGACCCACTACTTCAGTTATACCCTGAAAGAAATTTTCAACTGCATCAATAGCTTCTTGCTGGTCACTCACTGTACCATATACAATCCATTCCCAATGATAAGAATTTTGCCCCATACCACCCTGCCCTTTCTCTATCCTCCATGTGGGAGGCACCTGTGGTTTTGCTGTCCACCATGTATCATCTGCAATGCTTTTACCAGCTTTGTACCTTTCTAGAGAAGCACCCTCAATCTTTACATACACTTTAAACTCCACTTAATTCTTGTAATTCAATTGTGGCATGATATCAGCCACTGACTCTCCTTCAATGTTGACATCATGCCATTTGACATTGTCAGCACTTACATACATGCTCTCCAGATCACCAAATGTGAAATGCACATCAAATTTCCATGAGTTTGGAATGTCACCACCAATTTTTCCTGTGATAAAGGTATCATTGGGAGACATCTTTAGATTGACAAAGGCTGAATCATCAATAACACTTTTGTACTTTTCATAACTGTTTGTGCAGGATATCAGAACTTCAGCTGGAATTGTGAGGTAGCCAGCAGCACTATCATCTGGGTTATCAAGAATACTGAATTTCCCTTCTGGTCCTAGGTATACTATATAAGACTCCTTATCCCTCATATCACTGTAGGCTAGGACATCACCATGATGGAGACTATATTTCCTCACAAATTCCTGAACATCATCGACATCCTCTGGAGGTGTCTCATCAAGTCTGCACCGTTCACGAGGCTCATTCCAAATGTTCTCAGGACTTGCCATTTTTACCTACAAAAAATGAGTTTTTTTGTTGTTTTTTTTACTTAAAAGAAGGATTGTCCCTTAAAGATTACCGATACAAATATTTGTTGTGCTCCGTATAAAGGCTAGATCTCTATCCGACC
Source organism: Acholoe squamosa (assembly GCA_949317995.1). NCBI lineage: Eukaryota > Metazoa > Annelida > Polychaeta > Phyllodocida > Polynoidae > Acholoe > Acholoe squamosa. The sequence goes on from OX439050.1 coordinate 27,506,724, forward strand.
TCTAAAGTGGTCAGAGATGGAATAAAGGAACCATCAGTATTAGATAGGATATTAAAACACCAAAAGGAAGTCCCTATTCTGTGTCATAGTCTTCTTAATGATTCTGACACTGCGCAGTCCCGCCACCTAGTGGTTGAATGCTAAACTACGGTATACATCTAGCTCCAAGGATGGTAAAGATCCCTGAATTTAAGATCATACAGGTTACTAACAACATTTCATGTAAAAGGTAAATACACTTGTCTATTTTGTCAGTATTGGTGGCAAAGTGAGTGTATAAGTAGCTATAAGGTGCTAGGGGGGAATTCCCTCTATGGTGGTTTCAAGGCTTAAGCCTGTAATCGCTACTTGTTGCGTGAAAATCTATCCTCAGATGACCTCTACACTACGTCATTATCACCAGCCATACCATAGGGTATCCCCGACCTAGTTATACTTGGTATGGTATATTTATATATGTAAAAATAAAGCCATGCTAGCATGGAAGTATATGTTTTGCTTTACAATTACTGATGCGTAATAAACATGTATTCAATGAGTAGTCAGACATTGATCATTCAAGAGCACTCATGTGAAGAGTTGTGGGTTCATACACAGGTCAGCTCTTAGCTCATATGTTTTATCACAAAGAACAATAAATTCAGTTACCCAGAATCCCAATAAGTGAGGTGTTATCAATTATATTGCTTTAAGCTTTAATATAACATGATATATGCTCTGGTTATCTTATCTAAATGTTATATATGTAGTATGTTGGCGAGTGATTTACACATTTCACAGTGCTATTTGGTTGTTGTTAGAGCTTGCTACACTATACAGAATGAAGCATTTCCTCTACATCCACGTGATTTTACTTCATATAATAAGTACGTCCCCACAAATTAATGTGGGGCCCTGTGGAACTCCTGATAAGTGTTTATGCTCCGACAGCCAGTGGATTATACTCTGTGATGGTCCTAACATTGAGATTTTACCTGTTTTTGAAACAGAGTGTAAGGTGTGCCGACTACTCATCATACAAAACACCTCTATAAGATCTCTGAGGTCTTTAAAGATTTCTTCATGGAGAAGCTTAATTGAACTACATGTTACAGGTAATAGAGCTTTACATTGCCATCGTGAACGAAAAAAGTTGCTGAAAAAGTGCTCTCGCTTTAACGTCACTTTGGTTATGCCTTGCGGTGAGAATATTATATCTACCCCACCATCTCACACTACACGAGGTATTCTACCCGGTAGTACCAGTACAGCAAAGATTTCCCCTTGGACCACTGTTGAGGGTGGGACAACCCCGACTCACAGTGTAACTGCTTTTACTACTCTAAGTGGTCAGATACAGCCTAACCCCAGTACCTTTCACACTGCTGTGATAGCTGTATCAATTATTTGCTCATTTCTTTTAATAGGAGTTATTGCTCTGTCTGTTTTTATAGGGTGTCTTATTCACAAGAGGAAGCAGCAGACCCCTAGTTTTATTTACAACAATATTTACCGGATGACGGAGACTTCATTCATCTAATTGTATTCACCAAGGGGTAACACAGCAAATCCAGATATTCCACATCATTTAAGACATCAGATTCTACCCCACATCGTATTTACATCACACATTATGAGCTCTTTGATGGATCCTGAAGTTGTTACAGCTGGTGAGTTTCTTCTGAAACGTGCATGTACTATGTGTGTATCTGGACCTTCACGATCAGGCAAGACCACATTTATCAGAAGCCTTTTATTCAATATGAATTACATGTATGCAGATGAGGACATCCCAAAAACAGTCCTATATTGTTACACTGTGGAACAACCTATATATGCAGCTATTAAAGAAAACGTACCTAACGTGTTTTTCAACAAAGGCATGCCTTCTAAAGAAACAATAAGTAGTTTAGGTGAAGAGGGCCACAAAATGATAATATTAGACGATATGATAACACGGGTTCAGAAATCAGAGGAAATGCTGGAGATGTTTCTTGTGGAGTCTCACCATCTAGACATCACTGTTGTTTATTTGACTCAGAATATATTTCATAAAGGTAAATACAACAGAACTATAAGCCTTAACACTCAATACCTAGTTCTGTTCAAGAACCCTAGAGACAGCAGCCAAATATCCTATCTTGCCCGTCAAGTATTCCCTCAGACACCTCAAGCAGTGTTAGAAGCATACCACGATGCTACAGGAAGTGTAAAATATGGATATTTATTTATAGATCTTACACAGGAATGTAAAGATAGCATGCGGCTACGTGCATGTGTCACACCTGAACTTCATACCCGGGTGTACACTCCTTTAAGGTAAGCCCTCCTCAGGACATCTTTATGTGATGGGGTTATTATTTATCCCCAGGGTACCACAGTAGAGAATGGACTCAGAAAGACTAGTGAAAAGTAGAACCTTCTTGGAATTTATAGCTAATACCCCATCAAAGAGACAGAGACAGGTACTTTTAAAGACAGCTACAAGGGACCAGGTCTTAGCAGTGTGCGAGATAATACTGAACACACTAGCAGGTAACATCGATTTGACCCCCAGTGAGTTGAAGAACGTATCTATATATAAAAAGGATTTACGCCGTTTAGGATGTAAAAAGCGTACAGCATGGAAAACTAGACGCTCTCTGCTTCACAAAGTTGGGAAAATTATATCTTTTCTTGTAGGTAAAGCTTTAAAAGGAGAATGAAACACACAGAGAAATTTGTCCTTGTACCCTATTCAGAATACAGTAAAGACAAGGCAGAATCAACATCAAAAGGATTAGGAATCGAAACTGCTCATTCAGACCTAAATCTTAAAACCCCCAAGGAACCAAGCAGTCTGATTGATAACATTAATGATAGCAGTAACGATGAATTCAGTGTGAAGAACTTTGTTTCATATTTAAAAAAGTGTGAGGAAACTCCTGATCACACAAGTCTATGTGAGCTTTCATCAGAACTACCAATGCCCTTAGCACCTTTTGCTGAAACAACGGTCAGAGATCCTGAAAGTAAAAAACCTCGAAGAGACTGGATTATATTATAGATATATGGCCTCATACAAAAAAAAAAAGACGTAGAGGGCGACCCAAGAAAGACTCTGAAACATTATCAGCTAAAAGAAATTATTATGACCCTTCTAAACCAGGTAGTTTTAGCGGTGTGAATAAAGCTGTTTTTACTAACAACACAAAGAGCCGTAAAGAATTAAAAAAACAGTTTAAAACCTGGTTAGATCAACAGGATACTCATAAAAGGTTTGCAACACCTTTAAAATTAAAGGCTCACTCTAGGATTATTTCGCCTAGAATAAATTATATGTGGGATGCCGACTTAATGGACATGCATACACTGTCACGGTACAATGAAGGTGTAAAATTTGTTTTGCTTTGTATAGATATTTTCTCCCGACAGATATATACAGAGAGTCTGAAGAGCAAGAGCGCTGAGGACGTTAGTGCAGGATTTAGTGATATATTTAAAAAGGCATCCCCTCGAGTTCTACGTACTGACGCTGGTAAGGAATTCACAGCAAATAAGGTTCAAGATTTATTTAAAGAAAACAATGTCAAACATTATGTAGCTTACAATGAGGGTAAGGCTTCTTTTGCCGAGCGCTGTATCAGAACTGTAAAAAATCGCATCACCAAGTATCTTTTTAGCAAGAAAACATATAAATGGATAGATGTATTACCTAAAATAACTGATTCATACAACAGAACTATACATTCAGCCATTGGTGTTGCCCCTATAGATGTAACATCTTCAAATAGTAAAGAAATTTTTGAATACCAGTATAATCGTGTGACTCCAAGAGACTTGAGAAGAAGCAGGGCAAAAGAGAAAATCAGAACTGAGAGTAGAAGGTTTACTTCTGGTGATCAGGTCCGTCTTGCTGTCAAGAAAGGTCCTTTCACTAAAGATTATGAACCTAAATGGACCGAAGAGGTTTTTGAAGTTGTTAAATCAACAATAAGAGATGGTATACCTGTCTATTTTTTAAAAGATCTTAAAGGTGAAGAACTTAAAGGATCTTTTTATGGGGTGGAGCTTCAGGGGGCTAAACATGATGCGCATAAGCATTTTGAAATAGATGAAATATTAAAAGAGAGGACAGTTAATGGTGTAAAAGAGTATTTTGTGAGCTTCAAGCACTATCCAGCTAAATTCAACGAGTGGGTCTCATCCAAAAATCTTAAAGACATAAAATGAAAGGATTCTACTTGTTCTTGAATAAAAATGACGATCAAATATTAAGACCTGAAAACAATGGAACATTTTTCACTGTAACGCTTCCTGAGCGTATTAAATTAGAGAGGGGGAGATGGCGATGTGGCTTAGTTGAGTGCTGTGTAGAAATAACAAGAAGGGAGAACAAGACATATTATATATGTTCAGATGTTGTTAGTTTACAGAGCGTGGGTCGTGCTGGTTTACCTGTATTAAGAATGTTTAATACTTCTGCAGCACGATTGCCCCCTAGAATAAGTGGGGGTATAACAGAGTCTACTAGCACAGAATATCAGAATGATACATGTTCAGACTGCAACGATATGGTTCCAGCTGTAAACAAATGTTCCAAATGTTCTAACCCTATAGAATTCGTCAGAAGCTATGTCAATGTTATGAATTATGAATATGAACGCCCCATCTACATACCTGTAAGATATGGGGAGTTTGAAAACATAACCATATTTTTAAAGGGGGAAAACAGAAGCATACCAGTAACATCAGTAGGGATAGTCACATGTGTGCTTCATTTCATTCCAGATGAGTAAGCATGAAGTTTCACCACCATATACGTAGTATCCTCTATAATAAAGGCACACCCAAAAAAGTTATAAAAATCAGCTCTAGATATGGGTCTAGAAAAAACAGAGCAAAGAACATGATCATTCTAAGGGCTGCTAAGACCCATGATGTAGAACCCCCTCCAGTTTCGGAACCCCCTGTTTTAAGGGACCATGAGATCAGTTTAAAGCAGGCTGAATCTGAGTTAAAGGAAACGAAGTCTCCCGTCCGTGAAAAGACTGAAAAGAACTCTGAGTCAGACTCACGTGACGCGGGGGTTGTTAGTAGTTCAAAGACTGAATACCCTCCACTGCACAGAGTTAGAGCAGAGAAGACCAGTAGGGGAAAAAGACTTTGAGGAAAGACACCCAGTGATCCATCAACGAAAAAACCTCGAACTATAAAAAAAAAGAAACATTCGGATATTTTCAGCTAAACTATAGCGGACCTCTGTAGCACCATGGTTTCTATAGCTGAACGTATCAGGAGATTGTTGCGAGGTCGCAACAGAGAAAGGAGTTTCAGACGTTTTAAAAGTGATCCAGTATGGCATGATTCTGAGGGGTACATGAGACCTAGGTCATGTCCTACATTTCCACCACCCTCTCTACCTGCTAGGGCTATTGGTCCTGATATTTCTCACACTGACAGCTCAACGGGGGTGTCTGACCCAAAACCTAACACCTCTCAAACATCCAGAGTCTCAGGATCTGAAAACTGTATCCAAGATAGGTGTCTGTCTGAACCAGCTTATGAGAGGACAAAAATTCATGTTGAGTATTTCTCTACAGAAACCGAGGACAGTGTTGATGAGGTCACTTATTTGGAAGTTGATAAAGAGTGTTACGGCGACAGTGGCGACCCCTGGATAGCAAAGCAACGAACACCCAGCCGTAGGACTACTGATCCACAATTTCACCACGCACCTGGATTTACCGGTAGCGGCAGCAGCAACAGCAGCAGCGCTACTTATAAGACCTGTGTCACTGGGGATCAGTCAGATTCAGGATCTGCTGACAGGTATAGCACTAGTGGTAATACATCTCTCTTTGATCAGGATCAGCTTTCAAGGAGTCACATTAACATTAATGGGTGCTGTTCTACTTCAGACGCTGATCCTCTCCTGACAACACCGGTTCAGAGTCCTTCCTCAGTGGATGAGGTTGATATTTTTGAGGAGTACCCGCAGAGCTCTTCCTCATCCAAAACAGTCACACCTGACAAAGCACAGGATAAACACACTGCCTCTTCACACCAGACACCTAAAAAGAACTATAAAGTTTCCACGAGTTCTCTGAACGTTAAAGATCAGTCTGCTGAGATTGTTTTGAGAGACAGTCTAGAGGCAATAGATCAAGTCTGTGAACAATTTTCTTCAGCTTTTGATATAAGTTTGAAATAAAGCTTCATCATGGCTTATGAGGTTTCAAAGGTTGACGATCGTAGCAGTGTGGGCATAGGTGAAAGTATGGATCTTTTCACTATGCCTGTAGTTGATGTTGGTGTAAAAAAAGTAAGATATGTTGAGTACAAACCCCTGAATCAATTAAACCAGGATGTGGGGTTAGAGTTTGAAGTTCCTAATTCTGGTAATCGATACATAGATCTCAGGCGTACTTATCTCATGGTCAAGTGTAGAATACGTAAATCTGATAACACGGATATACCTGAGGGGACTGGAACAACTGGTCTAGGAGATTTTGGTCCTGTAAACAATTTCCTACATTCTATTTTTTCTCAGATAGATATTTATCTTCAGAAGCAACTATTGACTACTTCAAATTCAAACTACCCTTTTGAAGCGTATCTCAACACTCTGTTTAAATATGACACACAATCCAAAACAACACACCTCCAATCACAGCTGTGGCATAAGGACACCGGTACAATGGATGCAGCTAAGTCATCACAAGGGAACTCTGGTTTAACTGTACGTGCTCTGTACTCAGAAAAAAGTCAGATTTTTGAGATGATGGGGCCTATTCTTAGTGATGTGTGCTGGACTAACCGGTATATATTAAATGGTGTGGAATTAAAAATGAGGTTCTGGCCCACTTCACCAAATTTTCATTTAATGTCAGCTGCTGCTACTCCAGATTATAAAACAGAGATAACCGACGCCTCTCTATCTGTCTGCATGGTTGACCCCTCAGCTTTTTTATTGCTTGAGCATCAGAAAATAATGGAAAAAAAGAACTGGGCTGCTTTGTATCCTTACCGTAAAACAGACGTGAAGAAATATTCAATATCTAAAGGTCACTATTGTTTCAGTGCCGATAATATTTACTTAGGCAACGTACCGTCCAGACTCATCTGTGGGCTAGTCTCAGAAAAAGCATCAGTAGGAGCTTATGATAAAAACCCCTTTAATTTCCAACATTTTGATCTAAAATATTTGAACCTTACTGTAGACGGTGAAAGTGTCCCTCAGAAAGCACTTCAAATGACATTTGACGCCAACCACCACAAATCATCTTTCTTAGAAGCCTATATGGCTTTGTACAGTAGAGAGCGTTTCACAGATGGTCGGGACAAGGGGTTGTATATAACTCGAAGTGAGTTTCACAAAGGTTACACATTATTTGCTTTTGATTTGGAACCTGATATTCGAGAGGATGCTGATGGTAGTGTATGGCCTACTATGAAAAAAGGTAACATGAGAATACAGCTTAATTTTTCTAAAGCTTTGCCTGAAAGTGTCTCTCTTGTTATCTTTTCCACTTTTCCATCTATTTTTAAAATAGATAACAACAGAGCTGTAACTGTGGTCAAATAAAAAAATTAGCTCAGGGTTTATTACTTTCTCATATAGGTTACACTCTGCATGATTATAATATGTATACATAGCTGATCGATGTTCATATAAACTAGGGGTATATTAATTATTGCATACTATTTTATCGTCTTAACTCTTTAAGAACTGAGATATGAATTTATACTCAATACTTTAACTTTATAACAAAAGCTGTATGTTACTTATCTAAGCATTAATATGTATACGTAGCTGATCGATGTAGATATATTAACTAGGGTATATTAACTATAGCATACTATTTTAGCATCTTAACTCTTCTAGAACTGAGATAGGATATTTATACTTAAGACTTTAACTTTATAATAAAAGTTGTATGTTACTTATCTAAGCATCATGGTCGAGATAGAATCCTTTTATTATTCATATTTAAAGCTTATTCTTAACTCTTAAATGCTGAGCAATTGTGTATAGGGATTCACAAAGAATATATCAGATTAGACAATGAAAATCTTTATGCCTTTTCAACTACCAAAGGAATAAAAAAAAAAAAAATTCTGATTTGTTTTGTTCTTTACCAATAACACCCTATACCCTCACAACAAAAGCAAACATAGAAATACCTATATGTTATCAAAGAGCAAACGTCGACGCACACGTCCTCTATTGCTGACAGCAGGACTGTCATCAGTCCCATATACCGATTCAGTCTCTACTCTGCGGATTTTAGCTGGTCCTTGCACATCATCTACTGTTAAACAGGTATCCTCACTCTCTCTCCTCCTTTTTCTAGACCTCGTGTTCATGGCAGGAGTGTCAGCTGTTCCATATACAGACTCCATGTCTATGTCAGAGGAACGGCCACAGTTACGAAAGAAGGGAGGATTTAGTATTCCCCTGTGTTTAGATCTAGTATTTTGAGCTGGAGGGGTGTTATCAATAAATACTGGTTCAGTACTTACACATCTTTTACGATTACGCCCGAGGGTTTCAGGTGAGCATCGGGTTAAAGTAGGGGGTGAAAAAGTAATACCTTCAGACCCAGTTTGAACTATAGGAACCTGTGCCTGTTGTGTCTCAGGCTTTACATCCGCTTCTGAATGGCAGGGGTGTGTTATCCTAACGTCTGTCTCAGAGTAAGAGACTTCATGTCCTGTTATACTCTCTGGCTCCCCACTACTGTCATACCCAGTGTTCTTGAGCGACATCTCAGGGGAGGGTGTAGTAGGTGTGACAGTTATACCTTCAGAACCAGTCTGATCTCTAGGAGTCTGTGCCTGTGGTGTCTCCGGGATTACATCCGCTTCTGAAGGATGAGGGTCTGTTACCTTGGTGCCTGTCTCAAAGTTAGAGTCTTCATGGTTTGTTATATTCTCGGGGTCACCACTACTTTCACACACAGTGTTCTTGGATGGCATCTCAGGGGAGGGGGTTGTTGATGAGGCAGTAGCACCTACAGAACCGTTTTGATCAATAGGAACCAACACCTGTGGTATCTCAGGGTTTACACCCGCTTCTGAAGGATGGGGGTCTGTTATCTTGGTGCCTGTCTCAAAATTAGAGACTTCCTGAATTGGTATACTCTCTGACTCACCACTACTATCACACACAGTGTTCTTGACTTGCAGATCAGGGGAGGGCGTAGCTGGTGAAACAGTTTCACCTTCAGAACTGGGATGATAAATAGGTGCATGCACCTGTGTTGTCTCAGGGTTTACAACAGCTTCTGAAGGATGGGGGTCTGTTATCTTGTCACCTGCCTCAAAGTTAGAGACTTCATGATTTTTTTTACTCTCGGGGTCACCACTACTATCACACACAGTGTTCTTCACTGATATCTCAGGGGAGGGTATTGTTTGTGAAGCAGTAATACCTTCAGAACCGGTTTGATCAGTAGGAACATGAGCCTGGGGTATCTCAGGGGAGGGTATTGTTTGTGAAGCAGTAATACCTTCAGATCCAATTTGATCAGTAGGAGCATGAGCCTGGGGTATCTCGGGGTTTACACATGTCTCTGAAGGATGGGGGTCTGTTATCATGACACCTGTGTTAAAGTTAGAGACTTCATGGTTTGTTATACTCTCTGTCTCACCACTATTATCACACACAGTGTTATCGCCTGTCATCTCAGGGGAGGGTGTTGCTGGTGAAGCTGATGAAAGTTCTTTAATTTCAGACCCCATGGGGGGTATTTCAATTTCCCTCTCAGCTGGTTTTTCCTGTGTTTGATCACAATATAGTGATGTACAGGGTTGTGCAGTCTCTACAATCGGCGAACACGCACTAGAGGCTGTCTCAGGCTGCTCAGCGCCGACGTCTTCACAGGGGGCACCGCTCTCCTGAGCTTGGGGGGCGTCTAAAATGAAAATATTGAACGGCGTGAAATACTGCACCGGGGTGAAGGCTGCTTGCTGCATGTAGCGTAGCCATCGTTTATGACGCCCTACATCTTCGTTCTTCTCCTCATCGGTACCAAGAAGCCTGAAAAGATGAAGACATAGAGATAGAGTAGGGGGGGAGAAACTAAATCCTATATCGGTGTTTCCAGTACTCTATTATCTGTTGTGATCGCTTCATTGAACATGATAACCCCGAAAACAACACGCATTACTCCGGTCAGATGGGGGTGCTCCACTCTTGTTCATCGTCTAAATAAACCATCTGATAATTAAGATGAGTTTCTTACCTTTTTAGTAGACGTTTTGCTTGTTTGAAAGGGCGTATTAGAGTATTCATTATCGATCTCTTTTCGATCGTTTCCATCTTGCTGAAAACACCGGCGTCTGAGGCGTCCTTTGAGTAGTTCTAAAATCACCGCTAGATGTCGCCCTACGTTGTACAGTGATTTTAATAGTAGAGATCCCCATGAGGTGGCGCCTCTGAGCTAGTGTAGGCTTCATTTCCCGCCTCATCATTCTCTATCTCAGCGTCCTTTAATCCCCTTACGGATTTACATCAGTTAATTGACCTAGAAATGACCTTTCCGGGGTCATTGAGTTCTTTTATATCAGAGCGGGTGTCACATACCCTTCTGTTAGTCAGTCAAGGCGGGTCATCATATGCAAAGCATCAATATGCCTGGACTTAACTTTAATCCCCGCTATGACGTTCAGCTGTTTGAAACTGAGGGATGTGAGGATTGTATGTGTGTCGTATATCATGTGAGCCCTACGGTATCTATGTGGCTATATTTCGAGGATCTTGATATAGACTCGTGTGTACGTGTTTTCGCGGTCAAGGAAGACCCTACGTATCCCGAGCACGAGGATCTTAACATTGAGATCGGCGATGAGGAGTGGTCTGAATTTATAGCCGACATGGAGTTTATATCAAGACTTTTAGAAAAAGAGTGCCCTGTGTTCACTCGTTTCTTCATAGAAGGGCTTGTTGCGGAAAAAAAAAGTGATCACATGTTCATGATCTATTCAGATGACGAAGAGACCAAGTGCTTTGATCTCACAAGACTGGAAATGGCAAGAATCCTAGATATGATATCTCATGCCAATGCCCACGGTATAGACTTTTACAAAAGTAAAGTCACTCAAGGCGGTGAGTCTTGGGAGGACAATTCTGAAGAACTTTAAACGGTGCATTATCATAACCCGTTTTATTATATGATAAATATCCCGACTACAATTGAACTGCTTTTTTTAGGATGACATCAAGATTTCATATATCATGTAAAAACAGAACATCACTTATTTTATTTTTTCAAACAGCTTTATTGTATTTTTACCATCACCATACATCTACCAAATAGTTACACAGGAGTAGCATAGTAGTTAGATATCAATCAGCATGTTACATCAAGTTAAGATGTCTGTATCGGGTTGGAATCCAAAGGGAACTGTCTCACCATCAAATAAAACATAACGTTTGGAAAATACACATTGAAAACATTTTAGTTGTTCAATAGTACGTATAGTAGCAGACTTTTTGTCTCTTGAAATGAAACTTTTGTTAGAAACAGACAATTTCATTGATTTGTACATCTCTTGACCTGCTCTTGACCTTAATTCAGTCAGAAGCATGTCTTTCATGCTAGCAAAATTAATCGCCTCACTCACACTATGGGTCAGGTTAATACCTTTGACTTTACAAACAGTTTCTTTCACTTTACCCTCTTTATCACATAGCCTGTACCCATAGCTTTTCGGACCTGTAGACACAAACTCATCTATGAAAGCCCCTTCAGGCAGCTCATTCGTCAGTTCACCTAAGAAATCGCCTGTAGGTGGTGTGTATTGGGGGTTTTTAGGATCAGTTGGAACCTCTGATTTGAAAATAACACTATCAGTATCGCAATACATAACACGGTCACCCAGGAGAGACAGAATAGAATAAAGTTTCAATCGGGCATGAGCAGTGGTGTATGCTGCTATAACCACGTTAATTTTATTGTTAGGTTGAACGAATTCTTTTTTTGATTTATATTCTACAAAAACCATGTTATCATTTACTAGCTGAACATTAGAAATCTCTTTTCTTTTATCATTCAATAATCTGAAATATTCCGAAGGATCTGAAATATACTCTGATTTGGTTTGGTTTTGTTTTTGACCGAATTTTCCCCAGAAACTATTCAGTATTAATTTGGCAACAGCTCTCATTCCGGGATTATACTCTATTTGATCAGGATCTAAACGTATCCCTTCTTTAGCATAATATGTGTCAAGGTATTCTTTTCTGTCCTCCTCGGTTTTAACCCATGAAGGCCAACCACTTTTCTCCTGTTTGATTTTTAGAAAAGTGTTGATGTATTCTGTGAAGAGTCCGCCTTTTTTTGTTTCTGAGTCATATGTCGACGTTTTATCATAGTGCCATGCTTCATAGACCTTCACTATGGTGTACCCCATTTTTACAGCTGCCTGAAGCTCACATGAAACCCATGTACCGGTCAGCATTCGCTGGTCACTGTTGTGGGTGCAATGGTACGTCTTACCTTGGAAAAACCCATAGAAAACAGAGAAATAATCCTCTTTATCACTTGAGCTGTGGTATATACTGTCAGCGGTGGTTACACATGTTCTACACAAAGTAAAATACAGTTTACCATTATATCTCATCGGTAACAAAGGGTGATATAAATTGGTAGGGGGGAGGACAGAGCATTTTATAAGTCCTTCTATGTCTGATATGTCCACACTCTCAGACCATTTCTCTGCAGGAATTACACGATGCTCTCCTGAGGGGTATTTACAATATTTATTTACATAAGGATATAAACTGGTGAAATCCAAATACTCCATTTTCTCACCTGGTCGGCATTTATAATACGTTTTAGTAGAGTCAACTCGACCACCGTAAAAAGCATCCCTAGGTTGTAATGGCTCTACTATAGAAACACCTTTCATAATTTTAACATATTTCTCAGTTTTCATTAAGGTTTCAAACTCACAACTCCACATAACCTCAAGAGTAAAACCTCTATCTAGTACATCTTGATCTCTCCTAAGGGTATTTTTATATAACACACCCATGCTTTTTCCTAAAAAACCATTGAAAAGATGTCCAGGATAGCATTTATCATGGCCGTGGATGAAACACCCGTGAAATTGATATACAGTAGATGTTGGTGCATGGTACCCATCAACCTTATGACCTCTCAAAGAGTACTCGCCTTTCTTTGATCTGGCATGTCGTAGAGTTATACCTGTGCTCTTTTCTATATATGTCAACCATAGCATGCTCTGCATAGAGTGATTGTCATAAGGCTTATAATGAGCTACTACCGGTATTGTCTTATCCTTAATAAACATTGTTCTATAGATAAGGTTACATGTAGATGCTATAGTCAGACACTTCTTGAAAGGGTCTATTTTGTGAGACCCCGATATGTTCAAAAAAATATCTCTGAAACTAAGGCAGCCACGCCTTAGTATAAATACGTCACTCTTACAATAAGAAATGAGCTCATTCTTTAAATTGAAATCAGTCTTTAGATTTTGACTGTACCACTGCATAAATTCCGAATATACTTGAGGTTTCATATTTTCAGGGACGTAAAAACTAGGGGGTGGTAAAACATTCTGATCACAATTCTGATTTGATTCTGTATTAAACAAATGTGGAAAAAAACCCTTCTTTAACTCTGTCAGGTTGAAGGTACGAGGTATTTTAGCCAGAGCCATTGGGAGAAAATTTAAGGAGTCTATGAAACGTATGTTATATGGTGGCACTTCAAGACTCATTATTTTACCCCCGTTGTAGACAATTTTAGGTTTCAAAGATTTTGAATATATGTAGGTCAAGATAAAATAGGAGTCATACCCACGAAAATTGTGGCAGATTATTCTACTGTTTGAATGTTTTTTAACAAAAAGCCATTGACAGAACTTATCTACACACCCCTTGCCATAGAACACATGTTGATGAACACCGCAGTTTGAGCATGCCATGGTTGAGTCAAATTCCCTGTTAGCTTCCCCAGATTTTATACAGGTTTCACAGACACGCTCAGCTATACACAAATTGGGTATATGTCGACCTGTTTCCTGCATGCATTCTACATCAAAAAATATATAGCTAGAGATTTCATTTTTTTTAGCAGTTAGATTTACTGATTTTTGAGTATGATCTATCTTACGAATGTAACAAGTATGGTCTAATAGAACATTGTAGTCTATGTGACATATCGAGCATTTCTTTGTGAAACAGATATGGGGCTTAGACACACCTTGCTGGAGGCACTCCTTATTTTTTCTCCTTAAGAAGAGATCACAGTTGAGGCATTTATGATAAGTTTGACAGACAGATTTCCTGTATTTTTTTTTTCTACCATGTGCACGGGTGGGGTACTTTTTAGCATGTAATTCAAAGCAGTTAGGTCCTTTGAAACTTCTGTTGCATTTTACACAATACACCCATTCAAAACTGTCTTCAGTTTCATGTTCATGTCTACACATTTTACACGTGTTTTTACATGCGTGTTGATAAAAAATTTTTGTTGCTGTGTAACATGTAGTACAGAAATGACCCCGTCTGAAAAATCCTGGGAGGCTAGTCAGTACATCGTAATGCATATCAGCATGATATAAACTGATGACCTTAGGAGATTTAACCCGATTGTCATAAATGATTGAGTTGAGGTGATCTTTAGAAACCACTATAATACGGTACCCCTTCATCCCCCTGCTCAGTTTAGCAAACATGGGGAGAGTTATAGCTGTATTAAAGAGAATTCTAGATTTTCTATATAACCTTTTCACCAGTCTGTCCTGCAGTGCTTTATTTAAGCACACTTTTTTCACTGCAGAGTTAAAGCGATTTCCACTGCTATCGGCTAAAACCTTACCTATCACTAAAGCACGAACAGCACACGAATTATCTCTGTTCCTCACATAAATAACACATTTCTTTTCTTTCATCATATGTGTCACAATGTCTCTTCCTGATCCTGAGGGTACTTTAATGTGTGTGACTGTAATGACACACCCCTTATTGAGATCAAAGGATGTGAAGCTTTGTAGCACCCTATCTATCTCACTCAATATATCCTTAGCATTAATGTTGCTCACAGCATTGAAATGTATCAATATAGGATAATCTATAGACCTACTGTCTATTGTTATTCTAACAAGATCATCAGACCCAAACTTTCTGGTTAATTCCTGTACCAATTTATCAAAAACATCATACAGACGTTGAAGTACATCTTTCATGGACTTAAACTTTTCATTCATGTCTAGCCTGAAAGTATAGACAGTGTGACGGATCTGAAACTTCTTGGAAAACTGCTCCTTTATACGTCTCAAAGAGTACAATCCCGTAGAGTCAAATCCTTGCCCTTCGATGTCCTCCTCCCCAGATTCCTCTTTGTCCCCATCCCCTACTGTTCTACCTCCCTCAGGATTGTCAGGCTCTTCATCTTTACCAGCCCTATCGCCACCAATGACTGAATGACGTCTCTCCAGATGTAGGTTAAGATTACTACCTTTAGCAAACCGTTTAGGACATAAATGACATTTATGCTTCTTATATTCATTAGGATTGTCGTCATCTGTAGACTGAGCGACAGAAGCAGCCTTGTGAGCTTTAATATGTTTGTTAAGAAACCCCAATTTTTTATACTTCTTTCCACAGGTGGGGCAGTTAAACATGGTTGCTGTCTGTTCTTTACCCACTTCCCCCTAAAGATCACGCAAAGTTTTAAACTGGGGATTTGATATATCCGCTATATTCTCTATGATGCCCTTTAGAATGGGATCTGACCGGTATGAATCTCTTAAAGAGACACAGGTATTTACAAGCCAGAAAACATCGGATCTCAAAGCATAGACATCACCAGTGAAAGAGTGAGTGCACCCCACTGAAGAACCAAAGAACCTTTTAAGCTCTATCACGAGAACATGGAAGAACAGCTCTTTGAATTTTATGTCCACATCCCTCCTGATTTTTTCTGCTTTAAAAAGGGTGGGGAGGCAGATAGTTTCAAAATGGTGCGTGTTACCTGAGAACACAACATACAGACATACTATCTCGTGTGTGTCCACAACTGTCAGCAAAGACCCGGATATCCCGCTCCCTATCCTTATACCCTGTTTAGACTGCATGAGATAATGCAAATCCCTCTTTTCAGAATACACTTTTATTACAACAAGAGTAGTCACAAGCCTTTTGATTATCTGTAAAAGTTCCAAAGACCTACTGAAACATTTGTTTTCAGACAAGAGAGACCCTAAACGTCTATATAGATTTGATCCTATTTTATTATGAACAGCGTCTAGACAGTCACTGATATCAAAAAGTCTGTGGTAAAGGTTTTTAGGACTATTCAATCTGTCTATGTAGTTGAGTGTTTCACCCCATGGGTGTAGTGAATCAAAACGTTTCCTGATGAAAACCTTCCATGTTTGTTTCCGTCGGAGGAGAGACCATACTTTACCACATGCTATGCTAAACCTGTGTAAACTCTTTCTATCCGGTTCTAAATAAACTAATATACCCCATATGATATCTAAAGGGAGGTCACTAAAGGTCAAAGACGAACCAGAGCTTTCCATATCATGTAACTACCTCTGACACTTATGAAGCTAACTTTATATAAAGAACTGTTTTAAAGCAAAATACCTATCTATTCCTACACGTCAAACATGAAAACTAAATCCCTCTATACCTGAACATAAAATATGCCTCTCTTTTAGCTTCAATCCACCTTACTCAATCATTTATAACCATAGCACAGAGACATGATCATTTGGTACTACAGAAAAATAAATGAGATTCACCTGATCAAGCATGAATAAAGGTGTTAGACGTTCTCAGAATCCAGCCTCTCAATTTTGGAGTTGATGACACTCATGTTATCGCACAGGATGTTCCACTGGTTAACTGTGAGCACTGACCCGCCCTTCTTGATTGGTTGCCACAAGACCGAGTTCTCGTCCTCAGGATCACCAGCAGTTTCAATCCTCAGTACCGTGTAAATCGACACCAGCGGCTCTCCAATGAAGTCAGAATCAACTAACACGCATTTCCTTTTAGAAAAAAAGAAAAGAAAAATCAGATAAATGACCATACCTGACATAATACATTCTCATAAAATGATGAAAACCAGATAGACTCTATCTTGACTACAGTTCAATCAATTATAATATACCCTTCTTCTCGTGAGAAAACCACTGTAGAATATTACTCATACATTTAAGGTTTTCTTTAAAATAAGTTAACATTGTCCATTTCGGTGTTATGATATGGGGTATCATGATTCTTCCAATTACATATGCTATTATGTAGTGACTCTCAGTATGCATGAGAGGGTAGAAAAGATACAGCACACACACACACACACACACACACACACACACACAAAAATAAAACAATAAGAACCTACCTGTAAGGCTTGGCGATACCCCGACGTATGAATTCAGGCTCCAACCAGCACAGGATGTCTGACCCCCTCTTAGGTCCTCTGACCATAGGTTCAGTTTGCTGTGGAGAAGCACTGAAAAGACTAGATCGGGGTCTAGGTCTCGGGCTCGGGGTAGATGCCCCAATTGGACTATCAGGTCCGTTGGGTGAAGCCCTCACAGGTGATGACGTCCTAAATGGGGTAGGCGCCCGAGGGGGTGTTGATGGGTCTGCGGGAGCAGATGAGGCTGCAGCAGGTCTGGGTGATGAGGGGCGTGACTCTGCACCTCCTCCTCGAGCTTTAGGTGTATGAGCAGGCTTTTTTAGAACTGCCTTAAGCTTTTTCTGCACTACAGGTTTTGGGGGTGGATCAGCAGTGTCAGACTCCGTCTCCTCAGCCTCCTCCTCGTCCTCCTCCTCGTTATATACTATAGCTCTGACAGCTTTCTTCTTAGGCTGAATGAAGACGTCATCGTCACTAGGCATGTCATGTTCCCAGCATGATAAGTTGTCAGGCTGCTGTACTGATGGTTCCTCCTGGGGGGTAGGAAGCTCCTCCTGGATGGTCGGAGGTGGGGTGTTCTCAGTCAAAGACGCTGTAGGTGCTGTCCTCCGAGTCTGCTTCCTTTTCAGAGCTGGCTGAGGGTAGAGGAAAAGAAGGGAAAAGAAAATCAGAATTAAAAGCGGGTATAAAAATATCAATTATGGTGAAAAATGTTTATCTTAATGAATTAAAGTGAAATGCTTATCTACATGAAAAGTGTGAAAAAATGTCAGCAACTTTCTACATCTCTCTAGTGTATGTGCGTAACTCCTGTGTGCTATATAGTAATACTGTAGTCACAGACTGAGAAAAATATAAATAAAAGATAAAAAACATACCTTAGACATGTTGATCGGTAAGGAGAGTGGAGTATCAGTTGAGAAAAAAAAAAGCTGGCACTGATCAAACTGAATCTGGTGAATATCTCACTCTGACTGTGATGATGTGAATTTTGTCTACAAAAAAATTGTAGTGATAAAATAGAGAAGCCCCGCACTGTATTTATAGGGAGCTGTGAGCAGTCATGAGAGACCGACCATCACCATGCGTAAGACCAATAGGAGACCCTATACAGGGGTAAGCCCCGCCTTCCAAGACCCCTGAAGTGGTAACTGCTTCCAGTGTCCATCTGAACTCCAGGTTCATCACATCAGCCCCCTCACCATACCCTTACCATATGGTCAGTTACAGGACGCGCGAGGGTGGCGATAAACATTCACACACAGGTTACAGCAGCAATAAAACAAGCTTTATGATACACACAGTGTCGCCTCCCTGTGCCGCCACTCCCCATTCGGCGTGTGATATTACCCCACTCCACTCTCTATTTAGTATCAACACCCCGGTGAAAGAATAGGTCAAGACAGTAAAGTTGACTCCAACTCTTCTCTTCTAAAGAAGAAAAATAAAATAAAAAATAAAACCCTATTTATGTATGTTTTATGAAGAGGTTGAACATAGACATCCCCTATAAGTGCGTTTTGGTATTAGGTAGATTATTACATAGGTAGATCATTAAATAGGACCTCCTGCTATGACACCTATGACGTAGGGTATATGAAACATGAATGTATAGACGCAATGCTTCAGAAGCGGGTGGATGAGCGGAGTTTACACAATTAAAATCAAGGGTAGTTATCTTGTAGATTCTATGGGTCACTGAATGTTTCAATTATAGTGTAAAGGTTCGTTAACTTTCCAAGAAAATTAACAACGTACCACTGATCTTTTAAAATTAAAACTTTAATTAAGGCGGGGTCAAGTCTATGTATGAAGACTCTGATTGGATTACAGATATGCACTCTATAAACCGACCGGATATCCACAGAAGGAATCGACAGCGAGATCAACGGAGCAATCAATGATCTCTGTCAGTGGAATACCGGCGATGCGACAGCATGATGACACTATTACGGATATGTGTATTTGTTTTATTCATGCTGTGCTTATCGCCAGCTTCAGGAATGTACCCTTGTGGACCTGTGTCAAGATGCCTCTGTTTCCCGGGTACAGGTACCATCTTGTGCAACGGGTTAGATCTGACTTCAGTACCCACGTTGGGTGCGGGGTATGCGCGCTATTCAAAGCTGGTACTGAGATACAATGCTATACGTCACGTGAATATTGATCGGGTGTATGAAGTGCTGGATGTTAGAAACAACCCCATTATATGTAGGAAAAAGCTGCCTGCCTGGGTTCTGCAAAGCTCATGTAAGTGGTCACCTGACACCCATGTAAAAACGTCGGAATCTGAGGGGTCTGAAACAAGAGACGTAATATCTCAAAGCGGTGTCCAAGAATCGGAGCACGTAACGTCGCCCTATTCAGAAACTCTTTCTAAGGAAACTCAGCCCACCCTATACACCTCGACGTCGGCATGGAACACTCAGGACTCTCCTGATTTGTCTACATCTATTTCTGAGAGCAATACCGTGGTTGAAAACAATTCTCATCAGGAAATTGTATCATCCGAATTACCTGAAGAGAGTACCGTAAATCTGTATGATTCTAGCATTAGAAGCAGTAGCGTGACCCAGACACCTGAAGAACCCCCAACAAATACCGTAAAATTGTATAACTCTGTGCCTTATAGCAGCAGCAGTGGTGGTCGCTATGGTGACAGGGGTATCAGCGACAGGGGTAGCAGCAGCATCACCAGCAGCACCAGCAGAAACAGTACCATCAATAACCATGACCACAACTCCAAAGAAATTATGCCTGTTACCGTAAAACTTTCAGGTTTTAAAAGTAGCGATACCCCGAACTTAATTAACCCGAGCACTCCCAGTGATACAGATGAGGGTTTACCTCTAAATGATTCCCTTTACCTCCATGAGCCGAACTCTTCAGAAAACAATGGCCTGATAAAAGCTGATGTTATGAAAAGAAATGACTATATGAAAAATAATAAATTCAAAACTCTTAGTCTGAAACCAGTCAACGGTAGCGATGTGACAATAGGGATAGGTATATCAAGGAACAAAACACATGTAGCCCTTAAGGGTTCTGTGGAACTCCATGTTCCTATATTATCAGCTATAGGTATTCTGATAGTTGCTATAACTATAATAACATTACTGATAGTGCGAAGAAAAAGACCCGGCAATATCCTGGATAATGTAAATGACAATCTGAATGCAACTATAATGCAGCTTCTACCTCACATGATACCTAACTGGCTGTAAGTATTAAGATTAATTTTTACTATATACTCAGATATTCATCCTTTTACCGAAAAAATCCTGTAAAGATTTCTGTGGGAGGGTAAAGGATTCTTTGTTAAAGATATATTGTAATAAAGATATATTGTATTAGCTCTAAAACCAGGATTTATCTCCTGAATAAATAATGACAATAAAACACTTTTTATTTTCATATATTTATTGAAAATATTTCTTTGTTTCTAGTTCACCAAGTATCACATCATACAGGTCTCCTGTGAGAGCTTTGAACGCTACAACAGAGGTGGAATTAAACGATACAACAGAAGTCAAGGTCCCCATCACCATCAGGTATATAAATGAAAAAAAATATAGAAAATGAAAAATATATAGAATAAACTATCTGATATAATCCTAACCATCTACTGCACTATAGAAAATATTCTTTGATAAATATTGCATTCCTATAACACCATATATGATATAGAGTGACTATTTTCCCATGGCAATGAAAATGTTTTAAAACTGCATGCACTCTAAATCAGTATTTCGCACTTTTGAACTCTATGAAATATCTTTGTTTGTTTAAGGGTGGATAGTTCTGAGTTGAGAAACAGTAATGAAGAGGAAAATACTGGAACTCTGCACGAACCCCAACGTCATGACTGCTCAGCGGCTGCAGGCACGTCCAGTGACCCTACAGACCCCTGGAAGACGACACTGCCAGAATTGGACAAAAACGCCTCTGGGGATCATGAGACCGTCAAGAAGCACTGTGTCACGGAAAATTCAGTGGAGGATATATCAAAGAGAAATAATGGGCATGGTCACTCTCATGGTCATGTGAACATGACCTCTACTCCTAAACCTAGCAGTGACGCCAAAGACATGACGCCGGCTAAGGGGAATTGTAAAGTAGTGTTATCTAAATGGCATTCGTCGCCTGACTTCAGTGAGAGTTCCATGGTGTGCGAGACACCCACAGGGGTGGAGTACAAGCAGTTGAGGTCGAAAAGGGTTATGTTCAAAGAGTTTTGTAGAAATAGAAAAAACTGAATAAGATGCCATGTAGGACCGTGAGAAACCCCTACAGGAGTACTTCATAGAGTTTGGTCAATTTTAAGAAAGTCACATATTAAAGCCATTGACCTATCATGTCACCCCTAGTCAGTTGGTAGCATGCCACCAATCACAACTCTGACGTATTTTACACTGCTAATAGAGTGGTCATGCATTGCCTTTACCCTATGAGTACGGTATGATTCGTGAGGGTTTTACCCCATGCATGGGTTGAGGCTCTATGAGTGAGTCATTGAGCATGCAGTGACGCACTCTTGTTTTACCCCTATTCATAACCACTATACCCTATTGTACTAGTCCTTAGAGCGTTATTCTACCCCATGCTATATGTATCAGACCTTATATTATATCCGTTGTTCTACCCTCATACACTGAGGTGAAAGCTACAGTTTTACCCTATATGGATGGGGTATTCTACCTATCTTTCATGTAGCTTGTAGCTACATCACATGAGCAAGGGTTTTTCAAGTGAGCAAACATGATAAATTATAATATTACGCATTTACTTTACAAGTGTGCATGCTTAATAAGCTAACAGAGTACATCTAAATATTTTGTGAAGAGTGCTTGCATATATATTACGTTGATTTTCATAACATTTTAAAATAGAGTCTGACATGTCGGATTAACCATAATATGTCTCTCACTTTTAGCATTTACTTTTTCTGTAGCAAGTAATATATCATTACTTTTCTTAACGCAGACTCGTGTGTCATAGTAATATTGTTCACATATATATATATATATATATATATATATATATATATATATATATATATATATATACATTGATTGCATGTATAGAAATAACCTTGATGTGTAGTCGTATTTAGCCAAGTAGCATTAAAATAAGAAGCTCCCGCTGGCGTATTCATGAAGCAGGCGGTATAGCGGGCATCGAGGGCTTGTGAGGATCTCGCGTCCTCTGAAAGGGGTTACAGTTCCTAGAACCCGCTGCTTGATGCGATCCGCAATAACTGAGGGTATGAGAACGTATAATTCCTTCAGGATGATAAGAACCTGACCCAGTCCTTCCATGTCATCATAATACTCAGTGTAGAACACTCCAGGACCCACTTCCTTCTTAATCCTCTCTACAAAAGTTGCTGTTATCATGTCGATGCATTGACTCTCTAGAGAGAATCTTTTGGAAAAATTATATTTTTTTAGAATGCGCATAGCTTCAAAAGAACACTTTGCAGCTTGGGCGTAGCGAAGTAATCCTGTACTATCCAGTGCTGCGACTATCTGACCCTGATGGAAGAAGTCCATTCTAATGTCCATAGTCTCCAGAAAATGGGATTTCATGTACTGTGATCGGGCTATTTCATAATAAACACGGTACAGCCTTTTTTTGTCATACCAGCCATCAATGTAGGGGTTAAGCAGAACCAGTTGCATCTGAGCAGTGTAATAATTGACAGGGATCTTTCCATACCCACAGAAAATAACTCTCAACGCGTTAACAAACTCCTCACAAGTAGTTTCTTCTTTTTCCTCAAAATTAAAGTCTCTTAATTCTTGAGAAGTTGTAGCACCGTACAGCCCGTTCATGATGTATGCAATAAGAGAATTTTTTCACTCTTCAAAACACAGCCTTGTGAAAAGAAAAGAAATCTCAATAATGAAATAGTCAGTAATGGGTAGCGGTTCTTCAGGAATACATGTACTGCCAGCTGGCGAGAAAAAATTACACTATGAAAACGCCGAGCCATCAATTCTATGAGGGGACCTTCAGGGAGAGAAACAACCACGCTGCCGTCTTGCGTTCAAACTTTGAACTACATCTATGATGATGTGACTCCCTAATACCCTGTATGCTTCTGCCACACCCCACACGATGGCGCCACTATTTCATCTAACCATGATTATAACATTTCTCCCTGAGTTACCCTTTAAGTATTAGTTAATAAGTAGTAATTCATAGTTATTAGTGTATCAGTTATTTCTTTGATAATAAAATTTTAAAAATATGTGAAATGAATTACCTTTTTATTTCTAACAGGTTCTAAAATGATGATCATAGATTGCTCGTACCATAAACTAAACTCCTGAATGCTATATATGTAAACGTGACTACCATTGGGATGCATGTAGTAACTGTAGGTATGATTCACATGTACACGCACCCGGGTTGTTCTATTTATTGGCCAAGTTAATGTAAATAGGTCGGGGATACCCCAGGTTCTGACAATGACGTAGTGTAGAGGTCATCTGAGGATAGATTTTCACGCAACAAGTAGCGATTACTGGCTTAAACCTTGAAACCACCATAGAGGGAATTCCCCCCTAGAACCTTATAGCTACTTGTATACAATGACAAAGTCCATATTGGGACATCTATCAGTAAGAAGGAGCATATAGACGCCAAAGACGTGATAATATTATAGATTGTGTACAGTCGGTGACATATAATACCATTTCTAACATCACCAATTTTTAACTGGCAGTCACTGTGTTAAGACTGTGTTAATCCCAGCATTGCCAATGATTAGTCACTCTGTTAAGACTGTATCATTCATAAAATCACAAATTAGCAGTCACTGTGTTTAGATTGTATTATTCCTAACATTACCATTTGAATCACTGTGTTTAGACTGATTACAGGTTTTGGTATCTGCTACAGTGCCAAATAACATTGACTCATACCTACTAATATCATATGTAATATGAAAACCTATAACTCAGTATTTCTATTTAGGCTGTGCTGTTCCTATTTATGTTACTCACTGAAAAACGTGCTTGTAGGTTGAGAATGGGACACGACCTAGGACCACCAACTGATGATGTGCTACTGTGGAGTCCTCTGGTGTGTTTGGTAGACCCAGCAATCGAGTGTGACAGTTGGAGCAAGCTCCTGAGTCTGATGGCACTTATGGCGAGCCATTTCATCACACCTGGTAGTATGAAAGGGAAATTAGAGAGTGGTCATTTTTAACAACATGGGGGTCGGTGGGTTGGGGGGGGGGCAAAAACAATTCAAACACCTCTCTGGTGGGGACAAACATTTTTTACCCTTTTTAAACGGAAAGGCCAGCACACTACTAAAGAATAAGTGTCAGTAGTAATACTTTAAGGGTTAAAGTCGGTGACACAAGACAACCAGATTAGGGGTATTCATTACATGCCATTGATGCACAGATCAACCACATTCGCCCCTACCAAAAGGTACATCTTACCTGCTTACAATACCTAAATCAGCAGTAATCTCCTGCTCTATTCTCTAGTGTTCATGAAAGCAGCAAAGAACTGATCATGAAGTTCTGAAGACGACTGATTAAGTTATCCTCCAGTGCGGATAAAGTGATGCTTGATTAAAGGTAGTAGAGTATATTTTTGTTCAATAAAAAGCTCCCTACTGTATGAGATTGTGTGTTAATAAAATAATTATCAATCAATCATCAATCATGGGATCCCATCGAACTATTCTACAGGCATTATAGGCGTAGCTCCTCATAGCGCCGACATATTTTGCAGGTATCATCTAATCTGAATGCATTAGGTGTAGCCCTTACAATATTGTGCTCATATCATCCAATTGAAGTTCATTACCAGGGGTAGGCATAGCCCCTACATACTGTATCAATCTGAATGTATTAGGCATAGCCCATCGTAGCCCCTACATATTGTGCAGGTAAAGTCCAATCTAAGTGCATCAGGCAAAACCACTACATATTGTTAAGGTGGCAATCAATCTGATTGTTTCATTCAATCAGAATGCATTAAGTGTAGCCCATCTTAGCCCTACATATTGTGTAGGTATCATCCAATCGAAGTGCATTAGGCATAGACCCTCATAACCCCTGCATATTTTGCAGGTATAATGTAATCTGAACGTAATAGGCATAACCCCTACATATTGTGCAGGTATCACAAAATCTAAGTGCATTTATTAGGTATAGGCATAGACCCTACATAATGTACAGGTATCACCCAATCTAAGTGCATTAGGTATAGGTATAGCCTCTACTTATTGTACAGGTATCACCCAATATAAGTGCATTAGGTATAGGTATAGCCTCTACTTATTGTACAGGTATCACCCAATATAAGTGCATTAGGTATAGGCATAGCCCCTACATATTGTACAGGTATCACCCAATATAAGTGCATTAGGTATAGGCTTAGCCTCTACTTATTGTACAGGTATCACCCAATATAAGTGCATTAGGTATAGGCATAGCCCCTACATATTGTACAGGTATCACCCAATATAAGTGCATTAGGTATAGGCTTAGCCCCTACTTATTGTACAGGTATCACCCAATATAAGTGCATTAGGTATAGGCATAGCCCCTACTTATTCGGTAGGCAGCATTCACTGTAAGTTTGCATTAGGCATAGTCCCTAAATATTGTGCAAGCCTCGCTCAAACTGAATGTAGTGGATGTAGCCCCATACATATTGTATCAGGTATCTTCTTAGGGAGTGATCATTTTTTAACAACAGGGGGGGGGCTGGTGGGTTTGCGTGAAAAAAAATTGCGACCCCCCCCTCTCGAGGGGGTAAAATTTTTTTGGCCCCCCCCCATAAGGGACAAAAATTGAGCGCGAACGTCCCCTTTTAGCCTATAGTAACGCGCGGGGTTTTCCACTGAAAACAGATGAAATTATTTTGACCCCCCCCATCAGAGGTGTTGAAAAAATTCTGACCCCCCTGGTCAAGGGGTTGAAAAAATTCTGACCCCCTCCCATTGTTAAAAGATGATCACTCTCTTATCTGAATACATTTGGTGTAGCCCTACATCTGGGCCTACATATAATGGAGGCATCTTCCAATCTGAATGCATTTAGCCTGCCCCAACATATCATGCAGGTATATTCCAATCTGAATGCATTGGAACACCATAGCTTCTACACTACGCGTCACACATGTAATAACCTACCTTTCAGAAGGTCTTCAATCCCCAAAGGAAATCTTTAGTAAAAGTTGCCACCCACTGAAACACACTGGTCAACTATTGGGGGAACTATATATGTATATGGATAATGCTGTGAGGTGGCAGTAGAAGTTGTCTATTAGTTCTTGGTTTCTCCACCAGATGTTAGCATGTGAATCAATGGCACATCGGACAGCGGGATTCTTTTCTATCAATAGCATTTGGGAGAGCCTAGAATCCATATAGTCTAATATTAAAATCGAACACTCACGGCTCCCTCAACACAATTAAGGGTGTAAAAAAATCTGACAATCCCGACAAGGCACGTTTTAAAGTTCTTAAATTTTGGGTAAGTAACTCACCCACCAGGGCTGCATTTAAGAATCAAGTGTTGAAGAAATTGGCACAAACCATATCTTGTTGCAACATATTATCTAAAGCCCTTTGCAGCATGACGCCTCATGGTTCCTTTGTCATGATTAACCAAAGCAGCTCTATAATGAGCAACTTGCCAGCACCTTTTGGTGTATTAATCCTGTTTGGTCAGCATGATGCATAAATGCAGCAATGGCTAGTTACTCACAGGACTAGGACCTACATATATTGGTTATGAATAAGGCCTATGACCATCAAATATTGGTTTATAGTCCTATCAGGAATGTGCTTAATATGATATACTTTACTTGGGAGTTTAGGGAGGGACAAGGAACTTTGGTTATGCAATTTTTATGTCTTCGTATTAAATGAAGACCATGATGGGATTCATATAATGGATACCAATTTAAATGCAGGATGGAAAGCTATGCAATGCACACCAGATTTTAGAAATACAAGACACTACATACCCAATGGATTACTGACGTATGTTTTCAGCAGCAGGTGTCCACAGAGGGTATGATTGATAGAAAGATTACATTGGGCTATGTGTATGTATGTATGTATGTATTGTATGTATGTATGTATGTATGTATGTATACGTCTTATCTACATGTATTTGACTATCAGTGTCCCGACCTAATTTAGATGACATGGATTAGATCTATGCCCATAGGAGATAAAATGGGAGTTGTAGTTAGCATCATAACACAATGTAAAAGAGCTTTCTTGTCTCTCCTTTAGATAGTTTATTTACCATAAGCTTGCTATTATGCAATTCAAATATTCATTATCATTTACCTATCAAATCAAAACACGCCATTGATATGATATAATTTTTAATAGTTATGATAAATAAAATTGCACATTGATTGTTTCAAGTTATTTGTAAATAAATATTGAATTCATCGTACGTATTTGCACATTGTTATAATTATATTGTATGCTTACGATTTTGTAGCAATGTAGGAGCAACAATCAATTCAATGCTGTGGTAACGTTGATTGACCAGTTGTCCAAGTTGATTCAAAATTCTGTGTCCACAGATAATATAATATAGTATATAGGGAGGTCATGTTTCATCGTTACGCAGAAGGTTTTCTGGTAACAACCATGTAATGAGAAATTGCTTAATCATTAAGATCGCTGGTAACTGACAAATGAACAATTAGCCACAAATTCACTGTTGGGCCTTCAGGAAACTGTCGGTGCTAGTAAAAATCGAATTGGCAACGACATTCGCAGATTGATGATGACCTTTTCCCCCCGTTTTTGTTTTGAACGGCTCTTTATTTATTAATAACGCATCGTTCATAACATTCCATGTGGAAGATGATTAAAGCCAACGGTAAATACACATTTTACCTGACATACAATTATCCTTTCACAAGACGAACATAACAACCGCACCAAGATACCCCTTTCCAGGTATCCATGGATGCAAACACAATTGATTTTGACAAGAATACTTCCCCATTTCACGTGCAGATATAAAAAGGACATTTCAAAAGTCTAATTATACTGCCTTGCTGGTGCACGTTGGTTGTTGGATATTATCAGTAATTATATCTGCAGGAAATCGGACGGTGATCACTGACTTTCTTATCCTGTAAAAATAAGAGCACACATATACATGTATACATTAGTATATGAAGCATTACGTGCCCATGTGCAGGCTTCTATTGAGCAGTCTAATCTAGATCTCAATGTTCAACGACTATAAGTATGCAGAAGAGATGAGTGGAATGGCGCACTTATACAGGCATTCCTATATGATAAGTCTATGATTGTTACTATCTAATGTTTGATGTATGCAGCACAAAGATAGATATTCAATATTTTTGTCTCTAAAGTTGACTTTGGGAAGGTGCACAAATACCTTCACCCAATCAAACATTTCTTTCTCGTACCCAAAATCGGCTTGTCTATTATAGTGGGAGGGAGAGAAGGACGTATATATGAAAATTGTAATATAAAAGAAAATAAGAAAAGAGTGCATTAAATTAAAGAAAGGAATATCAAAGTGTATAAAGGTATTAAATACATGTTACTTACCATAGCAGTAGGGTCTACCTCCCCTTTGTTAAACTTCTGACTGGCAGTGACAAACCTGCAAAGCATGAAATAATTGGTACCTCAGTGGGTTTTCATTTTCAAATGCAATCTTTGGATTAGAGCCTGTGACTCTTTTTAGTATAAATCAGACAGAATTATTGTTTTATTGACAAGCCAAATGTCCACCCTTTCCTCAAATATGGAAACTTATTTTCATGAAGTTACATGCATGCATGTCTGTTTTGTCTCTGAATAAAGTTCTAATGACCTTTTTCTTATTATTTACAAGAATGCTTCAAGCCAGATATCATGGTATCTATATTATAGTTAAGATAAAGGAAATCGTACCTGTCATAGGCTTTCCCTTGTTTGGTAACTGTGGTGTCTACTGTGTCCCCAATGAGCCATCTGAAACGTGACTGGCTCCTGAGGCTGATGTTAGGCCAGTCTTCAGTCTTTACATATGGAGGGGCTGCATTGAAGTCTCCCCCAATAATGATGGGCTGCATGAAAGAATTTGCAACAGTTTACTGTGAATATCCACAAAATGGAACTATTGAATTTTCCATAAAAGGATCTGGGATGATCTGATATAAGCTTGACAGTTATGAATATGTCACCAATATTTGGTAAACAGGAACGTGGAACACCATGCCTTTGATATTGGAATATTCAATATTGGGGTTTCAAAATTAGACATTACGTTACAACAAAATTTCAATATGGGTTGTCAAAATCCTACCATTCCTACTCTAAAATGTTCCGCATATAGCCATAAATGTATAGCATCTCATATAGATATACCTACCACTTTAAACTGTCCATCGTACTTATCATAAACATCAGCCAGTTTGTTTATTTCCTGCACGGCAGCCTTTGGAGCAACGTGGATGCCAATTAACAGAAAGGAGTTGAGGTCTAGAAATAGTGATCAATGTGCGCAGTGAGGAAATAGTATAAAATACATGGTGTTACAATCACAATAATAGTTTCGTTTATTATCTGGGCAATCTAGACCATCATGCTGTTGAGATTTCAAAATATTATTTTCAGAAACGACCTAAAGACTGCACCAATAATATCATATTATGCTCCTTAAAAATGCCCAAACTGAGTCAGAGGGTGCAGCGTTTGGCTGTATTGAAATGACCCTTAATCAGCAAAAGGGCCAAAGTCTTGTGAGAATTATTATTAGAATTATCATATTTACCTGGAGCTTGGACTTTGATTGAAAAGGGTGGTCTTGCGAAGAATTTATAATTCTCAATAGGATACTGCTCAGTGCCAGATGGTCCTATTGTGGTCACCCTGGAGTAAATTGTTGAAAAATCAATATCCGTCTATGGAAAATGTGCAATTCACCTATAATCATTATTATGACAATGGCAGATACTGCTGATGTTGGGGATCTTCAGCGTATCAACAACGCAAAATTCGACCGCTCTTTTTGCAACGTCTATAAACACCATATGCCCAACCCAAGCCCAGTAATTCTGACCCACAGGGAAGGACTGCATGGTATTCACCCCCCCCCCCATATTCAAAATGCCCCCCCCCCTCCCCTTTACACCAACCAGCCTCCTCAAAAGGCAACATTAAATGACTGGGCCCAAGATGAAAATGATGTATAGTCAGACCTGAAGAAGTAAGCATAACGCTCCTTGTAGGTGCTGCTACCCAACTCCTGGCTTTGCCTATACTGGAACTGAATGGCTGCGTCCAACCTGCAAGAAAAATAGGAACAATAAACTATATTAGAGATATTTTTATTTTGTACTTCGCGCTACCACTGTGACAGTTGGATATATATTGTTTCAAGAAGTGAGAAGGGAGATCTATATTGGAACTGAATGGATGGGACCAACCTTCATGAAAAGTAGGAACAACATACTATTTTAGAGATTAGTTGGTTGTTTTTTTTTTCACTTCGTGCTATCACTGAGACAGTTGGATATACGTTGTAACAAGAAGTGAGAAAATTTCAACTGAGAATCAATGTCGCTTAGATATAGAATTTGACAATTATCATGTAGCCCCGAAGAAAGTTGAAAAGTCTCGAGATTATTTGTTGATTCTCCAGCAAAGTCTCGTTGTTGTGGCTCATATATGATTGATCCAACCTAACCTAAAAGCTAGTCTTATCTGACAGGTACATATTTGATACAATACGGCGGAGCGTTCTGTTCTGTATTGTCACATATTTCATAAACGTTATACATAGTTTCCCAATATCAAAATTAGTGAGGGTTTTAGTTTCTAAATAAGACATACTTATTGAGTTCATCAATCAACTGCTGGGCAATCACCCCAGGCTGGTCTCTGATTTCCTGAATCAGGATGATGTCGTACTTGTGCATAATCTGTAAATGGAAAGACCAACACCCCAGATCAATTTTGTAAGGTCTTTTTTTTATAAGAGTTTTGAAGTTTATGATATACGTCGGTAAAATGATATCTGGAAAGAAATATTCAGCATGGACTACAAATAATATAGGTATTTATTCTTATCACAGTGAAGAGTGGTAATACTTGATTTATGTCTCAGGAATACCTGATTTATGTATCAGTAACACTAAATAACCATAAATGTATTTTGATATATGTGTATATATATATATATATATATATATATATATATATATATATATATATAAATATACGCGCGCGCGCGTGTGTGTGTGTGTGTGATCTCGCGAGTCATGGAATTACAGAGAATACCTCTCAATTTTCTTTTCATTAGGCCACTCACTAAATGCAGAGTGTTCTGCCTGGACCTATTTCAAGTACACTTATAAATGATGCAAGGTACAATATGTAATACCTGGCGATTCATAATCTATGTTATACTAATACAATTCACATGAAGTCTGTATTTCCATTGTCTCTGATAAGTGTACTACAAGAATTGTGCTTGCAAAAGGAGGCAGACTGTAAAAACTTTGTACAAAATGAGTATATGCAATATGAGATGAGAGTCACTTTGATTTTTCATATCTTCAAGGGTCCCCCCCCCCCTAAAAATAAAAAGGAAGTATAAGGTGCTCTGCTATTAGTCAGGATTAACCCTTTTAAGTGTTATTCCTGGTCAATGGATAAGCTTATTATATGTGAATTATTCTTATTTAAAGCATCGTCGCAGGTTGTGATTAATGTATTCAATCATCTGCGATAATGCTTAAATGCATGGCCTTAAGCTGCCATGACGCATGAATTCACCCCAGGCAAGTCTACTCCCCAGTGCTGCATTTATGCATCATGCCAAACATATGAGATTGATATACACTCAGGGTGATGCTCAAATGCAATGATAAAGGGTCATAAGTACTGATTGGGGCATCATGTAGACCTTTACGGCCTGACTTGTACAATACATGGGAGACAAACTCACCTTTACAATGGTAGAAACGATTTTGGGATCTTTCATTTTGTTCTTTCCTAGATATTGGACGTTGAAGGCTCCAACTTGTAGTTCTTGCACCATTCTTGATTGTTACTGTCACAATGAGACGCAAACCATCACTTAAGAAAAAAACAAGATTTCCTGGCATGGACCAAGCGGGAGCAGTCAAACTGTGTCATATTTTTTTCCATAAATACTTCTCCCCACCCCCCTCATATTCACTCATCTGTTTGAAAATCTCACTCAGGGAATTATGCCTGTGGCCGACAATACCTTTAACCCCTTAGTAGTGGATCCTGATGGACCCGCCTTGGATGTGGCTGCATTGGTTAATAATGGCCTAGTATGTAAGCTGGTTCAAAATATAAGTGTCAACAAATCAGCTGGGATTGATGGCATGAACTCTAGGGTATTGAAGGATGCTTTTACTTCACTCATTCCCCTCCTAACATGCATATTCCGTCAATCGATAAAACATGGTATTTTTTCCCAACCCATGGTCCAATGGTACTCTGGTGCCTATTCCAAAAATGGGTGATCTATTAGACATCAAAAACTGGCGCCCCATTACTTTATTGCCCTTACCAGGGAAACTTCTAGAGAAGATTATACACAGCATTATAAGTGAACACCTCGAGACTAATAATGTATTAAGCAATCTGCAGTTCGGGTTCCGTCCAAATTGTAGTACAAGTGACGCCATTTTCCATGTATTAAAAGACCTATATTACTACCATGATGTTGGTCACGTGACTGTGGTGACATACATAGATTATTCCAAAGCTTTCGATTGTGTACATCACTTAACTCTTATCAGTAAACTTGATCAGTTAATCATCCATCCACTGCTTAAAATCTGGCTCAGTAAACGATCTCATTGTACAGTTGCGAACAACACCAGATCATCTCAAAGGGAGGTAAAATTTGGGGTTCCACAGGGTCCATCCTGGGTCCCTTATTGTTCGTTATTTACATTAATGACTCGCGTGGAATTATAAAAAACTGCAAGTGTGTGATGTATGCAGACAATGTCATGCTGTACGTCTCTAGAGAAAATGCTGGCGATGCTGTGACAGCCATGCAGGCTGACTTGAATAATCTCCATAACTGCTGTCTCAAAAACTACATGTCCATTAATATGCAGAAAAGCATGACCATGTTTTTCAGATCAAAACACAAGCTAAGCAACCTTGTAGGACTTAATGTAGTGCTGGGTGGAGTGAACCTTCCAAAATGTGAAAGCTATAACTACCTGAGTGTAGATCTTTATAGTAATCTTTCTGTAAACCATCATCTAAAAAAAGTTAAAAAGAATTTTGGAAATAAGTTGTACAAACTCAATAAGATGCGTAAATTCCTAAATGAGAGACATAGCCTAGCTGTCTATAAAACTATGCTGGGTCCGACACTGGAGTATTGCTCGTTTTATACAAGTGGTGGCCACCTAACTGAACTACAGAAGTTGCAGCACATGCAAAACCAGGGTCTCCGCATCTGTAAGCGAGTTAATGTTAGGGGTATCTCAGTCGATCACCTACATGCATCATGTAATGTGAAAAAACTGGAAACCTGCCCACACTCTGCCCACTATGCTGGTTCAGACACTGGAGTATTGCTCGTTTTATACAGGTAGTGGCCACGTAACTAAACTACAGAAGTTGCAGCATATGCAAAACCAGGGTCTCCGCATCTGTATGCGAGTTAATGTTAGGGGTATCTCAGTCGATCACTTACATGCATCATGTAATGTGAAAAAACTACTGTGTAGACGTGATTGTCAATTGGTAGCTATTATGTGGAACAAGAGCCAAGGCGGGGAGGCTTTACAACAAGATATTATTCATACTAGAGGTGATAGAAAAATTAAGTTTGCTCGCAGACAAGCCCACACATCTTTTCATGAGAAAAGCCTGTATCTTAGAGGTATAAAGCTGTGGGATCAGATATCTGCCCCACAACAGAGAACTGTCAGCAAGTCTAGCTTCAAGAACCTAATTAGTAGTTTTGTCTTTGCACATTAGTTAATGTCACATTGCCATGTGGCAACCGCAGCACCAATTTTCTCATGTTGCACATCTCCATGTGCTTGGATATAAGCCATCATCAGATTGGTCTTTTTGGAACACTTTTGATGCGCAAAAAAGCGACCCCTACTGGGTACACAAGCGCTCAATAAATACAAAATACAATAGTTCCATTCCAGTTTCTCTCTTTTTTTATTTGAAAGATGGATGACATACTTTTAGAAAGTTGCCCATTTTGATTAGGGGAAATATTGATATCTGACTGATGTGCGCACAATATGTCATCTTTTTAAAGTTCATGCAGTATTTCAGGCAATAGAGACAAGATTTGATCTGATAAGAGATATCAACTTTATTTTCAGCTTTCATTGTATCATTACTTCCAATTTGTCCATCCCTGTGTTCCACTCCTTACACCCTCCCCCTGCCCCATGCATATATATATATACACACCAGCCCACGAGACAGTTCTTTCTAAACTGTTTTACAACAACCATTTTTTATTTTCTTTGAAATCTTTATTCCATAAGAATGGTGAAGGCAGAATGGTTTATAGAGATACCAGTGGCATTTAGTGGTACTTTGTACATTTCAATTGTGTCATAACCACACAAAGCAGCAGCTTGTTTTATGAATACTTGATAATTGCAATTAATTGTTATCTAGGATAGAATGGTAACATAAGATATGATTAGGTTAATATAATGACATACACGTACACATGCTATACATACAATGACAGATCTGCAACCCTAACAGATGTATTTAATTTCATATAATTTCAATTCAATAGAAAATGTTCTAAAGGAATAAACGTCCCGTTGGTATAAAATGCTTAACTGTAGTTGCTATAATCGATTTAAACAATATGCCATTTTAAGGAAAGACGAACTCTTCCTCCAGCAGTAGGTCGAACAACGAATACATTGATGCCTTAATTGTAGTCCTACATACATGAGACCTGGTCAGATGGCAAAGATCCAAATTCCCAAATGTAGCTGAGAAATGTTTCCCTATTGTAAAAAGGATTTACCAGATTTTTCTTTTAATTCAAGCTGACATTTAAAAAAAAATGCCTTGACAAACAAGAAAACTTATGTAACCTTTCTGCTATATTTTCCCCAGGGTAAAAGTCTTTAAAAGGTTCTTCACACATAAGAGAACATTGAAATGGGGGTTTTAAGTGGGTGAAAGATTAATGTTTTTCATGCCATTTTGAGAGCTTAGGTCATACTCATGGCGATAACAATATACATTACAGCTTGGTTTGCTGAATTGCGCGTCTGAGAAAATCTTGGGATACATTTGAAAATGTCTCCTATTCTGGCACATCCTGAAAGGATTGCTATCCACGATGATTTTACTCTTCTAAATATGGGCAAAATCAGATTGAGCAACACCTTATTCAGCGTGCAGCAATAGACAGAACATTGAAGTTCAATCCAATCATCGGGTCAACTAACACAGGACCCACAACTTCAGTTATGTCACTAAAGAAATGTTCAACTGCATCAACCGCCTTCTGCTTGTCACTAGCTGTGCCAGACAAGATCCATTCCCATTTGCTCCAATTTCTTCCACCTGAACTCTGCCCTTTCTCTATCCTCCATGTGGCAGGAATGTCTGGTAATGCCTGCAGCCATGCATAATCTGCCATACCTTTCGCCCTTTTATACTTTTCTAGGGTGTCGCCTTCCAGTTCCACAGGAACAGTAAACTGTACTTCGTTCTTGTAATTCAGACGCTGTTTGATGTTAGCCACTGATTCTCCTTCTGCATTAACAATGTGCCATATTGCATTCTTGGCACAAACGTAGATATTCTCAAGCTCCCCATGGGAGAAGTGCACATCAAATTTCCATGAATCTGGAATGTCACCAAACCTTCCCACAAGAAAAGCATCCCTAGGTGACATATGGAGGTTGATGGCAGCCGATTCATTGATGATGTGTTTGTACTTTTCATAACTGTTCTTGCAGGAAATCAGAACTTCAGCTGGTATAGTGAGGTAGCCTGCAGAGCTATCATCTGGGTTGGGCAGAATACTGAATCTCCCTTCTCGTCCTTGGTGTACTATGAATGACTCAACATCCTTCATCTCGCTATAGGCCAGCACATCCCCATGATTGAGGTTATTTTTCTTGACAAAGTCCTGAATTTCTCTGACATCCTGAGGAGGCAACTTGCTGGGTGTGTGTCGCACACAAAGTTGATCCCAGTTGTATTCAAGACTAGCCATGATCACCTACAAAACAAACAATTTTTGTTTTGCTAAGATGGAAAGTTTTGCTTCATCTTCTGAAACACTGGGATGATAATTATTATTTGCAAAACGCATAAAGGTCCTCCCCTGAGGGCTCAAAAATTCTTTTTTTTGCCCCCCCCCCACACACACCACATCGCTGAAATCACAAAAGCAGGTTTGATTAGTACCGCCTAGCTCGCCCCTTTCCCTGATCTAAGTACAATACCTTCCATGTAGGGATGCATTATCAGCTAGTTCAAACCTTGTGGATCTTCAGCCTATCTGACGGCATGTAAGATAATGAAGTATACTGATAAGTCTGAACGAGACGCTTTGAATATGTGCCCTTTATGTTTGCCTAGTGTTGCAATACACATTTTATTGCAGATTCATGTAAGCATATATACTACAAACTTGGGACGGGCTTCTCTAGCCAACTTAACAGGGTCTACTCTTTGTGTCTGGTGCACTTAATATGTAATATAGTTTTCTCGCCATGAATATGACCTTAACTGTTGAAGTGGCATTAAGCATCTATTACCTTCTCACTCAAAAACTGAGCATTTAAAATGATATATAAAGGTAAGCAGAGGCGTATATGATCATGAATCATACATTCTCTTGTTACAATAAACACAGCCACGAACACAGGCACATGAGTATATATATATATATATATATATATATATATATATATATATATATATATATATAAATCTGGTAGCGAGATAACTTATAGAACTATATATATATACACTTGTGTATGTATATATATAATTAACCGCGGATGGTTAGGGGACTACTTGGTAAAAAGTCCTCCAGTATATAAGGGGCTACTTTGAACCAACCGTCAGTTGGCCAATTTCACCTGTACAGGTAACACCACGCCATGTGTTTCCCTGATTTTTTATTTTTTAATTTTACTATTGTTATAACTATTGTTCACTATTGTTATAACTATTGTTCACTTATGTTTATTGTCAATAATTATTATGGTTGTCTTATTAAAAAACTCATGTATGGTTCTGATAGCCCCAGGGTCAGTAACCGACCAAACTCATGTGTCTGTGATTAGATCATTTATTATGATATTCTTCATTATAATATTCATATATACCGTACCTTTTCCATATTATATGTATTCATTATTACCGGTATATTCTCCCCTGGTAGCGAGATAACTTATATATAATTATATATATATATATATATTGTAGTGAATTCCGGATCTACCTCTGTTAGCAAACACCACAAGACTCGAACTATGGTTTAACACTGTTTATTTAACCTGGCTTCGGGCCACACCATCTACTCGGAGCTCTCTGGTCCTCGGAGATAACTTCTTCAAAGCGATTACTTGTGACTTCAATAAACTCTGGGGCCAGACCTCCTGTCGTTGACTCCCAGCTTCGTTATATAGTTACCATTGTCTCCGACGCTGGGTTCACTCCAGCGTCGGAGACTCACTTCTCTCTATTCCGCTATGGCTCAGGCTCCGAGAGAACGAGACTTCGCCGCCTCCATCCAAGATGGCTTCGGCCTCGTCTCACCTCCCTCGGCCTTACTGCCACACTCTCCCCGGCTAACTTAAAACTATAGGAGATAGGGCTGTTCCTCCTAGCTGGAACCTCACTTATGATGCTAATGTCCTGGCACAGATCCCCTACTGTGCCCTACACTGCTAGACCATTTACACATGTACAGTATCTCAATAAACTGATATCACATCGGTTGTGAGTCTCCTTCACTCTATGGCCAGGTCTCCAAGCGCTCTGATCGCTCCGAGGGGCTGCACCTCCTCGTGAGGCTCCTGCACTTGATTAGCTCCGGCCTTACCGCCAATGTTTATACAAGCAGTTCCAGTCTACTGCTGCGAGCGCTCTGATCGCTCCGATGGGCTGCACCTCCTGGTGAGGCTCCCATACTTAGTTAACTCTGGCCTTACTGCCAACGTTTATACAAGTAGTTCCACTCTACTGCTCCGAGCTCTCTGACCGCTCCGATGGGCTGCACTTCCTCGTGAGGCTCCCGTACTTGATTAACTTCTGGCCTTCCTGCCAATGTTTATACAAGCAGCTCCGCCCGGCTGCTCCGTTGCTCCAACATCGTTCAGGACCGTCGTGTCCTCCCTGGCACCCGCATCTCCCGCTCAGGCACCCCTTCAACGCTTCTCGTCTGCAAGTACCACAGAAGGACCCCGGTTGAGTTCCCTGTTTTTTTGACAACCTCGTCCTAGGCAACAGTCCACCACTCCGGCCCGTATACTCCGGACCCTGGTTTTCTTCCCCTATCTTCTACCATTCTTCTCCGGGCTCCGTATACTCGGCAGCTCCCTCTCCGAAGACCCTTGCAAAGATAGTGACTCTTAACACTTACCCGCCTGGCGACTGGTAGTCGGGTGATCGCCCTTCTCCACCCGCTGCCCGCACTCTATGCAGAAGTTACGTCCTCTCTCCGTTGGACCGTACCTCGTCCGGAATGTCTGGACCAGTTCGAATTTCCCCCCAGGCAGGGAGATGATGTCCGTTGTTTGACGTCCTCCTGGGATGATAGTCATATCTGGACTCAAGTTGGGTTTGGCGCCGATCATCTCAGAATAAGTGCGGAGAGTGGGGTGGCCAATGTAGCCCGTGCTCCAGGGCATAAGTCTGCCGCGGGGTCACGCCTCCCTTCCTGATGTCTTCCTGTCTGGCGTTACTGGGTGGCGTAGAGCTCCGGTACGGGGTGACCCTCCCCTCACAGGTAGGTCTGTTTCTGTTTCCACTTGTACCCCCCTACATCCGGTAATCACCAGTACCTTCGACCCCTCTACATCCTCCAGCAGAGCTTCCGAGTCTGTTGCCTTCCCCACCTCCGCCGGAATCCCCTCCGGGATCATCACTGTAGTCGCCGCTCCTTCTCCCTCTCGCTCCAAGATGGCCACTTGCATGACAAACTCCCCTCGGGGTGATTGCACCACAAGTCCAGTGTCTCAGACTATTACTGTCTGTTGCTGCGTGGTGACCTTTTTCTCTGGTGAGGCGGCTGGTGTTACAACCTGTCTCCACCCTCGTTCTTTTGAAAGTCCGCCCGCTGTCTGTCCCTTCTTCGTGCTCGGCTCCTTCTCCTTTTCGGCCCTCTCTGCCTTTGTCCCCTGATCTTCCTCCTCCTGGCACTCCTTTCCTGCCTTCTCCTTCTCCTCCCTCTCCTTTACTGCCTTCTCCCTCTCCAAGTGCTCTCTCTCTGCCTTCTCCAAGCACTCTCTCTCTGTTCTCTCCTTCTCTTGCCTGTCCTTCTCTGCCTCTTCCCTCTCCAGGTGCTCTTTCTCCACACATATCTCTTCCTCTCGCTCTCTTCGCTCCGCCTCCGCTTTTTTTAAGTCCGCCTTCTTTTTAGCTCCATGAACTCGGCCATAATAATTGGGTCATCGCCCAGGAGAGCTGACACTTCCGCTGTCTTCGGGAGCTGTTCCACCCCACTGCCCGAGGTTATAGCCATATCAGAGATGCCCTGTAGTGCTCCTGGCAACTCCAAGTCGGCACCTCTACTTCCCCCTTCCTCTACCGACGTTTCTTCCTCCGGCTGCCCAGCGGCCTTGAGGGGGGTGCTAGTCTTTGGCCGGCTGCTGGTTCCGGAGTGGTCCAACCCTACCCCGAAGAGCTCCCCCTTCTCCTCTCCGTTGACACTCCCCTCGGAGTAGGCCTCCTCCTTGTCCATATTCCGGGCCAACAAGTCTAGTGGCTTGGCCTTAGCTTTGGGTGGGGGTGGAAACTTCTCCTCAAATTCCCTCTCCAACTCCATAATGCTCAACTTCTCCGGAACCGCTCCTTGCAGACTGACCAATGTCTCCTCCGGCGTTTCCGTTGCCAGGCCGTACTGCCTGTGGATTTCTTTCAGTATCCAGTCCAATTTCTCATCCTGGTGGGGTGTCAGCGGAAATGGCAGTTTGGACAGCCCAACGAAGTTTTGTCCTTAATTCTCTTGCTAGCCCACTCCGGAGAGGTGGACGGTGCCCCCCTCTTCGAAGCGCTTCTAGTTTTGTTTCTCGCTGCTTGCTCCAGGGTGGGGTACCCCAGTATCATTTCTAAGTTAATTGCTGCCAATTCTGTTTTATCTCCGGAGATTGTACCTAGACTCCCCAAGCTGATGGTGGGCGAGGCCCACCTGCTGCTGCTGGTCACTCCGGAGCCGCCTCCGCCCTGAGGGGGGACAAGCCGGGCAGCCGGTGTGTGTGTCGCTTCAGGCTGATCTTCCTTCTCCCCCTCTCTGGTTCCCTGCTCCAGAGCTGTCTCCTTACAGGTGCTGGTGGCAGGGGTTTCAGGGGCGGTAGACACCCCCCTCGTCTTTGACTTCTTAGACTTTGGCTACTTCTTGGCAGGCAGTCGGGGGAGCACCACCTTCTCCGGCTCCCATCCCTGCCTGTCGGGGTGTCTCCTTTCCACGTGACTCCGGAGGTCAGGTAGGTACGCCTCTCTCACTTGATGCCCACAGTCAGGCTCCACGCAGATGTATCCCTTCACCTCGTCATCGTGTTTCTTCATGTGTCTCTCCCGGTTGCCTTTCTTTGAGAACCACCATTGGCCTTCCCCTCATTCCCGGCACAGATCACAGCGGTGCATAGGCAAACTCCCCGGCCCTGCTTCTCAGTTACTTATTTCTGGAGTGGTCCCTTTCCCGGCTCCGGAAGTGTGCCGTTCTCCGTCTCCTCTCCGCCGATGAGTGGCTCTGTTTTCAGCCTTCCTTTTTGCTAGTAGAGTCTGGCCGAACCTTTCTAATAGATTCCTGCTTTTCTCCCTCCGTCTCCCTCCGGCCAACTTCTTCCGCCCGACGCACCACCACTCACCTGTCTCCGTCGCCCGTGCCAATCGTTCTCAGCACCTCCCACAGGACGGCTTCTTTTATGCCTCCAGAGACGGGCGTCCCTCCTCCTGATTGGTCCCCGCTGTCTCCTTGGCTCCCATCCCCCTTGGGTACCGGCGGTCCCGCTCGCTGGGCCGTTGCTAGGGCCCTCGCCCCGGCACTTCCTGCCTCGCCGCCATCTTGGTCCCTAGCTGCTTGATTCCTCAATTCCGCTTCCCTAGCCTTATTTATATCATTATCCTCATGCGCCTGCATCACCATGTCCCCTATCCTCTACATAGCGGCCCACTGCTGCCTCCACTTTTTGACAATCTCCCTTCTCTCAGGGTCCTGTCGCCTCGCCTGCCTCCTTTCCTCTCGGCGGGCGTTTCTCCCTAACCGTGCCGCCTCCCTGAGAGACAGAAGACTCATCCTCAATGGGCCTATAAGGTGGCTCCTCCAGCCACTCCATAGCTGTCACTCTCCGCACAATGGGTGTCTCTGTCTCGTCCGCCTCGTTCTGGTTTTCTTGCTCCACGCTCTCTGCTTCCCCTGGAACCATTTTTAGTGCGTCATGATGCACAATTTTCCGGAGACGCCCCTTCTTGATTTCGTATACCACAGCTCCTAACCGCCCCTCCACTCTCCAAGGTCCGGTCCAGTAGCTCTGCAGTTCCGGCGACTGCCCCAATTTCGGAATTTCTTTTGTCTCCACCCAGCCATCATGGTTCCTTCTGTCTTTCGACTGCCTTCCCTATAGCTGCCCTGGCTAACTCAAAGGCAACCGCCATCTTATATTGCATGTCAGCTATGTAGTTAAGGCTATCCCTCTCCATGGGGTGATCCAGATAAAGGAGTGCCAAGGGAGTAGTAGTCTCCCTTCCCATCATTATCCTCCGTGCGAGTGAATGATCATTATTTAGAATTAAGGGATATTAGTCCGGACTTAGACTATGTAGTTAATGCCATGGAGACGGCTGACAGTACAGTCAGCGTATCAAACAATACAAAAAGGAGTCCGAGTGAAATGTACCCCGCACCCCCGTCTGGTTCAGTTACAACTTCCCCAGATGCTAGGAAACATATACAAGAACAAGTTGATGTGATTTTTGAAAGAGATGTTCAGCCCTTGAGTAGGGAAACCAGAGAGGGTAGTAGTATCCAAGAGGAAATTGAAGGGGCATATGGGGGGGGGGGGTCTGCCCCATGTAAATAACTCAGGGGTAACACCAATTAGTCTGGCAGCTCACAAACAATTAATGGAAGAATTCAAAATGGATATGGTGAGGGAATTTGCCGAAATGTTGAAGAATCAAAAGGAGGGTGTAATGCAACGCATTATTGGAGTTGAGAGCAAAAATGCGGATCTAAATAGTAGAGTAGTATATTTTGAGGAGCAGTTTGAGAATACCGGTGGTAGGATGACAAATTTAGAGGATGAGTGGGCCGGAAATGAAGAGAGAATGAGGTCATTGGAAATGGACAGGGAAACTCAGAGAGGTGAATTGGAGAATAGAAGAGTTGAGGTCAAAGACCTAGAAAAAGACCTTGATGATAGATATCTAGAGCACTGTGGAAACATGGAAAAAATGGAGGAGAGGCTTAGACTGAAGATAATTGAGGTGGATAACAAAGTTATTGGGCTGACTACAGATACTAAACTTCAAACCTCTATCAGAAACTCTGCTACAACTGCCCACAACAAAATTGCAGGTGAAATTGGAAAACTGAACACCCTGATTTCCACGAGTA
Source organism: Acholoe squamosa (assembly GCA_949317995.1). Taxonomy (NCBI): domain Eukaryota; kingdom Metazoa; phylum Annelida; class Polychaeta; order Phyllodocida; family Polynoidae; genus Acholoe; species Acholoe squamosa. Next base: position 27,549,927 of record OX439050.1, read on the forward strand.
ATACTGACAAAGATATGAGGATCGGTGCAAATGCCACACGACTAAATGAACTAGCACGTAGGGTCAGTGAGTCAGTTGTGCAAAAGAAAAGGTCTGAGCATGAAGAGAGAACATATGCCAAAATGGTGTCCTCTATGAGGACAGTCAAACACAGCATAGCGTCCCAGGAGAGAAATATTGTGGTTTATGGTGTAGAGAGTTGTCAGGGAGAGGATTTAAGGCCTCAAATAGGCAATCTGATGAAAAAACTAGGTGTGAGACATAACAACGGTGATTTCCTGGAATTAGTAAGGATGAAAAAGCCTGATGTGTTGAAGGATGGTGAGGTCCCCAAAAAGGAGAAGGTTCCCATTCTTATTTGCTGTAGCAACCAATCAATTAAATCCGTGATACTTAGTAAAAGATAGACCCTAAATGAAAAAAAAACAGGATGGTACCATAAAAAAGAGCGGGAAATGGCTGGCCAATGATGAGACAGTGGCATATAGGGCCCAAAAGGATGCTGCAAGACAGCTGGTTGATGCAGTAAAAAAAAGTGGGCTTGAGGCAAAATTAGAGAAGAATAGTGTCACCCTAGATGGTGAAAAGTGTACCCTAGCTAACCTAGATAAGGTACCTGAACACCTCAGCAAACTGGTCGGAACTGGAACTGTGAGAACCCCTTACGGGCCTCAGTCTGCCAAAACACATGAAGTCCACATTCAAACAACAAAGCAAGGAATCATATACCAGGGATCTACAGCTTATCTATTTACATTCGAGGGGGTTTCTTATCACTTTAATTCTGTAGAGCAGGGTTATTTTGTTTGTAAACTGACAGCAATTGGGAAAATTGCAGCGGCACAACAGGTACTTGTTATGTCGGACCCACGTGTGATAAAGCACAAAGGGGATGAAAAGGAGAACAGGGCAGCCAAGGATAGTCCATTCTGGGGAATGGAGAGTCAGTTGATGTTGGATTTATTAATGGCGAAATTCGGCCAAAATGATGAAATTCGTGACTTGCTTGTCCTTTCAGCCCCGAGCGTATTGGCGGAAGCAACTGGAAGCAGAAGGTGGGGCAGTGGTTGGCTGTATGATGCTAGAAGTAAAAATGCACGGTATGATGGGGAAGCTGCATTCCCTGGGGATAATAAACACGGAATTCTGCTGCAGAAAGTAAGGGATGAGTACATGAAAAGCTGAACTGACAGTGTGTCTTTCCTGATTCAGGAATCTTGAACTATTGTAGCATAGCTCTGGCAAATTTATAACAGATCCTCCGTGGACATATATAATGCCTGCATACAAATCGACACTTTCAACCTCATGCTTATTCCTATTGGCATGTTTGAGCCTTGTTCCTGTCTGCCACACTTTGAAAATGTCTGGCTTAGTAGCTGGGGACTCTAGGGCAGTTAGATTGGCTATGTTATTATGGAAGGCCCTGAAATATAGTGAGGAATACTCGATCTCAGAGTGTTCACACTCTGGTTGGAATTGTGAAACCCTATATTGTGAAGTCCTGAAGGAGATAGAAAAGAATCCATATGACCTTGTCATTTTTGTAGCTGGAATCTGCGACCTCACAAATAAGAAGTATGTTAATGGGAAACGCATAATTTTCTATACGCATGAGAATGTAGCTAGTGGTAGGGCAGTGGTCGCAGTAAGGCTGAGTAAGTTAGTCCAGCACCTCACCCAATCTCACCCTGAAATACATTATACTGTTTGTACAATGTATGGACTGGACTTAATGACCTTTAATAAGGCTGTTACCCCTGATCCAAAACAAGAAATGGTAAATCAGACAATCAAAAGATTGAAGGGGGATGTCCAGTACCTCAATCGAATAAACTTAGTACTACATGCAAGTTGCACAGGTTGTTCCATAAGAACAAAACTAACAGGGGTAAGAAGGGGCGCAAAGTTGGTAAGGGACCGCGATTTGCTTGCAGATATGGTCCTAATAGGATGCGCGATGGGTGCCATCCAAACAATACCTTCATGACCAAAGCACCTGAAATGATAGCGCTAACTATAATAGAAATGTACCCACCAATGAGTCCAACTGTAGATGAAGGACCAGTTGATTCAGAGAGTGACGATGACCAGCCAGATGGTCAAGATGAAATGGATGAGTATGAACTCGATGAAGTTTCAGAACAAATAAAGAAGATCGCACTTGGTGATTAGTGTGTCTTGGAGTGTGACAGTCGGGAAGGGTTGTAATGACCTTACCTTAAACTTTAACTCCCATATTGCTATTATTTTGATATTGCGTGTGACTATAGGACTATAAGTAGATTTATTTGCTTGGTTTTCAAGACTTTGTAAAATTCCAATTATATATGGTATCATTGGTGCCATCATTATTTGTGAGCATCTTGATTTAACAGACTTGATATACAAATATAATCGAATTTGGATGCAATATAATTAAATAATTAGGTTAAATCAATGCTCTTTCATGCTTATATCTGTCATGTGCATACCGTAATCAAGTCTTTTCTTCTTCAGTGTTGCATGTCCTGTATGGTGAGGGTGAAGTTGTGTGGCTACTATAAAATGCTTTTTACTGGTATTGGAAAGCCGATATGTCTTGCTTCATGAAGTATGGGCTAGAAATGAAAACACCATTCATAGTGAGTATAATAATGAAATTAGTCTCTAAGTTACAAGTTACATATATCCTGGCTGTTGGAACTGGGATACGTTGACAGCACAAACTGTGCAGCTTTAGTGGTAAGATTAAAGCTGGTATGCTTAAAGCTGGTATGTAGACAGAGTTAGCAGAAAGATTAGTAGTAAGATTTAACTTGTACATAAGAGCTTGTTTAGTACTGCATTAAACCGTCTAGATATAGCTGGTTAATTAAAACTGGTCGTACTATACGGAAATATTTGTATGCATAATATATCGGGTTTCATTATAATATGATATTTGGTAGTTGTTGGTCTAACTAACTTGGGATTTGGAAGTTGAATTTAAAAGTTGAAATTAAAACCAAATTGTGAATTATAATTATAATATAATGTAATAGATTAACAGGAGATTGATGTATGTGCGTATCGTGTTTATGTGATATTATATTATATTATTTTATCCATGAATAGTATTTAGTATGTAAGGGTTTAGTGAGCTCCGGGCTGGAGGTTTCTTAAACTTATTAGAAGTTATCGAATTGTTTTTGTAGTGTTGTATGTTTCTTTCCTCTAATACATTTTATGTTAATGGTATCTCGGCTTAACCATATTAATTTATTTATTTATTGAGCGTTATCAACGATATTGTTATAAGTTATGTATAACTCATGGACTGCGGGGCTGAGAATTATTTATCTTTTGTCCGCTCCCCTGGTCCTCTCTCTTGAGATCCACTAACGGAACATTAGGTTGGTAAATTCTGTGGGGGGTCCATCTTCTGTCCTATCTGTTGAAGGTAGGACTTGTATATTTGTATATATTATATTGATCCATTATGAGTACTGTGAGAATTAGTGACTTCCTGGGGCTAAGGGGACTTAGAATGGTACATTTAAACACAAGGAGTATGTTTAATAAGAGATACGAAATCTTTGATCATTTGAACGGAACTGACATTGTGACGATGAGCGAGACCTGGCAACATGCAGACTACGACGACAAGAGTAGTATAATAGATGGTCTTTTCTGAATTTTATCCAGAAAAGACCATCATATTTGGATTATCCAGAGAAGACCTCCTATTTTTAGATTATTTATAAAAGAGGTTGTTTATAGATATATTTAGATTATTTATAAAAGAGGTCATCTATAAATATATCTATAAAAGAGATCGTTTATAGATATATATATTTATATAGGCAAAAGGGATTTAAGATAGTTCTTATATGTCCCTCCAGATGGGATGACATGCAGTACCAGTATCATCATGATGCTCTGCTCTAAAATGAAGTGCAATCACAATCCCATCACAGTGAACAGCTTATAATAAAGTTATGAGCAGAAGGGATTTAAGCTGCTCACTATGTAATTATAGTGTTATCACAATGCTCTGTTTTAAAATGAAGTGTTTAGAGCAACTATAGCGAGCAGCTTATAATAAAGCCATGGGCAAAAGGGAAAAGTACATGTTACAATCTAAAATGTGAATTATATAAAATATTGATACACACTGAGGAGGCTGTTTCCCCTAAGGGCAAAGCTTGAGAGGGAGACCCGCGAAGACTAAGAGAGTCAGGTAAAGCCTAAGAGAGAGATGGGTAGAGCTTTTACTCAAGGTTGATCGGTTTATATAACATTGAGAACCTTTTCACCCAGACCTATGCATGGAACAGGCTTACATACAGAGCCTGACCTATACATGAGTATTTGACATAACGGTCCCATTTATGTTTCTCATCTAGCTTTCTATGTTGACTGTGTTACTGAGTTACTTGACTCCAAGCCTGCTGTGTAGGGGTGTTAGTATGTTTGTGTGAGAAGGAGAGGAGCGGCATGAGTTACTCTCTTGACTTTTTAGATATGGGTTGTGGCCATACATGTATCAAAATGAAGTGCTCGCTATATAGTTGCAGTGAGCAGCTTATACAGAGTTTTAGGTGCTCACTGTAAAAGGCTAGCTATAGTTTGCTGTTTATGTATTAGCATTCAAATATGATTTGCTAGTCCGTTTGATTTGATACATTGTAACCGTCATTGTTTAGCCTGCAACCATAAGGGATAGACTATCCAGTTTTTACTGTGTAGAGCTAAAAACGAGCTAGCTGTGTTTTTACTAGACCACTTGTTATCTGGATGAAACCAGTTAGCTTTTACGTCTTAAGTAAAATGTCCATCTACTACGCAAAGACAATGCATGTATTATGTTAATATAGCTTATAAAAATAGGAACTACGCAGTGTAAATACATGTATTATGTTAATATGCCTGACAAAAACAGGAACTACGCAGTAAGAATGCATGTATTATGCTAATATACTTGACAAAAACAGGAACTACGCAGTGTAAATACATGTGTTATGTTAATATGCCTGACAAAAACAGGAACTACGCAGTAAGAATGCATGTATTATGCTAATATACCTGACAAAAACAGGAACTACACAGTGTAAATACATGTATTATGTTAATATGCCTGACAAAAACAGGAACTATGCAGTAAGAATGCATGTATTATGCTAATATACCTGACAAAAACAGGAACTACGCAGTGTAAATACATGTATTATGTTAATATGCCTTACAAAAACAGGAACTACGCAGTAAGAATGCATTATTATGCTAATATACTTGACAAAAACAGGGTGGGAAAATCTTATTCTTATTGCGCAGTTAGGTTAGAATAAGGCACTGCGTAGTTAGTTTTTAACCTGACTTTTTATCTGTGGTAAAAAGGTGCACTGTAAATAGTAGCTCCATGGTGGCTATGTCACTGAGTCACTCGGTTCCAAGCCTGCTGTGTATGTGTGTTAGTATGTTTGTGTGAGAAGGAGAGGAGCAGCATGAGTTACGTTCTGCATATGTTATGCCGTATATGGTTTTCTACGTCTTACTTTTTACGCCTTATAAGGAAGAGAATATATTATGTTGATATGTTATGCCGTATATGGTTTTCTACGTCTTACTTTTTACGCCTTATAAGGAAGAGAATATATTATGTTGATATGTTATGCCGTATATGGTTTTCTACGTCTTACTTTTTACGCCTTATAAGGAAGAGAATATATTATGTTGATATATGTCATATATGGCTACACACTAGCTAGGTTACTGAGGAGTCCCGCCTCTTCTGCATAGCTTACATGGCTCCTCCTCTTTTAGGTCTATATAAGGTACATGGACACCGCCTCTTCTGCATAGATTATATGGCTCCTCCTCTTTTGGACCTATAAAAGGTACATGGACACTGAGCACTTGGGCACTAGGCACTTGGGAGCAGCATTTGCAAGGTGAGTCTGTTTCTATGTTCTGATAGATAAAAGCTTTTGGTACTTTAGATCTCAGAGGAGTTTTCTCTGTTAGACTTAGCTGTAGGTTTGAGGCATAGGTATTAAGTTAGGTAAAAGCAAACTGTTAGACTTAGCTGTAGGCTTGGGGCTTGGAGGTAAATGCAGAGCTGGACTTAGAAAGTTTTAGAAAGGCTTCTGTTTGGATACTTTGGATCTCAGAGAGGTTTTCTCTCTGCTTTGGAAAGTTTCTTTTTCTTTTATGATAATATTAATTACTTTGAATTTGCTGAGACAGATTTTAGATTATAAATTTTTGGACTGAAATTTACTTCAATCTATTAATGCAGTGCATTTTGATACTTGTATTTTGCCGTTTTAGTCATTTTAACATACAAGGACTAGAGATAGATGCTGGACTATATAAAATAAAATGTAGCCCCCGAGTTGTCCTTTAAGAAAAAAAAATCAGCTTGAAAATCGGTTGGTAAACAAACTCAGAATCATGCAAAACGTGAATGGAGCTAAACTCAACTTTTCTCCTAGAAAAGCTTGATATAGACACACAATTACATTAAACGAATTGTGTGTCTAATACCCTTAAACATGTACAAGAAGAAATTGCATTGATTGGTCCATAGACAAAGTGAGAAGCAGTCCAAGACTGCATTTTGTTTACACTCGTTTTTCTCACTATAAGCTGCATTGCAACTCATGAGTAACTCATAACAGTTTTTTAATAATGCCTACAAAGAGGGCAGTATCATAGATAGGACAGAGGTTTCATGGTAGGTCCCTCCTCCTCCTGTATGGATACTCCTGGTACTAATGGGAAACACAGACAGCTGCAGCCAGAGGACTCACTTTGTTACTGTAAACACTAGCTCTGCCACTCGTGTGTAACTAGGTTACTGGTGTGAGCAGGGCTATGTAGTAGTAGTAATACACAGGACTAGCAGAGATACATAGACACACATACAGGTTTGTATATCTCTAACAATGCTGTCTTGCACATAGGATAACACAGAGGTAGAGATACTTTAAAAGACTCTAACAATACATACATGCACACATTATTACAGATTGGAGATGGTAGCCATCTATAGCTTATATAGCAGGGATGATGGGTGGAGTAGGAACCCTTCAGCAATGATCCAGCACAGAGAGCTATAGGGACTATTCTACTGTGATGCATGGAATAAAGGGCTAAAGTGAAAATTTTGGAACAAAAACAATGTTTCCTATCCCTCTATGAGCTAGCTGAAAAGAAATTGCGCAGTTTGTAATTGAAAATTCCATTGCTGAAAGGAACTGCGTAGTTATAATATAGTAATAAAAAATTACTATACAGTGTTATAGCATACACTGTATGCTTTGTTTTCATGAGTAACTCACATGAGTTTTTTATTATGATACTTATAGAGACAAGTATCATGGGAAGGTGCAGAGAGCTGCAGGATTGTTCCTATGAATCCCACCAGAAAGAAAGATGAGTAGCATAATGGTACACTATATGCTTTGGTTTCATGAGTTGCTCACACGAGTTTTTTATTATAGCATTTAAAGAGACAAGCTACATTGAAAGGTGCAGAGAGCTGCAGGATGGTTCCTATGAATTTCACCAGATGGAAGTGTGCTTCAGGAAAATTCCATGATGTAATGCATATATTATGTTAAGGGTACTAAGGAGTCCCGCCTATTCTGCATAGCTTACATGGCTCCTCCTCTTTTGGGTCTATATAAGGTACATGGACACCACCTCTTCTGCATAGATTATATGGCTCCTCCTCTTTTGGACCTATAAAAGGTACATGGACACTGAGCACTTGGGCACTAGGCACTTGGGAGCAGCATTTGCAAGGTGAGTCTGTTTCTATGTTCTGATAGATAAAAGCTTTTGGTACTTTAGATCTCAGAGGAGTTTTCTCTGTTAGACTTAGCTGTAGGTTTGAGGCATAGGTATTAAGTTAGGTAAAAGCAAACTGTTAGACTTAGCTGTAGGCTTGGGGCTTGGAGGTAAATGCAGAGCTGGACTTAGAAAGTTTTCTGTCTGGATACTTTGGATTTTAAACTGTTGGACTCCATGAACATTTATGAAAGCTTAGGCTAGGTATTTATTGCTTAAGTTTTTCATGGATTTGATGGTCTAAGGAAATGTTTCTGTCACCTTTGTAGACATTTCTCTCGCCTTAGAGAAGTTTTCATGGCATATTGTTTTATTTTAATTTAAGTGCCCTGAGAGATTTTGAGAGTAAATAATCAGTTAGACATTTTTGTAAGCTTAGGCTGGGTATTTATTGTATGACTTTCTTCAGATTTAATAGTTTCAGAAAATGTTTGCTACTTTGAATTTAACAGTTTGAAAGTTTCCGATAGTAAATGCTCACTTGGAAATTTTTCTCAGCATAGGCTAGGTTTCTGCCACCTTTACAAAAATGCCTCTGGGTGTAGAAAAGTGTAAATGCAGAGCTGGACTTATAAAGTTTTAGAAAGGCTTTTGTTTGGATACTTTGAATCTCAGAGAGGTTTTCTCTCTGCTTTGAAAAGTTTCTATTTATTTTATGATACTTATTTACTTTGAATATGCTGAGAAAGATTTTAGATTATAAATTTTTGGACTGAAATTTGATTGGTCTTCCTTGGTAGGAGTCCCACCTCTTCTGCTCAGCCATTGGTCCTCCACAGCATATTATGTTTATTTCGTGAAAATTTATTTTTAGAACTTGGAGTAGAGCTATATAAGGCGCAGGCTCTCAGTCTCACCCTGACCACTAGAGGGAAACTTTAGCAAGGTAAAGTTGTTTCTATATTTTGACTTAGGAAGTTTTAGAAGTGTTTCTGTTTGGACAATTTATATCTTAGAAAGGTTTTCTCAGTTAGACTTAACTGTAGGCTTGAGGCTTGGAGTTAAATGCAAAGCTGGACTTAGAAAGTTTTCTGTCTGGATACTTTGGATTTTAAACTGTTGGACTCCATGAACATTTATGAAAGCTTAGGCTAGGTATTTATTGCTTAAGTTTTTCATGGATTTGATGATCTAAGAAAATGTTTCTGTCACCTTTGTAGAAATTTCTCTTGCCTTAGAGAAGTTTTCATGCCATATTGTTTTATTTTAATTTAAGTGCCCTGAGAGGTTTTGAGAGTAAATAATCAGTTGGGCATTTTTGTAAGCTTAGGCTGGATATTTATTGTATGACTTTCTTCAGATTTGATAGTTTCAGAAAATGTTTGCTACTTTGAATTTAACAGTTTGAAAGTTTCCGATACTAAATGCTCAATTGGGCATTTTTCTCAGCATAGGCTAGGTTTCTGCCACATTTACAGAAATGCCTCTGAGTATAGAAAGGTGTTCATTGGATACTGTGCTATCATGTCAAAGTTTCTAAGGGTAAGTACTCAGCGGGACTTTGTTACATCTATAAGCTTAGACTAGGTTGGCTCTTAATATTATTGAATATTGTTGTGTTAGTTTAGGATTTAGCAGTCTAAGAAAGGCCTTCTGAAGCAAAGGTCTCAACTAAGTTATTTTGAATTTAGAACTTTCAAAAATGTTTCTAAGATTGAATACAGAGTTGCAATTAAATGTTTTTCCTAGCTGAGGATGGGAGGCTCTGAAATATGGGAAAGTTGAATAGCTTATGAGTTTGATATGATTAGTCATTGAGGGATTGGATTAAAACAGGAATAGTGTATAATAATGAATCAGAGCATTGTGTGATAATACATAAAGTCTTTTGTCAGCAGGATAACGCCATTGAAGCTGAAGTCACTTTTCTGGAAAGTGCTTTGCTTGGGCTACCAGAGGTACCCTCCTGTACTGTGCTGAGCAGATGGACTGTAGCCACTCATGGCTATTTTGGTTGAAGGCAGAACAGGTAAAACTAACTCTCTAGTTTCTCCACTGCTTTGGCGTTCATGGTGATACGCCACTGTACTGGAGGAGGTAGACTATTCTGGACAGTGCACTGCTTGGGCTACCAGAGGTACGCCCCTGTACTGTGCTGAGCAGATTGGCTGTAGCCAGCCCATGGCTATTTTGGTCGAAGGCGGAACAAGTAAAACTAACTCTCTAGTTTCTCCACTGCTTTGGCTTTCATGGTGATACGCCACTGTACTGGAGGAGGTAGACTATTCTGGACAGTGCACTGCTTGGGCTACCAGAGGTACGCCCCTGTACTGTGCTGAGCAGATTGGCTGTAGCCAGCCTATGGCTATTTTGGTCGAAGGCGGAACAGGTAAAACTAACTCTCTAGTTTCTCCACTGCTTTGGCTTTCATGGTGATACGCCACTGTACTGGAGGAGGTAGACTATTCTGGACAGTGCACTGCTTGGGCTACCAGAGGTACGCCCCTGTACTGTGCTGAGCAGATTGGCTGTAGCCAGCCCATGGCTATTTTGGTCGAAGGCGGAACAAGTAAAACTAACTCTCTAGTTTCTCCACTGCTTTGGCTTTCATGGTGATACGCCACTGTACTGGAGGAGGTAGACTATTCTGGACAGTGCACTGTTTGGGCTACCAGAGGTACGCCCCTGTACTGTGCTGAGCAGATTGGCTGTAGCCAGCCTATGGCTATTTTGGTCGAAGGCGGAACAAGTAAAACTAATTCTCTAGTTTCTCCACTGCTTTGGCTTTCATGGTGATACGCCACTGTACTGGAGGAGGTAGACTATTCTGGACAGTGCACTGCTTGGGCTACCAGAGGTAGCCCCTGTACTGTGCTGAGCAGATTGGCTGTAGCCAGCCTATGGCTATTTTTGGTTGAAGGCAGAACAGGTAAAACTCTCGTTTATCCTCTGCTTTGGCTTTGAATTTACACGTCTGAGAGTTTCTTAGTTATTCTGAATTAAAAACTCTCTGAGAACAAATACAGCGTTAGACTTAGCTATTTTCTCAAGCTGAGGCTAGGGATGGTTTGTATGGAATTAAATTTTGCTGTGTTAGTTTTAATTCAGCAGTTTCAGAAAAGAATTTTCATGCGTTCATTGAAGTTTCTATACTTTTAAAATTGATTTGTCCTAGCTTCAGAAAGATTTCTGCACACCGAATTTTGACAGCCAATCACAGCCCTTGAAGGTAACTGGGTTCGATTCCTAGCATAACCAACACAAAACATAATGCTGGTGCAAAGGGACAGATTGGTTATGGTCCCACCTGCAATTGCTGTGATGAGCTATCAGTTTCCCCCTGACTTTAGAGAGGTTTTCATAACATATTGCATTATTTTGAATTTACTAGTCTGAGAGTAAATTCTCAGTTGGACATTTCTGCCAGCTTAGGCTAGGTATTTATTGCTTGAGTTTCTTTGACATCAATGGTCTCAGAAAACTTTTCTCTCACCTTTGTAAAAAAAGGCTCTGCCTGCAGAAACATTTTCATTGGATATTGTGTTATTTTGGATTTAATAGTGAGAGTCTCTAAGAACTAATACTCATGCAGACTTTAATATTTATATCAGTTTAGGCTAGGTAGGCTTTCATAGCATCTTGCCAGTTTTATTTACTAGTTTGAGAGTTTCTAAAAGTAAATACTCAGTCAAACATTTTTGTTAACTTAGGATAGGGATTTATTGTTTAAGTTTCTTAAGCTTTATTGGTCTCAGAAAACATTTCTCCCACCTTTGTAGAAAAGGCTCTGCCTATGGAAACATTTTTATTGGATATTGCGTTATTTTGGATTTAATAGTGTGATAGTCTCTAAGGGTAAGTACTCAGTCAGATTTTGATATTTATATCAGTTTAGGCTAGGTAGGCTTTCAATATTACTGAAAATTGTTGTGTCAGTTGGGATTTAGTGGTCTTAGAATAGCTTTCTTATAACTTTATGAAAGTTTCAATTGTCTAAAGTTTTCTGTTAGCTTTAGAAACTTGACTGTGTCCTCTACTGAGTTATTCTGAATTTAGAACTCTCAGAAATGTTTTTGAGATTAAACACAAAGTTGGATTTAGAAGGGACTAATATTTAAGTTGTCCTGATATTACATATGTGTAAGTTGTGGTTTGTCTACAAAATAATTACAACAAAGGGACTAATATCAAATTATTTTGATTGTTTGGTTTGTCAACAAAAATAATCACAACAAGGGACTCATATATCTAAGATGTCCTAATGTTGCATTTGTGTTGGTTGTGATTTGTTGACGAAAATAATCGCAACAAGGGATCCATAACAAAAATAATCGCACAAGGGATCCATATCTAAGTTGTGGTTTGTTGACATAATAATCACAATAAAAGATCAATTTTCAAGATGTCCTAAGGTTTGGGTTGTTGACAAAAAACAACCACAAAGGACAAAGATATTGTCCGAATATTACATTTTGCTCTATTTACGAGTTAAGAGAGGATAACTTGAGTTTGTGAAAGTAAATTATTTGAATTTTAGATAAAAGATTTGGAAAAAAAATGATCATAAAAATTAATTATGAACTATTAAAAACTAGAATTTCTTATTTCGAAGGTAGAATACATTTCAAAGACAACGAAAAGGATATAATAGATGTCAGTTTTCCTTCCCAGCCTTATATGTCAGTCAAGGAAGCTGAACAAATTATTTCGGCTTTGTCTTATTTTGATTCTTTGCAACGGTTAAAAAAAATCAAAGTAGAGGCGCTTGTATATTTCGCTGATTATTTCCTGTCTTTTTATTTGCAGGATGAAATAGGCAATTTAGTTTTATCAAATATTATGCTTTTACCGCGAGTCCTTAAAATGTGTTGCATATTAATGCCTTATCAACATTTCTATTTTACTATGATGGATTTTGCTTGTGACTTACTCGAAATCCCATATATTTATCATGTAGAAACATTAATGAAACCTAAAAAAAGAAAACATGATGACACTTTAGATCCTAGCGAATATGTTTTATCAGAAATAACAAAAGAATTGAGAAATAAAACAAGACAAAGATTGCATAAAATGTCACTAGAATACATGCTTTGTAAATTATGCATTACTGAAATGATTATTTCTACAAAAACTAGAAACCTTGCTTATATGATTTGTTGCAATAAGCCAGTACATCAAAAATGTTTTGATGATTTTATTCAAAAATCAAATTTGTATCATAGGACTGAAACAATAAAATGTCCTTACTGTTCCATTGAATGGGTACATGAAAAACCACGGGTTGGTCATGAATGTTTGTTATGGTTAATGAGAAAATCATCTGACACTTCCTTGTTAAATCAAAAAAAAAAACCAAAAGTTTGTTTATTTGATAAGAAATAAAAAGTTTGAAACAAATATTTTTGTCTTATGTTACATTTTAAAAATGAAATATTTTATAACATATACAGCAGTAGCTTACAAAAAGTCTCTGAGAATAAAGAAACAAAACTACAATAACTTAAGGTAATACAGTATAACGAATAAGGCAACGAAGTTAACCAATAAGGCAGCAAAGTTATATGACAACGAATAAGGTAACGAAGTAAATGAAGGAGGCAGCGAAATCAGATGAACTTTTCTGACGCAGACTACAGGGAATTCTTTGCAGGAAAAGCATTGCGATTAATGCTTTAAAGGTAAAGCTAAAGATTTGCTTTTGTGAGTTCATTAAAAATTGCTGTTGAGTCAACTGTTCACTGAGAGCTAAAAATTAAATTTGTTTCATTTTCACATAATTAATTCCTGTTACATACATACAATTTGTGGTAAAATTAATTGTAACAATGCTTGTATGGGAACGATTCGCAACAAACTCACAAAAGTAGCTTTTCGCTAATCTAGTAAAGAAATATTAGTCATAGCCTCTAGAGGTCTTCAGTGTGCTAAGTATTGTATAGTTTAAGATAGTTTTAGAAATGCTCACTAGAGGTCTTCAGTAAGCAGAAAATGCCTTGTTTATATTAGTCACCAGAGGTCTTCAGTGTAAAACCATGCACATAGTTTTAGTGACTCACACTAGAGGTCTCCACTGATTTAGTAAAGTAATGTCAGTCCTAGCCTCTAGAGGTCTATAGAGTGCTAAATATGGTATAGTTTAAGATAGTTTTAGGAATGCTCACTAGAGGTCTTCAGTAAGCAGAAAATGCCTTCTATAAGCCACCAGAGGTCTTCAGTGTAAAACCATGCACATAATTTATATCAGCCACCAGAGGTCTTCAGTGTAAAACCATGCACATAATTTATATCAGCCACCAGAAGTCTTCAGTGTAAAACCATGCACATAGTTTTAGTGACTCTCACTAGAGGTCTTCGCTGATCTAGTAAAGTAATGTCAGTCCTAGCCTCTACAGGTCTATAGAGTGCTAAATATGGTATAGTTTAAGATAATTTTAGGAATGCTCACTAGAGGTCTTCAGTTAACAGAAAATATCCTGTTCATATGAGCCACCAGTGGTTTTTTTTCCCTGAGATAAGAAATACTTTCAAAGTTATCAAAAAAAGATTTTATTGTTTAAAAATAAGATATATTTTTAAAATGAATGTTTCTTCTCCTTTTTACATTAATTTACCTTCTAATACTATTCATCCCTCTCGAGAAAACAAAACAAGCAAATTTTGGGTTAAATTACCTTCTATTTTAATTTTACAAGGAGAATGGGAAGTGGGATTAGTAGAAGTAAACATACCAGTTTCCTGGTATAATTTCCCAGAAATTCCAGAAAAAAATAGGACTTTGGTAGTAGAAAGAAAAGATTTCAGGTTGAAGCAAGACGTGAATAAAATAACTTCATTAGATGAAATAGAAATAAAAAAAAGATATGTCGTGCAAAAAATTCCATATGGAAATTATACTTCTTTAGATAGTTTAATAAAAAGCATAAATGCAGCCTTGAAAAAAATAGACGCATACCCTGACGATGAATTTTTTCGAAAAAGTAGAGAACCATATGTGAAAACTGAGCTGCAAAATTTAAAACCCATTTTAAAGGTAGGGAGAGGAGACAAAGTTGTTATGTCTAAATATTTAAGTAATGTACTGAGATTGGATATATCTGAAGAAATAGAAAACGAAGCTGAGATCGAAAACAGTGATGTTATAACTTTTTCAGGGCTTCCATTGAATAGTTTATTAGATTTTCAGATTTTAATGAGCACTACTTTAAGATACAAACATTATAAATATTTTCATGCGGGAGGTGTTCCTAATTTGCATCACGTTTCTTCTAATATTTATATTTATACTGATATAGTTGCAAATGAAATTGTAGGCGATCTTCAAATTCCTTTATTGAGAACTATTCGTTGCAGTGAAAAATTCGGAGACGATATAAAGGAAGTTTTTGTCTCTCCGTACTATAAAAAGGTAAAAAAAAGTGAAATACAAGAAATCGAAATAACTATATGTGACGATGTGGGAAAGTTGGTTCAATTTGAATATGGAACAGTTTTTTTAGTTCTTCATTTTAGACCTATAAGAAATGAAAAAAAGTAAAGCTTTCAGAAATTTAATCGTAGAATATGATTTAACTCCTGCTCTTCACAAATATGATCCTGATTTATTTTTACTTAATCAGACCAAAAAAATTGAAAAATTAATTTTGAAGAAAAAAAAAAAGAAGGGGGGGTTAAATTTCAATTATCGTTATGCACAGTGTTAGGAAAATATAATCTAGAAAACAATGAATATTTTGAAATTCAACCATGGTTCCAAAGTCCTGTTCAAGTAAACTTTGATTCTCATAACGTAGAGGAATTGATATAATCCTTTTGGAGGGGAGAAAAAAGGGAAAGAAAGCATTATTCAAAGAAAAAAATCAGTTCTTAACATAAAAGGAAGCGGTCAAAAATGCTTCGTGTACTCTGTTTTAGCAGGCTTACATAAAGTTCCTCACAATGCTAACTTGGCTAAGTCGTACGATATTTTTATAGAAAAATTAAATCTTTCTTTTCTTTCTTTTCCTGTCAAATTGAGTGAAATTCCAAAGTTCGAAAAGAAAAATAATCTTACAGTAAATGTGTTTGGTCTTTTAAAATCTGAAAAAAAAGAATTTCAGCCTTTCCCTATGTATATTTCAGTCCTTTCTTCTCCCCTTACTGAAGGAAGACATATTGATTTATTGTTATTTAATGATCACTATTATCTTATCAGAAATTTACATAAATTTATTAGACCTTTCTTTTGGAAAAAAACTAGGTACTTTTGTTACAAATGTTTGATATCATTTTGCTCAAAAAAAAAAATGAAATGCATGTTAACAACAATTGCAAAACTAACGTATACAGTGGTCAGGGTTATTCTACGCCACCGAAAGGGACTTTTTTAAAATTCGTTGACCATAAATTTAAAGTTAAAAGTCCTTTTGTGATATATGCAGATTTTGAATGTTATAATCGCACTATAAGCAAAATATACAAAGGGAAATCGTGTTGCTCAAAAGAACACAAATTAAATGCTTTTGGAGCTATATTAATTTCTAAATACGAAAAATACAGTCAAGATCCTGTTATATACGTAGGAAAAAATGTGATAGAAAAATTTGTTTCTTACTTATATAAAAAAAGAGCTGAAATTTTGTATATTTTAGATCATAAGAGAAAACCTTTGTCTTTGTCTTCTGACGATATTTTACATATAGTGAAGCAAAAATATTGTTACATATGCGGGATATCTTTCACCAAAAAAGGTATAAGAAAAGTTTTAGATCATGCTCACATAGGACAAGAAGGAAAAGGAAGAGATTTAAATTATGCTTGCAATAGATGTAATCTTACTTACACTAGTCTTAGAATGGACAATTTGAAGATACCAATTATTATTCACAACAGCATGAATTATGACACTCATTTTCTCATCCAAAAATTATATAAATATATAAACCAGAGCACCATATCTGTGATTGCTAAATCATCTGAAAAATTTCTTACTTTAAGTTTCGAAAATTTTAGAATAATAGATTCCTTCCAATTTTTACCTACGTCCCTTTCAAACTTAGCTGAACTTTTGCAAGAGAAAGGTTTAAAAGATTTTGTTCAAACAAAAAGACATACTTCAAACAAAAAAATGATTCCTTATATGATAAGAAAAGGTGTCATGTGCTATGATTACATTGATTCTTGGTCTGTTTTGAAAGAAAAAAAATTGCCGTCTATAGACAAATTTTATTCTACTTTAACCAAAAAAAATATAACTGAGGACGATTACTGTCATGCTATTCATATGTTTAAAGCATTAAAATGTAGAAACATAAAAGATTATTTGAAAGCCTACTTGAAAATAGACGTTTTGCTTTTATGTGATGTTTTTGAATCTTTTAGAGAAAAGGCCTTAACTTATTACGGTTTAGACCCTGCTCATTTTCTGACGGCACCTAGTTTGAGTTATCAAGCTATGTTGAAACATACAAAAGTTGAACTAGAGTTGCTTTCTGACATCGAAATATATAATTTTATAGAAGGCGGTATAAGGGGTGGCATTACTAATGTTTCTCATAGGTATGCGAAAGCTAATTTTTCCGACAAAATCATCTTTTACATAGACTGCAATAACCTTTATGGCAAATGTTTAGCAGATTTTTTGCCTCACTCAAATTTCAAATGGCTAACCCAAAATCAAATTCAAAAACTAAACATAGAAAGCATTTCAGATCATAATGAAACAGGATACATACTGGAGGTAAGTTTAACTTACCCTGACTGTCTTCATGACATGCACAACGATTTTCCTCTAGCTCCACAAAAAATAGAAATAGAAGAACAAGAATTATCTCCGTATGCAAAAGAAATATTGAAAAAAACTGAAACGTCCTATAAAAAAGGAGGAAAAAAGCTTATATGCAATTTAAAAGACAAAAAAAATTATGTAGTGCATTATCGTAATTTAAAATTATACCTTGCATTAGGTTTAAAGATAAATAAAATTCATCGTGTTTTAAGCTTTCATCAGAAAGATTGGATGAAATCTTACATTTTGTTCAATAACAGAGAACGAACTTTGGCTACCTCTGCTTTCGAAAAAGAATTCTTTAAGTTATTAAATAATGCAGCATTTGGTAAAACTATGGAAAATGTCAAGAAAAGAACTAGCATGAAATTAACTTCAGACCCTAAAGAAAGTGAAAATCTTATAAAAAAACCTACTTTTAAATCTTTTCATATATTTCAAAAGGACTTTGTAGGAATACAAAGCAGCAAAGAAAAACTTTTACTAGACAAACCGATCTACATTGGGTTTTCTGTTTAAGAGTTATCTAAACTATGGATGTTTAATTTCCATTATAATATCATGTTGCCTAAATTCAAAGACGTACATATTCAACTGTTATATACAGACACAGATTCTTTAGTGTATTACATAAAAGATACAAATTATCTTAAAAAAATAAAAGATCTAAATAATTTTTTTGATTTTTCTAATTTACCTAAAGATCATTTTTTGTATAATGAAACGAACAAAAAGGTCTTAGGTAAATTTAAAGATGAAGCAGGAGGGAAAAAAATAAAAGAATTTATAGCTCTCAGGCCAAAAATGTATTCAATTTTGTTTGAGAAGGGGGAAGAAGAGAAAAAAATAAAGGGAGTCAAAAAAAGTAGCATAGAAACTATAAGGCACAATGACTTTAAGCTTACCTTAGTCCAAAATAGAATAAAAGAAGCAGAATTCGATAACATAAGAAGCATAAAACACAAAGTATACACTATGTCTCAAAGAAAGATATCTCTTTCTCCTTTTGAAGATAAAAGATATTTGAGAAGAGGAGGAATTAAATCTTACGCATATGGTCATTATAAGATTCCCCGTTTAAAAAGAAAAATGAAAGAAATTCCTTTTGAAGATATTCATTCAAAAAGAAGAAAAGTTTGTGAGATAAAGACAAAAATACAATAGCAAACTATCTGCAAACAAACAAAATGAGTAAATCATCTAAATATCCTACTTTAGCTTTTGGCAAAAGGAAAAGAATAGACATAAATAAATTCATAGGAAAAATATATTTACATTTTCATGATATGGTAAAAGACAAAAGTATTTCTCTCCTTAAAGAAGAATATGATTTACTCTTTGAACTAAGGAATAAAATAGATAAAAAAATAGATAAAATTAAAAAAATTAGTGAAGAAGAAAAGCCTGGAAAGACTAAGAACCCTAAGAAAAAGAAAGAAAAATCAAAGTCTCTTAGTGACAGCAGCAGCGACGATAACATAGCCTCTAGTAACAGTGACAGCGAGTGAAAACATCAGTGAGATAAGAGCTACAGCAAGAAAGATTATGACATATCTACGGTCAAAGTATTCTTATAAATTTATATACAAATATACATAAAATGCCTGTTAAGTGTGAATATTGTGGAAGAAAAGGGAGAATAGTCCAAAATAAAAAATATTGTGAGAAATGTCAAGAAAGCATGGTTCAAGAATGTATAAGGTGTCATAAACCTTTTCATTCTCTCCATTATTTTTCTGCTGACGAAAACCATTTGAGATGTAATTCATGCCACACACAATATCTCAAAGAAAAAATGAGGAACAAAGCTAAGTCAACTGAAAATAAATTGAAGCTAATTATCGATGAAAAAATCAGCGATACAGAAAACTCTAGCTCCGAAGAATCAGAAGGAAAAGACAACCTGACAGCCTCTCCTCTGCCTGAAGACGAAAATGAAAATCGAAGCAAAAAAAGAAATAAAAGAAAAGCAGGGACTAGCATGACAGGTGACGAAGAAAGTGAGAAAGAAGAAAAGGAAGTCAAGAAAGGAAAAAAACAGAAAACTATTTCTTCCACTAAAGGTAGAACTGTGTTGAAGAAAACCGGAAACGTAAGAAAACATCCACAAAGAACTATAGGAATAAACAAAACTAGAATACCTGATGGGTTTATTCCTATATACACTAATATCTATGCTATAGAATAATGTTTCTTTTATAAGGCAAAAAGATTTTTTGTTTAATTTTTTCACGGAAATCCGGAAAATTGCATTCCTTTTAATGACTTTTTTCACGCGTAAAAATGGGTTAAAATCTGTGCTAATATGCCCCGTTCTGAGATTTTATGCATTGACAGAAAGTACACCTCAATGGAGGAACTTGCTCTGATGCCGAAGTTTATTATGGAACATAAATTTTATGACCTATGTGTCAGCAAAAAGTACGTCTCGAAAGAGAAATTTGTGCTCTTGCTCAACTCATAAGGGGATAAAATATGTCTCTACCTTTTTTTCTTGGAATGGACGCGTATCGGATTTCCATTTTGTTTCGCGTGCACGAAAAAAGTTGTGTCATTCATTTATATAAAAATGTTGTGAAATGTTTTGTCTGAATGCTGTTGCAAAAGATGTCATTCATTCATTAAAAATTATATCACCTACTTCTCTGAGATGGTTCTCTTTTCATGTTCATAAGTAAATATTTTTTCAAACATGGACAAAGAAAATATTTTAAAAAAGATTTATTTCACTCCTTCTCATCCTTCATCTTTTTCTTCTGTTAAAAAGTTATATGAAGCAGCTAAAAAAATAGATGAAAAAATAACGAAAAAGGACGTTCTAAATTTTCTCCGTAACACTAGAACTTATACTTCACATAAGAAAATAACATATAAATTTCTTCGAAGAAAAACAATAGTGAAAGGCATAAACGATCAATGGCAAATTGATTTAATAAGTATTTTTAACCTTAAAGATCAAAACGATGGAATAAAATATTTGTTAGCCTGTATAGATTGTTTTTCACGTTATGCTTATGTTGAACCTTTAGAGAACAAAACTGCATATGTCACTCTAGACGGCTTCAAAAAAATTTTGTTCAAAAGCAAAGTTAAGCCCAACTTAATACAATTAGATGAAGGAAGCGAATTTAAAGGTGTTTTTCAAAAATTTTTAAAAGAAAATGAGATAAAATTTTTCAGTACTTCTCAAGACACTAAATGTGCTATAGTAGAAAGATTCAATCGTACCATACAAGACAAAATATATAAATATCTTTCTTTCAAAAAGAGTCTGAGATATATAGACGTTCTACAGGAGTTAGTTAAAAGTTATAATCATAGTAAACATAGAACATTAGGAATAAGTCCTTCTGAAGTAACCAAATCAAACGAAAAAAAAATATGGTTAAAGCAATACGGAAAATATTTGTACAGCAAAAGAATTAAACTGCCTTTTAAAGTAGGAGATAAAGTACGAATAAGTAAATATAAGACTGCTTTCAGGAGAGGGTATTCTTCTCATTGGAAAGAAGAAATATTTAAAATAGCATATGTTCTTAGAACATGGCCTGCTACTTATGTGTTAACAGACAAAAATAATGAAATATTGAGCGGTAGTTTTTATAAAGAAGAATTAAACAAAATAAAAGGAAAATAAAAAATGGAAGACATAGAATTCCCTGTTTTCAATGCATGTATTAGAATTCCATTTTCTATGATCATAGCAGGACCAAGCAACAGTGGAAAAACTACTTTTGTGTATGATCTATTAAAAAATAATGAGCGAATAATAGAAAAAAAAATAGACTATGTCATTTGGTGTTATGGTCAAACCCCTCCTGCTAAAAAAGACTTCATGGGAAAAGCATAACATTTTTGAACGGTATTCCTTCTTCTTTTGATAAATATATAAAACCTGACCTTAATGGACTTGTTATTTTAGATGATTTAATGAAAGAATGTGGAAATAATCCTGAAATAGGAAAACTTTTCACTCAAACATGTCATTATGAATCGATAAATGTTATATATATTTCACAAAATTATTATTTTGAAGGAAAAGAAAGGCAAACTGTTAATAGAAATGCGACGTATTTAGTTATTTTTAATTCACCTTTAGATCAAACTGTCCCTCTAACATTAGGGAGAAAACTGTTGCCTAAAAATTATAAAACTTTCGTTAATATTTTCAATGAAGCAACTAGGAAACCACATTCCTATCTTTTAATAGATGGTCATCAAAAAACTCCTCAAGAATACAGATTTAGGAGCAACATATTTGACATAGGACAAGAGGTGTATATACCTAACAAAACATAAAACAGAAAACAACTATACATGTATGAACCAACATAAAGTTCGTGAGATTGAATAAAATATATGAAAAAAAATAAAAGTTTTTGTGTGATAGTTGATTTATAAGAATGCCACCATTAAAGAAAAAAATGCATGTTTCTAGAAGAAAAGGAAAAAAAACAATAAAAAAGAAATCAGTTGTAGCAAAAAGAAAAAAAAGAACTAGCTGCAAACGACCAAAAAGAAAAATCAAGAAGAAATCAGCAAACATCAGATCAGTCAAAAGATTAGCTTTTTTGACAATGTTAGGAAACACAAAAAACAAAAGAAAAAGAGATTTGTTAATAGAATATGCAGATAAAGAAGATTTAGATTCTATATGTCAGTGCATTTTTAATGTTCTTACAGGAAACATTAAATTAAATTCAGTGTCTTATTCAAAGTTAAAAAAATACAAGAACACTTTAAGATATCTTATTAATAGACGTGTGAATAACAAAAAAAGGAAAGCAGTTTTAAAACAAAAAGGTGGATTTCTCTCTCTTCTCCTCCCTTTAGCAGTGTCCTTAATAGGAGGATTGGCAGGTGCAAAAAATTAATATTATGGCTAGCTTCAAAAAAAGTATAGTTATACCTTTAGCAACTTACAAAAAATTATCTTCAGCAAAAAATCATACTAATGAAAAAAACATTGACCAAGAAAAAATCCTGCTCTCGAAAGGCAACAAGAATTATTAGCGCAAAGAATGTATGACGTGAAACCGTATAAGATATTAAGCACAAATCAAAATATAGCTAAAGACTCGGCTTTCATGTATTCTGCTCCTACAGAAAAAAAACAAGAAATAATACCAGGTATATCAATACTTGAGATCTTATCCAACATAAGACAAGCACAAATTCCTTACATAAAAGAAATTCTCAAAAAAATGATAGAACTGAACTATCTATGGAATGAACATGGTGAAATTATCATCAGAGGTAAACTAATCAGAAATTCTAATGTGATAAGCATCATGAAATTCTTTTCAAATGCAATCATAAAAACAGAACCTATAGGAACAGAAGAACTTTGGGTTAATATATCTAATCATATTCCTAAATCATGGTTTTTAAATAAGCCAAAAACAACTAAAAAAAACAATCGTCCTTATATCATAAAAAAATATCCTTTAGAAGATCAAAACATGGAAGACAAACAAAGAAATGAAAGCAATTATTCTACAGATGCTACAGACGATGAATTTTCTGAAGACGGCAATTTGGATGAAACTCTTCTTCAAGAAAAAGAAAAGCCCCTTCTGAAAAAAACAACTACAGAAGACACTGAAGATAAAAATAACGACACCGACTATATTTCTGCAAATGAAGAAGACAAAATAGGAGAAGCCAGCGGAGGCATAGTGAAAACTCCAATAAAAAATATCCCTCCTCTCCCTTTTGAAGAAAAGCAACCTAGCAAAGAAAAAGACGTAAAAGTATCTTACCCAAGCCCACAAGAAGACGTCTTCGGGAAAATTAAAACAAACAAAAATTTGTCAGGAAAGCCGTCACCTTATTCTACTCGATCTGGAAGAAGAACCAAAAAAAACCCAAAATATTCTTCTAAGGAATGGGCATCTGACTGGTAGAGATAAATTGTTTTGAGATAAATCAAAAAAAAATAAATAAAAATACATCAAAATGTATTCTAACGATTCACCTGAAGATATATATTATAAACATTTTTTAACTAAGCGATCTTATCCTTATGATGTACAGTATGGAAAAGGATACTATTCTTTAACCCCCTTCGTAGGAAGCAGAAATCAAAAAGGTTATGGGCTAGGTGGTATTTTAAAAGGATTGTTTAAGACAGTTATTCCTTTGGTGAAACCTGTTGTGGCATCAGCCGCAAAAGGAATAGGAAAAAGAGCCTTAACAGGAGGAATTAAAGTAGCAAAAAATGTCATGAAAGGTGAAAACTTTAAACGAGCTTTAAAAAGAGAAGCTCAAGAAACTTTGTCTGATTTAGGCAAAGAAGTTATTTCACATGTAACCAAGAAAAGAAAAGTTAATAAAACGATCACAAATAAAAAAAGAAATAGATTTAGAAGAAATTTCAAAAAAGATATCTTTGGTTAACATAAAATAACCTGAGATTACTAAAAAGAAGAGAAAAACAAACAAATATTTTTGAAGTTTGTTCATCACCTTAAAAAAATGTCATTGTTAGACGAAGATCCTTGTTTTTGTGTAGCCTCGGAATTTGATTTTACTCATGTTCCTCCAACAGATATAAGTAGAGTTAAAACTTATTATGAAAAAGTTGAGCCCACTGCTTCTCCTAACAGCACTACAGTTCAATTCACTTTAAAATCTAAACATACAGATTTCATTTCTTTGCACGACAGTTTTATTCGTGTGTCTGGCAAAATATTAAAAGCCGACAAACAAAATCCAGATGCTCCAGCTAACGATGGGACAATAAACGATAAAGCTAAAGTTTTTCCAGTGAATTATTTTGCTTCTACTATGTTTAAAAATGTGAAACTTTCTATAGCAGGAATACGAATATCAGACAGCAATGATTTGCACGGATATAGATCTATCCTGGAATATATTTTAAGTTGTGATCCAACCACTGCTAAACACTTAGGAGCTTTGGCTATGTATTACAAAGACGATAAAGATTTCAACGAAGTAACAAATGTTAACAGCGACGATCATAATTCTGGAGTGAAAGCACGTTATAACAAAACTAAAAACGGGAAATTATTTGAAGTCATAGGACGAATTCATAATGACCTTTTTGCTCAGGTCAAAGTGTTACCTGGAGATCTGCCTCTTACTATAGAATTTGATAGAGCAGACGAAGACTTTTGTTTGATGTCTAAATTAGGAACACAAAAATACATAATAGACATACAGGGCATACATTTATTCATAAAAAGAATAAGAGTGTCTGAAAAATTCCATAAAAAAATAATGGATACTAGAATGGTTACTCCGTATTGGGATTATCCTGTGAACAAAATAGACATGAAATACGTCACTTTTGGTCCTCAGAAATCTATTTTGCAAGCCTCTCATATAGTGAACAACACTCCTCTTCCAAAAAGAGTCATCATAGGGTTAGTTCATTTAGATGCCTTTACAGGAAGTCATAATCGTAATCCATTTCAATTTGAGCACTTCAAAGCTAAGGAAATAGAACTAAAAGTGAACGACGGTGGAACTCCTTTTTATCACTATGAATTAGATTACCCTAATGATTTATACAATATGGCCTACCTAGCTCTTATACGGTCTACAGGTTCAATTTTCAGAGACGATACGATAGATATTTCTTTCGACGAATTCAAAAAAGGACATTGTCTTTACTGTTTTGACATATCTAAAAACGGAATAACGTCAGGCACATTTGAATATTCAGAAAATGGTTCTTTAGGATTTGTCATAAAACTAGAAGAAGAATTAACCCATGGAGTAGCAGCTGTCATATATTTAGAACATCATGAACTCCTGAGATTAGATTCTAGCAATATATTAAGAGCAAAATCTGAAATAGCATAATTCCTAAAAATGAATGGAGCGGAAATAAATTTTTTCTTGCAGAAAATTAAAAGAAAAAAAGAAGGAAATTATGGTGTTTATTCAGCTGACACTATACCTGCAGTGAAATCATTTCCTACAGGTTATGTAGTTAACACCGACAACAGTAACTTACCCGGAGAACATTGGGTAGCTTTTTATTATGAAAAACCTCGTAAACTAGCTGAATATTTCGATTCATATGGCTTCAGTCCTATGCGAAAGAGTTTTCTGAAAGCTTTGCCTAAAAAATATAAATATTCCTCTCATTCTATTCAAGGAAATTTTTCTATGACTTGTGGTTTATATTGCTTGTTCTTTTTAGAAAAACGAGCTGAGAATAAGACAATGCAACAAGTTATATCTAGCTTCACTTCAGATCCTGATTGGAATGACAGTAAAGTAAAACAATACTTTTTAAAGAAAAAACAAAATAATCGAAGCAAAAAGAAATCCTTGTTTTGTAACAAACAAATTTGTTCTACAAAAAATAATTTTCTAAGAACAACACAAAAAAGAAAAAAAGATTAATGTATTATTTCTTTTTCATCTTGTCTTGGAAATTATTTGCCGATTTGTTGGAACTAATCATCATAAAAAGATATTTTTTTTAAAAAATGAGCGAACCTGAAACAAAAGAAGGAAGCATGAAAAGTTTAAGCAAAATAAATAACTTAATTTCTAACGGGAAAGTAGGAGCAGGAGGAGTAGTTTTTACTCTTATTTTAAGCATCGTTGTCATTATCTTAGAAACGCGTAAACAATCTATCTCCTCTTCTTTACAGAAAGGAGATGAAATATTTTTGTCTTGTACAGAAAGCGGAAATATTTATCATAACAATGAAAAAACTCAAACTTTCCTGTCTTGTTTTGTTACTAATGTAAATCACAGAAAAACATGGACATATCCTGTCATAGGATCTTCTGTTTCTAACCATGACTTAAAATCTACTCAAATAAATGAAAACCGAGACACTAATAACATAATGTACGAAAAAAATAATCAATTACTAACTACCATAGCAAATGAAGAATATTTGCCCGACTCAAATGTATTCACTGAAGAAACAAAAGATCCTGAGATACTCTAAAAATTATAAGAATGAACATCTTTCTCGTGTGAGACCTAAAAAATATATAAATTAAGATTATTTCTCAAGTCTTAATCATGGATACAAAAGGGAACAAAGTCATTTTTGAAGTAAAGCGCAATGAAAT
Organism: Acholoe squamosa; assembly: GCA_949317995.1. Lineage (NCBI taxonomy): Eukaryota > Metazoa > Annelida > Polychaeta > Phyllodocida > Polynoidae > Acholoe > Acholoe squamosa. The sequence continues at coordinate 27,576,514 of OX439050.1, forward strand.
ACTTGAAAAAATATGCTTACATCAAGGCACTTATATATCTCTGTTAGAAGAAGAAAGACGTGAACACATTAATATCATAAAAGAGGAAGAAAAAAATAATCTCAGTCTTACTTTACAATTAAGAGAAGCACGAAATGAAAATATGAATTTAATGGCTCACAGGAAGGCATACAACTTAGCTAAAGCAGAGAGAATATATAACATCAGGAGAGGTTCTTATCCGTATGGTCGTACAGTAGCCGACGGTGATGACTCAGAAGAAGAAGGCAGTAAAATTGTAACAGACGGCGAAACTTGTGATGTACCAGATTCTATGCCTTCTGATGTTTTAATGGAGACTTATAGGAAAAAGCCAAACGAAGCTTTTCATTTAAATTCAGAAAGAAAACATGAAAGTGATTAAGAAATAAAAACATAGATGAGATAAGTGAACAAACAGACTTTATGTGAACATTGATCTGCGTCAAAGTAACATGAACAATTGTTCTGATTGGAAGCCTTCCCTAGAAGACGGGGTGTGTCCTGATTGCATACATAAAATAGAAACCCTTGAAGAAACAAGAAAAAGGCAACAAAACCAAATTCGCATTCTTAGAGCAGAGAGAAAAAAGAATCAAGAAATAATAAAATCTTTAGGAAACAAAAATAATATTCTTGTGCAACGAATCACAGAAAAACAAGAGAAACTTTTGTCTGGCTTCATGAGCAGAACACTACGCAGATAAGGGAAAGTACACTTTTAAAATAAAAAAACTGTTGAAACACGCAAACTGGGAAGACAATGAAGCCATTAAATACATAAAATCTAAAAAAGAAAAAATAACTTGCAACAATTCTTTCTTGAAACTTCTCTTGCAACATTTCGAACAGGTTTTAAGGCATAGACAAATGATATGTTTCACTTTTTACCTTTTAGAAAACGTGTTTGACAAAACAGATAAAATGTGTTTAACAGAACGAATAATGATGCATGACTTATCTAAGTTTTCAATGAGAGAAGCCATAGGTTACACCTTTAAGTTCCATACTGAAAATGGACCAAAAAATTCCCAAGAAAAAACAACTTGGGAAAATGCTTTGTTTCATCACTATGAAAACAATGATCATCATCCTGAATATTACAGAGAAGGAAACATGGGAAAATATGCTTTAATTGAAAGTGTGATAGACATGTTAGCTTGTCATGCAGAACGAGATCTGAAGCCAGAAGAAATAAATGTTCATGGTATTTTAGACGGAGATCTTTCTATCACCAATTTTTTGGACATAAATCCTATATACTTAGAAAGATATACTGAAGAAGATAAAGAAAAAGTGAAAGAATATCTGTCTTCGTGGAAAGATATTTTGTCTTGCAACTTATCTAAATAAAAAATAATGATTAAAATGAAAAATATAGGTAGTCTTAAAATATATGAAATTTTTTTGTTATTGTTTCTTTTCTTTTGTGCTACATATGGATTCATAAGCGTTATATACTATTTCATACATGGATTAATAACTGCTATAATTTTTTATCCTGTTTTCTTTTCTTCTATGTCTATTTATGCTTAATATACATTTACCCGATATACCTGTTTTGTAACAATCTGGAACTTAATTTTACTTCCTTGAGATAAGATATAATCCTCATGTTACGAGCATCTAAAATTCTTCTTAAGTACATATATCGAGGAAGTACATGTGTGATTTTAATAATTGGTCTATGTATTTTTGAACTTACGAACAGAAGAACTGATGACAAGTTTAAAGGAAAACCACAGAATAGACTTGGTGGAATTCACTGAAAATTTCTTCAAAGAAAAAAAACTAGAAGAGTACGACGTGGAATCCACCTCCGTGCAAATGTTTTTCAGCTTATTGAGTGAAAAAATGTCAAGAGACTGGAAGGACATAGCTACATATCTACATATCACGTCTGACGAAAGAAGAACAATATCGTCCCAGCCCGAACAAGACATAGCTCAATTAACCTTCAATGTCTTAAAAATGTGGCAAATATCTAAGTACAGTGCTACTCATCAACTGATGAAAGCAGTACACGACATGAAAAGAAATGATGTGCTAAACATGATATTCCTTGAATTCGATAAAAGAACAGGAACAAACTGAAAATGAAAAACTGTCTTTACACATGTGACAATCAAAAAAAAAATCATATAAAAAATTATTTCATTTTGTTTGTTTGGTTATTTACTTACTTGAGAATCATAACAATAGGCATCACATCATGTCATATAAAACTGAACGAAAATGTCTGTTCTAAAATACAGTAAAATAGCAGGTTCCTTCTCTCCTACTGAAGAGGAAAATAACATAGGGATTCAAATGTACAGTTCATATAACCATACTGTTCCTAATAATACAGCATGTACAATTACAACAGAAGTTAAAGTTGCTATCCCTAAAGGTTATTATGGTATAATTTTACCTCTATGCAAATCAAGGAAACATAACTTTGTGTTTATCAACCAAAAAATAATAGACGAAGATTACAGAGGGTATATTACCATTGTTTTATTTAACTTCGGAGAAGAAGACCTAAAAATAAAAAGTGGTGATGCTGTTGCGCGACTTGTTTTACAAAAAATTTATCCTATAAAATTAGAAGAACGTTCTAAGCTTGAAAACACTGAAAAAGGTGAAATACTCTCTCAATTAGCTTACAGCAAAATATATGAAGAAATTTACAATGAAAATCTTAAATATTACAGCAAAGATCGTCTTAAATGAACTAAAACAAAGAAAACATCTCTGTGAATAGGGTGATATTAAACAACAAAACAACTGAAATAACGTTCAGCAAAATGGCACGTTGTCAAGATTCTTTCTATATAACTCTTGTAAAAGACAAACCAAATACACTGTTAGTAACGACATGTCAAAAATCTGCTTTACTGCCTGCCTCACCTATTCTCCAACCTGTTATGCATTATGTCAAAGCATCAACAAAAGCATTGAAGCCAACCAGATCCACAAAAAAATCTGCAGGGTTTGATTTATATAGTGCTTATGATTATATTATTCCTGCTAAAGAAAAAAAATTGGTACAAACTGATATAATACTTTGCGTACCTACAGGATGCTACGGTCGCATAGCACCAAAATCAGGACTTGCTCTTAATCATTTCATCGATGTAGGAGCAGGGGTAATAGATGAAGACTACAGAGGAAAAATTGGTGTTTTGCTGTTTAATTTTGGAAATGAAGTCTTCGAAATAAAACATGGAGATCAAATAGCTCAAATAATATTAGAAAAAATTCTCATCCCTGAGCTAGAAGAAGTATGTACACCTGATAAAACCGAAAGAAATGATCAAGGTTTTGGATCAGGCAAAAAGATATCTGCTTCACTGAAAGAAAAAAACGACTGTGAAGAAAGTGATTCTGGAGAAAGTGACTCGTCTGAAGAATCAGATATAGAACAATCTCATTCAGCTGATGAAACGTCGTCTGAAGAACAAGAATTTTATTCGGCGGAAGAAGAACCAACTGATAAAAAAGGTTCTGATGAAATCGACCCCTCCAAAAATGAATTAATGTCTTTAGAGGAATTCTTAAAGTTGATTCTAACAAACAACTAGGTGGCGAAAATTTACAATGGTATTGGTTCAATGAATCACATTATTCATGAAGTCGCTCTTTCTATGTAAAAAATACTCTAATAAAAAAGTAAACTAAGCAAGAACATTGTTGTGATAAACAGAATAAAAACATATACTAAACAAGCAACAAAATGGAATACGATACAAACATGGATCTATACTTACTTAGCACCTTAGAAGATTGTTTATGTGATTATTGTTTAACTCAAAATAATACGTTTCCATATAAAAACAATAATATTTTTCCATATGAAAATACTAAAGTTATTACATTTATATTAAAAAATGAAACGGCAGAAATCTTTTTGAAAAAATGGAAAAACGATAGTGTTCAATCTTCTCCCTTATTAAATAAGGTAATAGAAAGTTTAAAAGAATTCGATAAGTTATTAAAAAGTTTTGAAGTTGATTATTTTGGAGTCATATGGAAAAGTCGAGAAAATTCAAGGCATAGCAATATATCAATAATATTCCACGGAAATGCTTATGTTAAAATAAACCCTAACAGTGCTACTACATTAAACACAGTACTTGAATCTAAAGAATATAAAAATGTGGTAACACTGTTAAAATCTACAAGTTTTAACCTAAATTATCAAACAATAATGTACAGAAGTGAATTTCATTGTTTACTAGAACGCATATGTAATTCATTCTATGCTTCTCTCTTCATCAATGATGAATTTATGTTTCATTTTTTGGGCTGGAAGAACATAAATAAAGCAGTACATTATCTAATATGAATTGAAACTAAAAAAAGAATGTTGAAACCTTTCTTTGTGTTGTATCTTTTTATTGACTTTCAAAAAACAAAATACCTTTGTAATAATCTAAAAAGTCAATAAATAATCAAAAAAAATATAACAATGAACAACGATACAACAAAAGTGGACGAAAGCTACTCAGCATCTTACAAGATTCCAATTATGTTATTCATTCTTATTGTAACTCATTCTCCGCCTCTCTGTTCATAAACGATAAAGGAATAAATTGGATTATCTGTTGGATTGTCTGACTATATAATATGTCTCAAAAAGAACAATAAAGAAAAATAAAAATATTATGACTTCTCGTTTCACTTGCAATCTACATTTTCTCAAAAATACAGGTCTTTTCTGGATATTCCTAAACATACGGTCTTCTGTAGAATACCGTCTTCTATAGATATCTTAAAACACCGATCTTCTCTGGATAATCCAAATATGGTGGTCTTTTCTGGATATAATCCAGAAGATATCTTAAAACACCGGTCTTCTCTGGATAATCCAAATATGGTGGTCTTTTCTGGATATAATCCAGAAAAGACCAACTATTATACTACTGACAAGCTGATTCAATGGGAAGGCATGAAACTGTTTAGGTTGGATAGGCATAGGAAGAAGGGAGGGGGCATAGGTGCCTATATAAGGGATGATATTTCGATGGATATTAAACTCAGGCATGACTTAAGCATTAGTAACTGTGATGTAAAAATGTCTTGTGCTCAATGTAACAATTAAGAACTTACAGCTTATGCAAATAGTTACTCTGTATATACCACTTTCAGGGAAGTATGATGGTTTCTTCGAACACCTGGTAAGGGTTATCATCTTCTAATCAATCAATGCAGTAGACCATATAAAAAAATTACATCTTGCCTAGACAATATCTTTACTAACTATAATAATGACCTGCGTGCAGGAGTTCTGAATTTCTTGGTGAGTGATCACATGCCTGTCTTCATTGTTAAAACCGAAGACAAAATAGATTATGTTAAAAAAAAATCTTTGTACTTATGTATAAGAATTTCAATGAAGAAGATTTTAAAGATTGGTTGAGTGAAGCTGATTGGGATGCCTTTTATGATCTTACTGATCCTGAAGAAGCCTGGTTTTATATTGAGAACCACATTAATACTTTCCTCGATGCTTGTTGTCCATGGATAGAGAAACTTGTTGTTGATCGAAGAAATTGTTGGATGACGAATGACATACTGTCTCTAATATATGATAGGGAGGACAATGTGGATATGTTTGTTAAAACTAGAGAGAGTATCTACCTAGAAAGAGCTAGATCTCTGCGTTGTCATATTAATAAAGCTGTCAAATATGCAAAAGCCAACCATGTCAAGGATATGTTGGAAGAGAGTAAGGCCAATCCTAGGAAATTCTGGAGAGTTGTAAATAATGTGATTAAACCCCCTGAACCGATTGAGTATTTTTCTGGTATTGGTAAAGTGTTATGTCATAGCCTTACTGGACGAGGACATCCGTGCAAACAGGTTTTTGATGAACCAGTTGGTGGTAGTGTAGACAGAATCAAAGTTGACGTTGGTTTGGTCAAGATTCTTGTTGATGATATAGATATTAATAAGACCTCCGGCATAGAGGGATCAGGTGTGATATTCTCAAATCACCTCTCCAGTATTTGTTGTCTCAAATAACATGGTTATTCTAACTATCGTTTGATACCTCCATCTTCCCTGACGAGTGGAAGCCGGCGCGTGTGAGGCTGATACCAAAATCTGGCAATATGAAGCTTATCAAGAACTGGAGACCAATCTCACTTCGAGTCCAATCTAAAATTGCTGAACATATTATGCACATCCATCTATGTGAAATCCTTGAAAAAAAACAATATTTTGAGTACTAAGCAGTTTGGTTATCGAAAGGGCCTTGGTACAGGTGATGCCATCTTTACGTTCCTGAACGACATATATGAAAACAGGGACAGGGGTCATCTTACTTGTGCTTGCTTTTTAGACCTTAAAAAGGCCTTCGATAGTGTTCATCACGGTCATTTAATTGAAGTCCTTGGGAAAATAGGTCTTGGAGATTGTGTATTAAACTGGCTAATGAGTTACTTAAGTTGTAGGACTCAATATACTAAAATTGGAAGTTACACTTCTGACACTAAGTCTGTCAGGTATGGAGTACCTTAAGGGTCTGTGCTTGGGCTGTTGTTGTTCATTACATATATAAACGATGTGACAAGTGTCATAAAAAACTGTAAATTCTTGTTATATGTGTAGAGGCAAGGAGAAGGGGCTCTGTGCTAAAAGTCAACTTTAAAATTCAGATCACTGACTTTTCAGTGATATATCAAGAATAGTATAGGTTCCCTAGGATATGTTACTCCATAGAGTCCTATAGTGCAAGCCACCCCCCTCTACCCCCCCTTCAAAGTAGGCTCCCTTTTGTGTTCAGTATTGAGTCCTATGTAGGATAAGGGGGTTTATAGAGATGTCAGGAATCTTTATCAGAGTGATATCAAATGGAAACAAGGGGCCACCTATACCAGAAAATCCTGCTGAATCCAAAATTTGTGGTCTTGATTCTCAAAATTTGGCCAAAGGTACCTAAAAAGGAGGTTTGATGATGAGAATATTTTAAAACTGTACAAAAGTTATATTGAAAATGATTGGAACTTTTTATAGATGCAACATGCTAATCAAAGTCAGTACCTCGATCTACATATCCCAATGTTTGCCTATCCGAACCTGATAAGTACTCTGCTTGCGTATGGCTCTACCTCTCCCACATACTGCCTATCCCTTAGTCTGCCTATCACTCATACTACCTATCCCCTGAAACATCTAGAGTTTAATTAGGTTTTCCCTCACATGGCTTAAAGGATTAAAGTTTACCCCTCACCTTTGTACCTAATTTTCTCTGTACATTCTTACCATTAGTCTACCTATCCTCAATCTGCCTATCATTCACTTTACCTATCCCTCATGGTGACTATCCCCCAAATCTGCACATCCCTCATATTTGACTGGCACATCTGTGATATTACCTAGCACCAATGTATCTTTTGAATATGCTCACCTTACAAGGTACCCTCTGTACCTATCTCTTAAACTGTTTATTACCTATCCTCCTTGCTACCCATCCTCTTCAATACCTATCCCTCAAGCTCACTTTATAGCTTTCCTGCCTATCACAGCTTGATCAGCTGGGATAGCTCACATCCAACCTTTGTTATGTAGCGTTTAATGTATGTTATGGGTAAGCACGAGTGGATTTACGGGTTAATAATCCACGACCCCGAAGGGGGAGTGGATTATTAACCCGTAAATCCACTCGTGCTTACCCATAACATACATTAAAGCGTTTATCGAACATATTTCTCCATTTTGTATTAATTTCTTACCTCATAACCCAAGAATTAATCCAGGAGAAGACATTTTGTAAGTGCATCCTATCCGCACGGTTTGCCAAGCCAGCGTAGCCATTGTTTTTACTCCACCCGTCAGACCCTCGTCTTTCCAACGAATTTTCGGGTAGAATCCAAGCATGTCAAGCCCTGTTATTCTAGCAGGGCCAAATATACGATCTCTAGTTGGTGTTCGCCTACATTTTGTCTCCATTTTCATCGAAATAAATAAGAATCCATTGATTTTCCATACCGATCCAACGCACACGGCCCGGTACACGGCCATTGCTTCTTGTTGACAGAGCGGGTAGGTGCCCGGATGTAAGAACTAGGTCAGCCACGCGTCGAACAAGGAATGGCCGTACGAGGCGGGTCCCGACTCGTATCGATGTGGAAAATCAATGGATTCTTATTTATTTCGAAGAAAATGGAGGAATTTGGCATGGCATGTTCATATAGGATATCTAAGGATGGTTCTCTGTTAATAACTCCACCAGGCTCCATATATTCTAGGCTATCGAGGTGTGTAAACTTCAGGTATGTCGGACAACTTTTTCAAATTCTTGATGTAGATTCATTTCTACCACCGGTCGGCTTGGTATAGTGGACAGCGAGCTCGCCTCCTGCCACAGCGGCCGGGGAACGATTCCCCGTTGAACCTAGACGGTTTTAACAGGAAACGTATGGAGGAGTTGACATTGTATACTTCTCCAATCTATTAACATGTCCAGATTGAAACCAGCAGCTTCTTGAAGACGAAGAAAAGGTCTGAGAGTGCGTTACAGCTCTATAACGCACGGGGGTTATGAGCAAAAAAGCACTCTCCAGCCCCAAATAGTTAGATAAGATCTCTTAGTCAACCTATCCCCTAAAGAACAAATCCAACAGTCTACCTCAAGCATACATCTACTGATCACTCATGCTATATATCCTTGAGGTTACCTATCCTTCAGGCTGCCTATCCTTCATGGTATATAGCCCTCTGCCTACCTAACCAGCTATCTATGTATCTCTCACCTTGTATGCTATTCTTTCTACCTTTATAGTAGCTCTTATAGTCTATGCCTTGTGAAATATACCTATCGCTCATTGTACCTATCCTCAAGTCTGCATATCACTCATGTTTACCTTACATATCCCTCAGCCCATTGAATTATCATGCTTTTCTAAAATGCCTCACCATGGCTATCATTAGACTAGCTAACTTCCTATCCTACATGTATGTTGTTTATTCCCCTCTTCCTATCCTTCATGCTGCATATCATTCATGCTATCCCACTTGACAAGTTAAAAAACTAAGGGCTATATACCATGAAGGATAGGCAGCCTGAAGGATAGGTAACCTCAAGGATATATAGCATGAGTGATAGGTAGATGTATGTGTGAGGTAGACTGTTAAATTTGTTCCTTAGGGGATAGGTTGACTAAGAGATCAAAATGAAGGTTGGTTGTGAGCTATCCCAGCTGATCAAGCTGTGATAGGTAGGAAAGCTATAAAGTGAGCTTGAGGGATAGGTATTGAAGAGGATGGGTAGCAAGGAGGATAGGTAATAAACAGTTTAAGAGATAGGTACAGAGGGTACCTTGTAAGGTGAGCATATTCAAAAGATACATTGGTGCTAGGTAATATCACAGATGTGCTAGTCAAACATGAGGGATGTGAAGAGTTGGGGGATAGTCACCATGAGGGATAGGTAAAGTGAATGATAGGCAGATTGAGGATAGGTAGACTAATGGTAAGAATGTACAGAGAATTAGGTACAAAGGTGAATGGTAAACTTTAATCCTTTAAGCCATTTGAGAGAAAACCTAATTAAACTCTAGATGTTTCAAGGGATAGGTAGTATGAGTGATAGGTAGACTAAGGGATAGGCAGTATGTTGGAGAGGCAAAGCCATACACAGGTAGAGTACTTGTCAGGTTGAGATAGGCACACATTAGGATATGTAGATTCAGGTATTGACTTTGATTAGCATGTTGCATCTATAAAAAGTTACAATCATTTTCAATATAACTTTTGTACATTTTTAAAATATTCTCATCATCAAACCTCCTTTTTAGGTACCTTTGATCAAATTTTGAGAATCAATATCACAAATTTTGGATTCAGCAGGATATTTTGGTATATGTGGCCCCTTGTTTCCATTTGATATCACTCTGATAAAGATTCCTGACATCTCTATACACCCCCTTATCCTACATAGGACTCAATACTGAACATAAAAGGGAGCCTACTTTGAAGGGGGGGTAGAGGGGGGGGCTGTTACACTGTGTCCATAGGTAAAGCTCTGAGTTTCACCTCCTATCTATTGAAGCTTCTTGGATATATTGCAAGAGAAGATACTCCTGTTAGTTTTAGAGGAATGGCTTGCTAAACATAGGTAGGCATGACCATTTCCTGAATGGCAATAAGCTCTATGCCTAATTGATCATGAGATACATCTATATTTAGCATAATTTATGCTAATTAGCTAAACTTGCATATATTTTCATTCTTTTGCCTATAACTTTTAATCTAGAATGGTATTTTTGTTCTGTTTTCACCATAGTAAACCTAGTGAAAGATTCTTTCAAATGGGATAACTGATTTTCCTATTTAGAATGAAAATCATGTTTCCATGGCAACAGACATCAACAAAAATGCATATTTAGGCCGAAAAAAGTTTTTTTACGTAACTAATTTGGAACTTTTCCATCCAAAATAGAATGTTTTATCTAAAATCATTAAATTCTCCATAAAAATGTACCCTAAAATAGATATTTTCCCTATTCTAGCCCATAGTGGTGCCCCCTGGTGGCTAAAACAGGTACTAAATCCCGCAGGAACCCCTTGCTTGCTGGCTCACATATGCTGACAACTTGGTAGTGTACACATCCAATAATAAAGTGGACTTAGCAGCCTCACGATTACAAAATGCTATTGATAATATAGGAAAATGGTGTATCTTGAAGAGGCTGACCGTCAATACTGATAAAACCAAAGTGTGCTGGCTTGGTGGTGCTCAAAAACTAAAAAAGAGACGACCACATAACTTCTACTTGTATAATGAAAAATTAGAGGAAGTAAACTGTTACCCTTACCTGGGATTGAAAATTGATTCTGCTCTAAGTTTTGGTCAAGCGATGAACGAACTAATTGCTAAAATGAATAATCATCTATTTACCCTAAGTAAATTGCACCATCTACTAACAGAGAATGTATGTATACAGGTTTAAAAGTCAACTGTGCTCAGCTTATAAGCTTATACAAGTTTTGTGCATGATGGAGCGAATGAAATCTTTCTGAAAAAATTAGAGAGGCAAAAATATGACTGAAGATGATATGTATAAAACTGCTGATGTTTGTAAGTTAAATAGGAGAAGGCAACAATTAACTTTGTCATATATGTTCAAGTTGTCAACACGTCCTGAAATGACAGACGATGCTCCTAGGCACGAGGGGCTGAGGTCGGAGGACCAAATTCGTTTTAGAGTTCTTAGAGCCAGAAATGGTGGATATTTGAACTCCCCACTGAGCAGAGGAGCAACGCTGTGGAATTGTCTAAGTGCCTGGCATCAGTGTAGCCAAAACAAATTCATTTTTAAGCAGAGGATAGCTAAAATTGCTGATTTGACCAAAAGCGCAACACCACCAGAAGGTGCTACATATGAAATGTAGCGTTGATTATAGCCTAAACAAGTGTCTAACTTTTTGATCTATTCATGGTGTAGTTGATGGGTTGTAATGACCTCACCTGCACTTCACTTCATTGTGTCTGGGTCAAATGTCAGCCAGGAGACGGGGATGGGTTGTAGTGACCTCACTTTGTTATTCTGGACTGCTAGACTATTTAAGAAGGAGTCGGGGATGGGTTGTAATGACTTAACCTACCGCCTTCTTCCTGCAACTGCTAAATCTGATATAATTGTAGCTGGATACATGGGTGTATTGATTCGCATTATGAACTTGCTGCTGCGTATAGATGGGTGTTACACACATACACAAGATTGATATAATCAAATGTACTTCGTTAAATCAGCAAAAAATTAGTCAGGTTGCCTCTTTGGATATATTAACGTTAGTTTCAGTATTTTGTGAGTTTTTCTAAATCTCAAAATCTTTAAGTTCCCCTTGTCTCTTTATCAAGCCCAATTATTAAATTTGTGATTGTGAATTTCAAGTGTGCAGATTACGAATCTGCTTTCATGGTATTTTTCTCAACAAGGATCAATTTCTTCTTGTACATTTTTCTTTCCCTTTGTATATAGTTTTTTTTCTGTTACCCTTATATTTACTGTTTTCTCACCCTTCATCTTACATGAATCATTAATCTCATTACCTATGTGTTGAAAACAGAACCTTGTGAACCTAAGGATATCACCTCTATTGTCAGATTTTACCACTCATGTATAATTTGTGACTTGGCAATAAAAACTTTCCACACCTTAAAAAATCATGAGGAGATTCGGGGAGCAGTCTGTGGTGGAATGGGCCAACGCTCTGTATGCCACCATAACAAAAGGTAGCCGGCTATCCCAATCCCTCTGATCTTGTCTCACTGTGGTGGCCAGCAGCATCTCTATTGTTCTGTTGGCTCGCTCTACCATCCCATCACTCTGGGGTCTAAAAGCACAGGTTCTTGTCTGGCGGATTTCGAGGAGAGCCATCACTTCTCGGAACAAGGCCGCTTGAAAGTTACGTCCCTGATCTGTATGCAGCTCCTCCGGAGGCCCCAGCCAACACACAAATTCTTCCACAAATACCCGTGCCACTGTGCTAGTTTCCTGGTTCGGGATGGCATAGGCCTCTGTCCACTTGGTGAGGTAATCTGCTGCCACTAAAATGTACCGGTTTCCTCTGTCCGTGACAGGTAGGGGACCCATGACGTCCATTGCTATCCTCTGCAGGGGCAGCGCGGCTCCGACATGCCCCATCTTCGCCCGATGTGGCGGCAGGACCCCCTTTCCCCGAATGCAAGCCTCACACCTAGCACACCACCTTGTCACATTCCGGCGAAACTCCGGCCAATAGAACTCCTGCTGGAGCCTCCTAGTGGTTCGAGTCCGTCCCAGGTGGCCTGCCAACGGAGCCCCATGAGCCTCATGTAGGACTTCCCTCCTACTGTCCTTGGGCACCGCTATCTGCCCCATCTCCTGCCCCGCAACTTCCCGCCACTTCCTCACTAGGATACCGTTCCTCAGCTCCAGCCTACTGAACTGGGCCCTCCAAGCGTGCTGCTCATAGCTGAAATCTCTGGCCTCGTCCATGGAGGGGGGGGGGCGCCCCAGGATAACCCAATTGCGAACCTCCCGGCCCACCAGATAGTCGGAACTTCCTCAAGCCGAAGACTATAGCCAGGAACTCCTTCCTAGTGACGCAGTAGTTCCTTTCCGCCCTCGACAGTGTACGGCTGGCGTAGGCCAGGACTCGCTCCACCCCGCTCTGCTCCTGGCTCAGGACTGCTCCGAGTCTGAAGTCACTGGCATATGTGTCTAAAGTTAGGCGGCCCTCTGGCTCCGGAAAGGCCAGGATAGGAGCTCCTGTCAATAACTCCGTAAGTCGTGTGAATGCTGCCTCACACTCACTCGTCCATCGAAACGCTCTTCTCTTCTCGGCCAGCGTGCTCAGTGGCTTAGCTACCGTGGTGAAATCCAGGATGAACCCTCGCTAATACCCGGCCAGGCCGAGGAAGCTCCTTACATCAGTAACTGTCTCCGGCGTCCCCCAGTCTCTTACAGCCGCTAACTTTCCCGGATCCATTGATACTCCTTCCCTGCTTGTGATATGGCCCAGGAACTCGACCTCTTTCTGAGCTAGTTGACACTTGCTGGGTTTAATCCGGAGTCCCGCCCCAATTATTCGCTGTAAGACTTCTTCCAGTCTCTCGAGATGCTCCTGAAAGGTTGGCGCGAAGACCACCACATTGTCCAAATATACAAGACAGGTCCGCCACTGTAGTCCCTGCATCACCACC